>VXAC01007994.1:653676-740309 GCA_013399225.1 Rhipidura dahli | reverse complement strand
CCTGCCCTGCGGCCCCGCCGCCCGCCACTCTGCGCCGCGGGCCCGCCGCCTTCCCCGCCTTCCTCTGAGCCCGCCGCCCGGCCAGTGTCCCCCCGCTTGTGGCCTTCAAAGAGCCGGCGGGGCGGAGCGGGGACTCCCCGCGCTGCGCGCCGGGGGGCGGCGGGAGCCCTGCTCCCCCCCCGCCCCGTCCCGTCCCGCTCGGCTGGAAAGCGCAGAGGGAGCGGGCGGGCAAAAACAAATCACGGTTTTGTACTCGTTAACGGTAAATTATATTAATTTGTCGCTATCGGTATTTATTGATTATATTTTGTAACAAATATGTATTTTGTATATAAGAGTATTTTTAGCAGCAGTGATCCAGCTGTCCGTACCCACAGCTATATTTTGGGTTTTCTGAAGAAGAGGAAAATAAAGCGTGTCGCGGCCAGATCTGTGCAACGCCGTGTTTTTATCAACGAGGGCTCTCCGGGAGTTTCAAAATCGCGCGCACCAGTGCCGGGAAGGGCAGCGCCCGCCCCGCGGGGGCTTCCTCGGGACCCCGGGAGGTGTGCCCGGTGCGGGGTCGCTCCCTTGCGGAGGAGGAGCGGTGATGGAGAGCGGCGCAGCGGGGTTCTGCGCCTGTGCGCACGCCGGCGTGTGCCCGTCGAAGCCCACGCTCGGATTTAAAACCGGCCTCTCTCTGCAGGTGCCTTTTGCCGCAGAGCTGCGGCCGATCCCCTCCCACCGTCTCCAGGTGAGGTGTGCCCGGCTGTGGAGCTGTTTTGAGGATGTCCCTGGGGCACAGCGCTCCAGTACCTGGAGCGGTGCGGGTGCCCGGGGCAGCGTCGCCTCAGGCCGACCCTATCCTCCCCAGGGGTGAATGTAGCCGGGGCAGGCGCGGGACCGGGGGTATCAGCCGGAACCTGAAGCCCTGAGTGGGGAGGCGGGGAGGAATCAAGCCAGCTAAAACCGCAGGAGACGGGAAGGACATTAGCTCCCCTGCCACGGTGAGAAGAGAACCCACATGAATTCCGTAAGCCCTTCCCAGCCCTCTCCTGCCGGCACTCAATTTGTAGCTGGTAGATTTACGGCCGGGCCGCCTCCCCGCTCCGCGCTGCCCCGGCGGGGCGGCCGCCGCTAGACAAAGCGGCCCGCGAGGCCAAAAGCCCATTGTGATGCTAATTGTTCTCAGCTGAGCCCGTTTGCCCGAGGCAAAGAGACGCTATTGAGGCAATTTGTAGAACAAAAGAAATTTGGTTACTGGAAACAAAGATGCACGCACAAACAATCCCCCCCGCCACAACCTCCCTCTCCCGCACCGCAACAAAAGAGGCGAGAGTGGAACCTGACCGGGTACGGCATCCCGGCGGTCTTGTCTCGCCGCTTCGCCACCCCCCGTCCCGCCGATGGGGGGGCAACCGGGGGACCCCCTTCCTCCCCCCCTTACCCTTCCTGAGCGCTGCTCCTGCTCCCCGGGGGCCATGGGGCGGGCTGGCGTGGGGCACAGCCCGCGGCGTGGGGAGGGCTGGATGGTGGCCGGGGGTGCGCGGAGCCGTGCGCGGAGCAGCCCCGGCGCCCCGTCCCGCACCGGCGCCGCGGGCTCTGGCCATGGTGCTGAAGGCGGCCCGGGGGCACGGCGCGGTTGTGCCCTCGACGGGGCTCAGGGCTCAGCCTTTGCCCGAGCCGACACGGGGTGACACAGAGCCGCTCCCCGGGCGTCTCTCCCGGGAGCTGCTGGGGTTCTGTCCATTCAGGTGGGCTGTTTGGGGATATCTCCCAGTCCTGCGGTGAAGGGAGAGGCCGGCATGGCCCCGGTGCTAACCAGACGCTTTGCAGATCAGGAAACACATGGGGCTTGGTGGTTTTTGGAGAAGCAGTGACCTCTACTTGTGCACTTGATCCAGCCTGGGTCAACAAACTGTCGCACAGAGAGGAGCTGCAGGTGTCCCACACACCCGGGAGAAGGGAGCAAGGGCACCACAGTGCCAGTGTTGACAGGCAAGGGGAACAGATCTCACTTACTACTTGAGCTTTTTTGGAGATCTGCGCTTTCTACTGCCTTCTGGGACCGGCTCTGCATAGATGGGCAGATCCTTTGCCTACTCACTGCTTTGAGAAGAAATACCCACATTGCTGGAGAAACACCGGCCATGGGGCAACGCAGAGGATTAGGAAAAGGCCGTGTGTGCCTATCTCTGTGTGTACTCTTATAGTCCTGAACGTGATCTATCTGTGTCGTAGATCAGATAGAAATGAAAGGCAGGATGAAAGACCTAATAGTATTCCTGCCCCTTCCCCCCTTTCTGGCTGAATTGTGTATTGTTTTCGTACTCTGACAGTCTGCAAAGTGCTCCAAGGTCTCTGTGTGTGGCCACAGGCGAAACACCGTCATTATTTGGGTGATAAAATCATTTAATGTTTTCCCTGCTAGCGCAGCTCCACTCTGATATCACCCTACAGGAGGTATCATATTGCCCTTGCTATCTGCCATGTACTGTGGGACTGAGGAGGATCAAAAAACACTCATTTATCTGCAAAAGTATAATTTTTGCAAAAAATGGCAAAAGATAACTCAGGGTGGACACAGGAAAGAAAAGGAGCAAGAAGAGCACAACAGTCCAGTGAAGGGCAGGTATTCCAAAAGTTCACAAAGATACCTATTCTGCTATATTTTTAGAGAGTGGTCACTTTAGTGGGTTTTACTGCATTGCTGATTCTTTTTTTTTCTGGAGACTTAGGATGTGTCTGGTCTTCCAGCCGTGGGGCTGTAGGTTGGGGGTGGATGGAGCGGGGGGTGGCGGCCGAATTTACTACCTCTAGAGAACTAGTGACTTCTTTAGGGGCTTGAATGCGGTTTTTTTTTTCTTTGCCTCCACATTATTAGGTTAATCATTGCTTGAACTGGTTGCTATGGTTTTGGCAAACCCATGGAAACTTGATAATGAAGACTGAAAGACTCCTTTTCCATTTATCTTTTCTCTATGTTTAGTGCATGATGGTCTCATTTCTCTTGACGGGGCTGTCCCAGCGCCAGTGCCCGGCTTTTATAACAACCACGGCTGCTGCAATGGCCTCCGGACTTTTTGATGTGGAAGAAACAGGTGGCTGCTGGGACCGCGACCATTTCAGAGGCACAGGCTTGTGCCCTCACGTGGTTGCAGGCAACAGGATGAAAACTAACTTAACCTGGGCCCTGCCAGGTTTGGCTGCTGAAATCTCATGCCAGGTGAACTCAACTTTTATTTTGCAGCCAGGGGAGAAGGCTTCGCTACAGCCTGGTGTTTTCACGCCCCCAATATTCAGTTTTAGGTCTCCTTCTATTTAGACAAGAAAGACTAAACATGGGTTGGACTCAATGATTTTAAAGGTCTTTTCCAGCCTTAACAATTCTACAATTCTATTAGCTTTTGAATACGTGGTATTATCAATAAGGAGACTTTATACCTGTCTCCCTCTGCAGCTTCTCTCTCCTGTGTGGCTGCTGAACTCTGGCTTTACAGGTATTCAGCAAACTCTGGCTGTGGAGCCCGCTGCAACTGTCTCACCAATGCTCTGTTCTAGTCAAGGTTAAAATGGGGGATTGAGGATAACGAACAGCTGAAAACAGAGGCTGTAAATTATCTGCACGGTTCAGAGAGGCCACGCTCATTGTCAGGGCCAGGGAAGGGGAAACACCCAGGTCCTCTCCTCAGCAACAGACTCATCCCCCTCCTCCTTGCTCCTGGTCGGCTCCCTCGTGTCTGAAGGCTGGCAAGAAAATGAAGGTGATTCCCATAAGCCCGGGGCAATTCCTTTGACCTCAGGCCTCCACTCTGTGCTCTAAATACGGCTTTAAGTGAGTTGCTTCTTGCCCTCTCACATTGTTTGCCTCTGACACTGCAGTCAGGTTTTTCCGAGGAGGAGGCTGCAAACCACTGCCTGTCCCCTCCACGCCGCTGGGAACCAGCGGGGACTCCTGCAGGCAAAGCAGACCCTCTCACCTCTTCCAAAGTGCATGGGGGCACAGCAGTGTCCCCCAGAAGTGCTCCTGGCAGGATGCTTGGCTGCGGCTGCACTGTCCTCACGTTTCGGTGTAGCCGTGCTTGCCGGCAGAGAAAAAGGCGAAGAATCGGGATTCTTTCACATGATCACCCTTCAAAAGTCTGCCTTTCCCCCCCTCCTCCCAGCCATAATGACAATCCAAAGAGTTCCTGATAGGGTTTTAAAAGATGCTTATTCATTCACCGTCCACCAAGCATGAAAATCCAGCTCATTTGTTCATTTGTAGCCATTCTTCGCCCAAACGACCCCACAGGGGCTGAAGCCTGTTGCCGAAAACTTGTCACTCACACTTTTAACTTCTTTTTGTTGTACTTCTCTTTATTTCATTCTTCTGGGTCCCCACCTCCGCCACCACCCCACCCTCTCCTCCGGTCACAAAGGCAAGTCTGGGAAGCTCTTTAAAGCTGCAGTGCCTACTTTTAAACATCANAAAAAAAAGAGCAATGGCTGAAAAGAGATCTCAAGTTTATGTAAGGAAGGGGCAAACTCCATCCCGTCTGCACAGCATAGACGGGGAGGGCACGAGGGGATATATTAGTGGGTGCCACTACCCTGAAGCCACCTTAAGCTTTGCCTGGGCTTCATGTGCTGCCCTCACCAAAAGAGCTGGCTGGGCCTTCCTGTGTCAAAGGAAACAAACCCTGAGGGTTTAAGGGGCTTTTCAAGAGAGGGCAGAAGCATCGACCAAGCAGTGGGCTCCCTGAGGAGCAGTCACTGACACGGCCTCTCTTGCCACAGCGTCCTCTGCACTGCCCAGAGGCTTTGCAGCGCTGATGTGACAGCTGTGCTTTCTGCAAGAGTGCTCTGCTCTGCCCTTTGGGAGCTGTGGGCTTCAGAGCGCACAGGAAAAGGGGAGATAAATGTGCACTTGCATTTTGAACTGGGCTAGACTGTGCTAAGCCCTGAGCAGGTCTGCTTGTGAATCCAAGTTCCTGGCTGGCTAGTTGGACTCTTCTCAGCTTAGACCATTTAGTGGTGCTCTTCCTTCCCGGAGGAGGACGTGAGGAGGTGTGTGGTAATCTCCATTCCTGGACACACAGCGTCCTTTGGTGGGTTTTATGGCAAAAGCTCAGTGTTGCCTTTCCTTGGGTCACCCCTGGTTATTCTCTCACCTGGAATGTCCTTAGAAAACCCATGTGGGGGCAAGCAGGAGTGTGAGTTTTCCCACTGGGAACTTTCTTGCCCCTCTAAGCTCTGTACACCCCCATAGCAGTGTTTCCTGGGGCACGGGTGAGAGCAGAATGCTGGCGATGAGACTTTTGGAATCACCTCAGCCCCCCCATCATCACCGGGGATTCTGCCTGGTCAAAGTGTGGGGCTTCTCTCCCCGAGGGACACACAGGAGTTTTGTGCTTAATGGTCCCCACTGATATTTCTGAGTGCATTTAACCCTTGAAGCCAGGGGTTGTGCAGCTGCAGCCATGAAGAATTGCTGCCTTTTGTTTTCATTTCAGTCAGAGCTGTGAGGCTTTACCCCATTTTTCTGGGGCCTCAGATGTGATTTTGCCTGGACTTTGTGCAGCTCTGGCACGGGTAATCACATCTCCCACCTTCATCCTAAAGGCTGTGAGCAAAATGTGGGCTGCTTGCTCTGGTTCAGCTCGTTATTTCAGATTGAAACTGCAGGGAAATTCTCTCTCCCCTCCTTCCCACCCCGTGCTCACAAGTGGAGCTAATTTTCTCTCTTCCCTAAGGCATCACACCCTCAATCTATGCCCTGATATAAAGGCTGGTCCCCTCTCTAGGGCAGGGACAACTGCATGAGCTGAAGAGGAGAAGAGAAACCTTCTGCCTGTCATCTCCCAGGTACCAATCCATCATCCCCAGGTGCCGGGCACCAGGGTCCAAGCCCGGCTGCTCCCCCCGGGGCAGGTTGTTTCAGGCACAGAGACCTCACACCCGCAGGACAGGGGGAAGATTAATGGGGCAGGTGCTGGTGCCCAGAGCTGCCTCTTGCCCTGATAAGGTGGGAGCTGAGATAGCGCTGGGTCAATACTCAGCGGTGGCCACCTGGAGCTGTGGCTGGAGCCATCCGAGGGGCTCCAGGGAGGAGAGGGTACAGGAGTCCTTCCCCCAGCGCAGCCCAGCTGTGTCCCGAGGTAGACGCAGCTGCCCTACCTCACCACAGCTCCTTGTGCTGTGCTGCTGGTGGAGAGTCCCCGCTCCCGGTTGGACCCCCGGGCCCCCCCCCAGCCATCTGTTCCCCCTGCCTGCTCCCACCCATCGGCTTTCTCCACACAGCCCAGCTCCTGGGGCAAAGCCAAGGTTTCAGCCTCCCCCACCGTTAATAATTCCCGAGGGATTGCGGCGTTCCCATTTATCACCCTTCCTCCAAACCCCAGCTGTTATTTATGTGCGTGCCCCCCTTGCCTTTCCCAGTGCTCTGCTATGCCCTCGCTGCATCCCGTGGTGCCCCAATGTCCCTGCATTTTGGCAGGAGGGGGCTTTGCATGTATGGGGGTGCCACCATCAATCCTCCCCACTTGAGGCACCAGAGCTTGCAGATAAATGGTACTGCTGCCTGCACGCATTCAAACTGTGAAAAGGCACCTGTTGCTGGAAAAACTGCAACCCAGGTTATCCAAAACCTTTTGTGGTTTGAAGAAGTTGCTGTGGTAATAAACCCAGGTGTGGGTCATCCTCGCCTGCTCCCAGAACTTGGTTTCGTTCAACATTTGGTGGCAGGTGGGTGTCACGGGAGGAGTCTGCCAAATTTTATTAATATTTTATTTGTGGAGCAGCATGCTTCTGGCTGCAGGTTACTTACCCCTGCCCTTGCAATCTCTAGCTGGGTGATGTCCCCGCCTTGCCGAGCTCACTTTGGGGCACTTTATCTCAGCGACCTGGGAGACTTACAGCTGGGACCCTGGGGATGCAAATAGCAACACTACAAATGCATTTTTTGAGTGCACTCGCCATCCTGCACTATGGCTTCTGCACTGTCACAAGAGGAATCTCTTGGAGCGTTTTCTTGTTTTCCCATGGTCTGTCCCTGCTCACTTGTGGGATGCTGTGCTGTCCTGGCTGCCCCACGCCGGGCTGCACGGCCGATTAGGGACCCTCTTTGTCACCTAATTGGATTTTTCTCCCCTTGTTAGCCCGCAATGAAAATGTCACGGGCTGCAGGGAGGTGCCCATTCATCTCAAATTAAATTCGGTCCCCTTTCGGGCGAGCCGCGCCGCTATTCACCCCACGGCAGGCAGCTGCCTCTCACCGGGGGATGCAGTCCTGCGCCCGCAGCCACCCCGGGGCCGGCCGCGGTGCCAGGGAAAGGGGAAGATGCCCATGCTTGGCCAGACACGCAGAAGGTTGGGGTCTGCGCAGCCCCGGGTTATCTCTCCAGGTGGTCCCCAGGCTTGCCGGGGAATTTGCGGGCCGTGCATGGCGGTGCCTTACCAGGAGGTGGTGCTGGGATCCCGCGCCCTTGGCCGGACATAGGCTTTGGGCACGGCGCCTTTTTCAGGGAGCCATCGGTTGTAGGGGGCTGCGAGGGGACGGAGGAGGTCATGGCAGGAGAGGAAGGAGCCCTCCGCAAGGTCCCGATGGAAAAGCAGGGAGCTGTGGTTCAGACCGGGAAGGACCCTTCCCCAGGAGCAACTTGCCGGGGAGGCCTGCGAGAAGGACAGGACACAATTTCTGCCTGAAGAGCAGCGTTTTGGGGAGGTTTTCGGTGCCCTGCTGCTCTGACATTGCCTGAGCTCCCTCACGAACACCCAAACCCCGCTGCAGTCGGGGAAGGGACCCCAGGCAAACGATGCTGCAGCCAGCATGTGTCAGAGACGGTTTCTTAGGAGTTTCTTGCGCTCCGGGTTGTGCAAGGGTGTTTCATAAAAGGCAATTACTGAGCTGTCATTTACCCCGTAAATGCGGCCGCAGAGGGGCAGCTCGTCATAAAACCGGATCTCAGGCCAGGTCGTCTTGGCCACCAGGCGCTGGGGAGCAAGAAAGCGATGCAGAGGTGATGGGAAACGGGCTCTGCCGTGGGGTGGGATGGAGCTGAGCCCTCGGGGCCGGATGGGGTAAGCCCAGCTACGTAAGGGCTACGTAATTGCCCCCGGTATGAGATGTTAAATTAGAAAGCGCAGTGCTTTTTTGAATGCACCATATGACGAGAGAAGGTGAAATTATTTGTGGCAAACAATGGTGTTGATAACTTTTTCCGTTCCTCGCTTTCCTGCGAGTAAACATCTATTCTTACTTTTCTAAAAGCCTCCAGCAGCCAGGATTGTTTCTGTCCTGACTGGATGCCTCCCAGCCGGGGAAAGAGCTTTCCTGTTGCCTGCCCAAATTCCTCCTCAGTGATCTGCTAAAGCCCAAAGCGCCTTTGCCTTTCCCTGAACCACACACGCACCCGAAAACCTCTGTGACCTAAACTTAGCAAAAAGCAGATGAAGGAGCTCTGGGGCTCCCCAGGGAGAATTAATGATCTGCAAACAGACAGATAGTCACAAAACACTTTTTTTTTTGCTTGCTCTCCTCCCCTCTCTGCTGCTGACATATATATTTGGAGAGACACTTGGAAAAATGTGCCCCTGGGTGTATGGTCCCCAAGAGAGCTTTGGGATTTTGCAGAGGTTTAGCAGTGCTCCAAGCAGGCAAAGGACAGGGAGGAGGAGGAGGAGAAGGGGTCTGTGGGAGCATTAGGAAGGGAAGACCATTAATTTCCTTACTCAAATGACTTCTGCCAATGCTGCCTGGGAACTGGGGTCCTTAAAATCCACTCTATGGAACAGCAAAGCCAAGCAATGTAGGTGAGCTCCCTGCTGCCTTGGCTCACAGCATGATTGCGTCACTGGTCAAGCTGTGAAGCCAGGGCTCCTGCTCCAAGATATTTTTATTGCCTGGGAACCAGGCTGAGGAAAGGTGTGTCTTGTTATTATTTTTTTTCCTTCCCTATCTTTATTTGACCAAATCCAGGAAAGCTCAAGGGATGGCTTACATTTTGGAGCAGTGCAATGGGCTCTGCTTTTCAGACAGCTCCAGACAGTTCACAGGGCCACAGAGATGCTTCTCATGGTCCTCGTTCCCTCAAACTGCCATTTTTCACAGCCCTCCATGGTGTTAGAAATGAATGCATCAGGTTCCCTGGAGCAGAGGGTGGGGGAACCTTGGGGAGCCCTGGCTTCCCAGCTCCCGCAGGAAGAAGCGGCTGCTGGCTGCCTAAAACGGGCTGGTGCGTCACAGCCAGAGTCTTCTTGGCACACACACTGGGAGCCCCCAAATATGCTGCAGGACAATACATCAAGAGAGTGAAGAAAAACAACAATATGTCAGGAAGCAGCCCGGGATATTGCAGGGAAGAAGCCTGATTTAGACCATTTCCCGGCCTGAAGGTCCGTGCCATGGTGTGGCTATGGCTGTCCTGTCCAGACTTGTTGCTGGAGTGGCTGAGAAGGTTTGCAGCTCCCCATGTACTTCTTCATCTACTTATTTGTCAGTTATTTCTTATTTCATCAAACTGCTCAGGTTTTGCATTTGCACTATTCCCAAGCAGGCTGGCCCAGGCAGAAAGATCTGCTGTGGAGAAACCCTGGGGAGGTGTCTGAGCGGGGGGAAAATACACACTTCTTACAGCACTGGCCAGTTTTGGCTTCTGTGGCCTGAGTTTGTGCCACCTCTCATTCCCCCATGTCTGGCTTTGGTGTGGGGATTCCCGTGGGAAGGCAGCGTGTCTGTCCCCTCTGTCACTGGCACTGCTCCTGCTCCCTGCTCTTCTCCATCCCATCTCCCGCTGTCGCATCCACACTGCTGGTCCTGGTAAGGCCACAGCAATGAACTGGCTTTGCTGCAGAAGCAGGGATTTGCAGAAAGCAAATTAAAAATCCAAGCAGCTGGGAAGGGAAGGGGCTGTGCTGCCTTTCCCACTGCTCCCCCTGTACTTTTCACCCCGGCAAGGTCAGCCCTGTAAAACACAGACGGGGGAACCCTGTGGCTTCTTGATTACTGTTGGTGTAACCCCTCCCAGGATAATCTCACCCGTGGAAACAGAGTTTGGCAGAAGCAGAGCTGGGGAGCTGCATTTTTGCTATAGGGCATTTTGGAGTAAAGCCCTGCTTTCAGCCTCGGAACCCTGTGCTCCTCCAGGACACCTCTGCCCTGTAGGACACCTTGGAAGGGCATCAGCCAGGTATGGACTGGCCCAGCATTTTATTATTCCTGGAAGCCAGATTGTTTTCCCAGTTCTTTTTATATCTTTATATATACCTACAAGATTTTTAAGGAATTCAGTTTCAGTAAAAAGCCTTGGCCATGGGGCTCATCTCTCCAGAGCCAAACTGCATGATGTCTGTCAGAACAATGTGATGGGTGTACTTCAACCACTAAGGCACAGCAACGTACTTTTGGTTTAATATTTGTATCAAAATAGAAGTTAAAGAGCCCTTTCTCAACACTTATTGCTCTTTATATGGTTTTCATGACTTTATTAACTCCAGTCAGCATTCCTAAGGTTTTTTTCCTCACTTTTCAGCTGAAAACATTTTTTCACCTGGACTAAATGGTTGTGCTCCTGCTCTGTGTGTGTCTTGGGGCTTGTAAAGGCTCTGACAAACTGCATTTTGGGAGTAAGCAGCCCATGGCAGGCAGCCCCAAGCCTCTGCCAAGGGCTCCCCACCACACCCGTGCCTTGGGTCTGTGCAGAGGGGCTTCTCTGTGTCCTTCAAAGGCTGAGAAATGCTTATTGGACAGTCAGAGCTCTCCCTGCCACAGCAAGATAGGATGGAAGCTCCTTTCCTGTGGCAGGGATGTATCTGGAGAGGCCTTGTGCATTCCAGTAATTTCCCCCAATTTTAATTTCCCTCCCCTCCCCTGTTCTGTAGCTCTGCTCCGCTGTGTATGATGATGAAAGGTATTTTAACTCCCAGTGAAAAAACCGACCATGGAAATCAAAGTCTCTTTTTAGAGCTTCTCGGAATCAGAGGGGCTGGGGGCCAATAAAATCCCGAGTTATGGAGCGCTGCGGAGGCTGAAACCTTCCCGCTTGTCCCGCGGCGAGGGCGGAACAGGGACCCATTCATCTCGGAGCCGTGTCCCATGGAAAAGCCGAGGGGCAGCCTGGTGGTATACATGGCATCGGTGGGAAGGAGAGGAACAGCCGGCTTTGTCAGAGGTGCTGCAGCCCCTGCTGGCTGGAGAGGCGGCTTTGGTGGTGCTGGGATGTGCCAGACCTGGCTGGCACCTGGGCTGGCGGTGGCTGGGGGAAGAGCTGATGGCCCTGCAGAGGTGCCGGGGCTTCCTGCAGCAGGAAATGCAGCCAGAGCTTTCCCTGTGCTTCAGGACTTGCCTTCATGCCTCAGGTTTTAACTTTTGTATTTTTCAAATCCTGCACTGCCCAGTGTGTCACTCTGGAGTTGCCTGTTCCCTGTTCAGTGCTGCTCTCTGTGCTGGGCACACACAACAAAGCCTCACTGGGGCTGTTCTCCAGACTGTCCTGGGCCCAGAAAGTATCAACCAAAAACCTCTGAGAGGGGGGCAAGCTGAGGGGAATTCCATCATTAACTGAATCTTTAATTGGAGAATTAACCCTGAGATGCAAATGAACCAAACCTAGAAAAGTGGGAAGAACTTGTGACCTGCTGTCCAGCTTGGGGTCCATTTTGCCAATAGCCTCTGGATCCCCAGGAGTACTTTTTGAAGGCCTTTCAAATAATTACCTACTTTATTCCCTTTACTCCTGCCTGGGCTCTGTTTCTAGAAAGCCTCTTAAGACAACAGTTCTTTGGTGACCACCATAAGGGACAACAAGGCTTCCAAAAATCCTCTGGCAATTAGGAAGATCCAGCTCAGCTCTCCCCCCTCTGCCAGCACCTGGTGGGGGTAGTTGCTACAGTCCAGGAGGCAGAGAAGCCCCATGCCCAAGGTGAGCTTCATCAGCCTGTCAAGGCACATAAAGAGGCTTTTTGCCCTGAGTCCTTGCTCTACAGACCACGACAGGCACAGCCAGTGAATTCCCTGCAGAGCAAGGGTGACTTTGGACTGAGCTTTGCAGATGGGAAGGGAAAGTCTGCAAGCACTGATTCCAGTAGTCTGGGTGTAGGATTAACCAGGGCATGGTGGAACACACTAGGCACAGCTTAGGGGCAGAAAGCTCTGTGAGGCCCCCAAAGATGAATCCCAGCAGGGACAGGACCCCTGGGGTAGTGATTAGTTGTGTCAAGTCTTGAGAGCACTAATTGGCAGAGCAAAATGCAAAGGGCTAATTTACACCAGAGAAGAGTAACTCTCCTGAATGAAGTGGGTGGGGAACAGTGAGGGAAAACTCCCATCTCTGTGTAAGTCTGGGGAGAGAGCTGAGCTCCTGCTCCATGCAGCTAGGCTGGCTGCTCTGCTGAAGGGCTCTGTGGCCTACATCCTGGCTGATTTGGAGATTAAAGCCCCTGGATTGTTGGCACACACCTGATGGAGGAACAGCTTTTTGGTAGGAAGAGGCTGGGTGGGGAAAAGTCATTGTGGTGTGGGGAAGGAGAGGGTTTCATTCAACAAGTGTGTTTTTGGGGAAGGTGAGCTGTACCCTGTGTGAGGCCAGTGGTGTGGGGGTGTGAGCAGGTGGGACTGTCTGGCTGGATCTTCCTCTTCCCACCGCTGGCTGTGCCTGTGCAGGCAAACCTTTGTGGTGAGGACACAAGGTCCAGGCTTGCAGGAGAATGGTTTCTCCTCTGCTGGCCTGGCTCAGGGAGGGTGTAGTGTGGTGGGGGAAAGTGGTTCTTTTATCCATTCCCTGCCATCTGCGTAAATACCCAGGAGAGTTTTCCAGCTTCTCCTTCCACTTCCAGCGGGTCTTGCCTGATGGGTGAGGAGTTCTGCTTTGGAGGCAGAACGTAGAGGTAAACTAAGGTAACGTCATGTCAGCTGGGTCAACATGATGATTCCTAAGTTGCCAAATTACCACGGGTTATGATATCCCACTTAATGCGGGAGATTTACAGCACATTGCTTCTTATAACTGCCTTTCCAGAGCCTTCCTCATCCACCTCTGCTTCCCAAGCAAATCCATTCCCATACATGCACAGCCCAGATAGTGCTTATATGGGAATGGATATGCTTGGGAAAAATGTTTTGTGCAATTGAGAGCCCCATGGGGTATTTATTTGTTTTACTTCATTTTTTTTAATTTTAGGACGTGATATTTTTCTATATTCTGTTTTTGTTTTTTTGGAAATTTGGCATTGGCCAAGGAACATTGCCTGGCCAAGCTTTGCAAGGCTGAGTGTGTCTCTCCTGGCACAGGGCTGCTTTCTACAGTGATGCTGGACAAATCTGTTGAGCAGAAGGTGGTAGAGGAGGAATTAACTTTTAAAACATACAGACAACGCACACGCAAAATATTCCCCTGTAACGCAGCACCGGGGATTTGAGCAAATGACAATAACAGAGTGGTGGGGTTTGTGTGGGATGCATGACTGGCCTGGGCTGAAGGCAACAAGGGTCCAGCCAAACACAGGCAGGGCTGAGGAGCTCCTGGCAGCCACTGAGGAAATGCTGAGAGTTTTTAAACACTGTTATTTTTGCCACTGTGTCTCTGTTTTCCTGATGCTTCTCCCTGCCTGTACCCTGGGTCTGTGTTCCCCAATGGCTGAGCTGGATGTAAGGATTTCATGAGCAAAATGCTTGATTTATGAATTTTAAAAAAAATTTCTCTCTATGTTTTGCATTAAAAAAAAAAATATTTTTGGTACCAAGTGGGGAACCTTGCCTGGCTGAGCAGGGCTCTATGATATGTCCAGTATCAGCAAAGAGGGTGAAGAGGGTTGGGGCAAAATTAACCTGTTAACACATGGGTGTGCAAACCCCCACCTCGCAGGTGGTTCAGCCCCTGCCAGACCCACAGCTCCCACTGGGAACAGGAACTCCAGTGGCATTTGGGTCCAGGGACAAGGATGGGAATCCAGGAGCTGCTCTGGTGAGGGGCAGGTGCAGGGAAGAAGCACCATATGTTAAGCAGCCCGGAGGAAGCTTTCAAGCCTCCGTTGTAAAAATCCCCCATCTTTCTCCCTGTATTTAATGCATCTTTGTATGGACACTAATTCCTCAAGTATCCACGCCAGGGTTGACTTTTAGTGTGTTTGTCCAGGCAGGCTGCCAGTGAGCAGTTCCTACAAGGCTCCCGAGCTCTGACATTTGTTAACGCAGCAGTAAATCACAGCGGCTCTTTGGGCAAGGTTTTTCCTGACAAAACGGCGGAGACGAGCGAGAGAGAGAAAAGACCACAACAAAAATGCAAAGGGTTTATTTATGCTGGAGAAGAGTAACTGTCCTGAATGAAGCAGATGGGGGACAATGAGGGAAGACTCCATCTCCCCTATTCATTGTTGGGCAATGACTGAAAGGGGAAACAGTCTGAGGTTGATGCTGTCGGCTGAGGAAGGTGATGAGGAAAGCCCAGCTGGGTCAGGTCAGTCAGGGAGAAACTTGCTGAGATGACAAAGTCTTGAAAGCCTCAGACTGAGTTGGAGCTTTGGTAATAGTGGGATTATAACCTTAAAATCCCTTGTCCCAAGCCCCTTTGGTTACTTTTGTCCCCCTGCATTATATTTTGGGGGGAGGACAAGTGACATCCTCCCCCCTGGCACTTGGCAGCTGGCTGTGGTTTTGAGTGAAAAGATGGTTTGGGGAGGAAACAACTCAGTGTTATTGAAAGGGGAGATCTCACTCCAAACCAGTCATTTCTACGGCAGCATCCCCATCCCAGTGTGGGCTGCATCCCATTCTGGTGCTGCAGCCCTTCTTCCCATGCCTACCCCCAGCCCTGCTGCAGCATGAGTATTTATTTATCCCTGCCAGCTTTCTGTCTTCCCTCTTTTCCCCAGCTTATTTATGGCTGTTGCCTTTCAGCTCCCGGCCACTGTGGCCTGAACTTGGCCATTATGTGTGGCTCGTTGCAGAGGCCATTAATCTGTGGGGCCAGCACGCAGCCTGATGGACTTCCCTCATCATCATCAATTTTCCCCATCGTGCTGGTGCATCCCTTTGGATCTGGGGCAGCTGCACATGTGCCCCTGGTGGCCTCTGCACCCCCAGCCCCTGGACACCCGCTTCATCCTCACAGAAGCCTTTTGTCCTGGGGTGCTCACAGGCATCAGGTGGGCCTGCCAAGTCCAGGCATTAAAGCAAGGCTTGAGGTGGCTTCAAAGAGGTGGCAGGAGTGCATTGCATAGAAAAAAGTACATTGTTTTTCTCTAAATAAGCACTGTGGAGTCCTGCTTAGCCAGCCTGACATTTAAGCTCTGCAAGTATAAACCCTTAAATTCTCTGTATTAATTGGGCAGGAAAGTTTTTGCCTATTCTATATCCTGGGTGCAGGCAGAGGTGGGCTCTGCTGCCTTTGCAGCTGACCCCCTCAAAGAGGCAGCTGAGCTGAAGCTGTTGCCTTTCTTGCACCCCTGGGTGCTCCCAAGGTGTTTTGTCCATCTTGTTGTGTGTGGGTGCTCTTGCAGGACTGCACCTTGATCTTTGAGGAGCCGAGGTGAGAGGGTGGCACTGCTTCAACAGCAAAGGGCAAAGCTCCCCCTCATTTTAGAGCAATGTTGGGGAGAATTATGTGGGTACTATTGTGTGTCCAGCTGCAGGGATCTGTTTTGGAGGGGAGGCAAGAGACTCTGCTGAGCTCTCCCTGACCAGTGCCAACAATGCGATAGCTCTGGATTGTGCCAGTTTTTGAGAGGTGCAAATCTCCCAGAGGAATGGCTCAGGCTGCAGAGAGATGACACCCAGCTCAGCCCTTCAATGTGGCCCCCCAGGGCTGTGGGGAAGTGGGGTGTCTAATGCCTCCCTGAATTGTCCCAACCATCTCTTCCTGTTAGGGGCAGGAAAGCAGCTGGAAACAAGAAGGTAATTTGTGGTGAGTTGCATGGCTTCATCTTGATTTATTCAGAATAAGTCAGAACTGGAAATAAGGCACTATTCAGTTAAAAAAAAAAATTTAATGAGGAGAACTGTTCCAGCCAGGCTGTGCAAACACCTGGGTGCACTTGTCTGGGGCTGAGGAATGCTTTTCGTGGCTGGATGTTGATGCAAACAGTGCAGCTTTGCTCTGTGTGGGTGCCACTGCCCCATCTCTACTGAGGAGTGGAGGCTGTGATTTTTGGGGTTTTTTGCCAGAGAGATCAAATTTTTTTGGGCTAAAGCAATGCAGGGCTGGCCACTGGTCAGACAGGAGCATTGCAGGAGCTTAATTTCATTAGAAGCACAGGTCAAAGTCCCTGGGGTGCCCCGTGGATGCCGAGAGCAGCTCCTGGGATGTTGACTCCTGCCAGTTTGAACGTGTTACCGCGGCTCTGCTGCTGCCTTGTGGCGGGTGATGCTGGGCTCCCACCGTCGGACCCGTGTGGGGAGGAGCAAAAGCCCAGGCTGGGTCTCGCTCAGCTGCTTCGTGTTGCTGCCTCATTTGAAAATACCCGTGTGGCTGCAGCGGGTGAGCGGCCGATGACATCTCTCCTCCCCGTGGGTATTTTTAGGGGTGGCACTTAGACTTGGCACAGGTACAAGCAGCTGGAAAATGCGTGGCATTTCCTCTTCCTGACAGGCAATCCGGGGAGGCTGGATGATGCTTGCAGTCCTGCTGTGCCGGCTGCCCGCAGGTGACGGCTATGAAGAGCAGGGGCACTGAAATAATGTCACCCCCGGCCCTGCTGCCCGAGGGGTTTGGCGAGGCTGGTGCTTGCAGGTCTGGCTGAAACAGAGGCAGAGTGTTGCACAGTGCAATCCCTTCTGCGCAGCTCAAACACTGCTTCAAATCACGCAAATATTGCTGTGTGCACAAGGAGCTTTTCCAGGGGACAAGTCTAGCTGCTGGCTGCCTGTCATGGGGATTTCTGCTGTTGGTCTAGCGTGAGCTGAGAGTGCAGAGCCTGGGCTGGCTTTGTGCACACTGTTGAGCCTGACATCTGCTGCCATCACGGCTTGATAGGGAATAGCAGTCTGGCTGCTTGCTGGTCCTTCTGCCCGATGTGCTCGCTGTGAGAAGTGTAACCTGTGGTCTTGCCCTTACCCATCTCCCCACCTCTCCTTCCTTCCTCCTCTCTCCCTTCACCTGGAAAAAAAATCCACCATTGGAGAGCCATCTGGAGAAATCTTTTAGGAGGGGAAGCCCATAAATTTCCCCCTGGCTCCCCCGACCTTTGGTTTCCCAGGGGAGGTGTGTGGAGGGAGAGGAAGCATTTTCCCCATGGCAGTGACACAGAGGACTGGGGTCTCCCCTTGCTGAGCCAGATGTTACATAGATCTGCAAACCCGGGCTGTTGGGGTGGAAAGGTGCCCTGAGCTTTGCCTTGAAGTCTAGGAGAAGGATGCTGGTGAGTGGGCTATGAAAGCTTTGCTCTGTCCTGCTGGGGATGGTGCTGGGGGAAACGGAACCCCCCCAGCTTCGTCCAGCAAGAGGTACCCCCATCACACATGCAGGAGGGGAGGGGTGGAGGTGAACTCGATCTCAGTATTTCCATTGCACACGCTACGAAGCGCATCGTTATTCTTGTGTGACGCAAGAATCGGAAGCACAATTCCCTGGAGCCTGGCGGGGAGGAAACCTGCAGCCCTTTGTCCGCCCCGGCTGCCGCAGCAGCCTGGCCCGCGGCACACGCGCTTGGCTTTCGGCGCAGACGCTCCCCGTGGCGTACCTGGGCCCGGCCTGAACAATACCCGCTTTCTTCCCCGGGAGCCGAGGGCGGCTGCCCTGCGTTCCAGAGGGGAGATTTATGAGGTGCTCGGCTGCAGGGGACTCTGACATTGATGTCCCCTGCTCCTCCCCTGCTTGGGAAGAAAGGGAAGGAAAAGGGCTCGTTTTCAGTATAGCGATTGTCACAGTGGCACCTGGATTTATCCTGCTCTGGGGTAATACACAATGGTGCAGCACTGGGTAATGTCTCTACCCATAAAAGTTGAGTTTCAAAGCTAAGCTCAGCTTTGATTTCTAGCAGTGAAGTATTAATGCTGGAGCAATTAGTCCAAGGCTTCCTGTGTCCGTCCCATGAAAACCAGGCAAGTTGAATCCATGTGCTTCCACTGAATTCTGCTGCCCAGCTTGCTACTGCCCCGGGCCAGGCAGGCTGGAGGCACTGGGCCATGACATTGCTAACCCTAATAACACCCTTCACCTGTGTTAAGGAAAGGTGAGTGCTGGTCAGCCAGCTGTGAACCTGAAGGCATCACCTGGTGCTCCCTCTCAAAGTGTTTTTGGCTGGCCAGGACTGGCAGGTGTCTCCAGACACAAGTCAAGTTGTGGCATTGCTGATTTGCTCAGTGAGGGCACTTGACTCTTGTTCCAGCTGACTTCAGGCTAAAAAGCTACTGATGTCTTCCAGCTGTCCCTTAATTTTGCCTTGGGAAGGTCTGGGTCAGGCTTATTTCAGGTTAGATGGTGACACCCTGCCTGTGGTGAGGGTGATAACCTACCCATCCTGGGCCATGCTTCTGTTCTGGTTTCCTGGAGGATGCTGTGGCTCCACTCCGGTTTGTAAAAGGACATTTCCTTGGAGATTCCTCGAGGAAATGTGCCAACCAACCTACTTCTAAGGAAGAAGATGGGTAGCTTTCAGAGGATCTCAAATGGGCAGAGCCTGGTCAGTGTCCAGAAGAGTTGTTTTATCCTGAAGGAGACACGCCTGCTTCTCTGCAGAGGAATGACATATTCACCCCAGCAATCTCCCCCAGGACTGCTGGCTGAGAAACGTGGTAAGAGGTACAGCCCAAGCCCTATGTGCACCATGAATGGCCTTTCCATCCTGTTCTGGGCATCTTTGAGAGAGCAGGTCCCCCTAAGACTGCACTCCTGGAGTGGCAGTGGAAGGGCAGCAGTGATTTATTTGCTGAAGAAGCCAGAATTCTGAGATTCCCTCAGGCACTTGGGGGTATCTCCAGCTGACTGTGACCCCTCTGAACTGCTGCATGGGCTGAAGCAGGGTGTCCTTGTCAGATTAACTGTGTTTGATCTATCCATTAGATCTTTACTGTGGGTTGGCGTGTGTCCTCTTCCCAGACTGATTTCATCCATGACCTTGGCACACAGTAGGGATTTAAAAGGTCCATCTCTGCCCTCCCTCATGTGTGTGTCTGTGCCGGTGTATGTAACAGCTCAAGGCTTGAGGGGGGGTAGTTGCTGGCCACTCGTTCACAGACAGCTCTGCACCTGTTTCTCCCCAGTGGTTTAAAGCGTAATAAAAGGATATAAATACTGCACTGACGCTCGCTTGGGCCAGCTCAGAGCTCCTGGGCACAAGCAGCCTGCTGTGGGGCCATCAGCTGTGCCTTGGCAGGCGCCACTCTTCAGGGAAGGCAATTTGAACTAGCAGCATCAGGAAGACAAGGCTTAGATTTTTTTACTCTTTTTAGGGGAAAAAAAGGCTATCCCAGCACTGTTTGCTAGATGTGTTTATGAAAATGCATATCAGTACCAGAGAGAGGTTTCTGGGACTGCCAGTTACCTCTGTGTGGAGCTGTGGAAGTGGCAGGTTATATTTTGGGTAGCTATGCACAGCCCACAGGGTGCTGCAGAGGAAAGAAGACCCAGGGAGCACAATGATTTCCCCCTCAGCCTTCTGGCGGTCCTGGTGCCTGGTGCAGGGGAACCATCTTGCACTGTTTCCTTTTCTCAAAAGCTCTGATTTTGCACTTGGGAGGGGGAGAAGGAAGCCCTTGTACCTTCAGCCTTGTTCGTGCTGGTTAGAAGTTACTGTAAGGAGTGTGTTCCTGAAGCCTGTGCTAACATCAAGGGTGGCCCCAGCCCTTGTCCCCAGGGACCCCAGCTGTTCTCTCCGAGGTAATCCTGTAATTCTGTTCTCTGACATCACCCTTGGTCATCATGCTGAGAGGTGTGACATTGTGTGGGAGGATCGGGCCATCCCCGGAGCAGCAGGTGCCGGTGGTGGCCGCAGGTTGACTCTGGCATGGTGTCCTGGCGGTCCCAGAACACTGTTGCCACTCTCCAGGGAAGAAGCCTCTTTCCAGGAGATGGCAGCAGCTTTTCGGAGCTGGGACCGCATTTCCAGCCTGTTCCTGAGGTTAGGCAGCTGGGAGGCAGGATGAATGAAGAGTGGGGAGAGAAGACTGGGCTGGGTGAAAGGAAGAGGGAGCTGCAATAGTGACTGTTGTGACAGCAGGGGCTCCTGGGTTGATGGCAAGCCCATCCCCAGTGATGTTCAGTGCTGCCTTTCAGTACTTAAAAAAGGGAGCTTACAAAAAGAGGGAGAGTGACGTTTTGCATAGGCAAATAGTGGTAGAACAAGGAGGAACATATTTGAACCAAGAAAGGAGAGATTTAGATTAGATGTGAGGAAGAAATTCTTCCCTGTGAGAGTGGTGAGGCACTAGCACAGGTTGCTCAGACAAACAGAATGGCCCATCCCAGAAGTGTTCAAGGTCAGGCTGGATGGGGTTGTGAGCTGGTCCAGTGGAAGGTGTCCCTGCCCGTGGCTGAGGAGTGGAACCAGATGATATTTAAGGTCCCTGCCAACCCTGACCATTCTGTGATGATGATTCTCTCTTCCTGGGGGGATAATCACTCTTCCTGTGCATGTTCCTGCTGCTGTGGTGGGATCATTCACCTCTGGCACCCCACTGCCTTCCTTTCACCTGGGCCACAGCACCCAGCTTTGCTTTGCTCCTACTCACTCCCTGTTTTGGCTGTTTTGCTCTTCTGTGACAAGCAGGTACCAAGAGCCCTGTTGCTTCCCATGGGGCCGCCCTCCTCATCCTCCTCTGTTCCCACCAGTTGACTGTGCAACAAAACCCAGGGAGGGAGGGCTCCCCCAGCCCCAGCTGACACTTCTGGTCTTGTGGCTTTGCAAGCAGCTCCAGAGACAGCTGGAGGCTCCCTGGGGTGCAGAGACATGGGCTATTCATAAAACCCCCTGTCTGTCAGTCCTGGTGCCTGGATGCCTGTCTGCTGCCTGAACTGGGGTAAAATGGGGATTAACTAGAGGGCTGGGGGCTGGTTCCCAGCAGGGTGCACCACGGTTCCCTGGCACACATCCCCATGTGGTGCTGGGCTCTGGTGCCACTGTGGGCCTCCTGTGTGAGGGAGATTGTGTCATCAGCCACTGCTGGTGAGATGGTTAATGGGAAATTTCTCTGGGCTGAGTCAAATACTGTGTCATGGTTGGTGAACGTGGCTTGGCTTCTTTGGAAGTCCCTGCAGATGTGAACAGAATAGGCCTCAAATGGTGACAGCAAGGGACAAGAAGGGAGGCGGGTGCTGTGTGAAACCATGGGTCAGTCACTGCTGACCTGGTGCTCTTACAAGCTCAAAGGCTTTGGGATCACGGCTTTTGAGTGTATATGTGCAGTCATTTGATTCTGTTGTGACTCTGTTTTGCCTTTTATAAAATGAGAGTAATGATGCTGAAATGCTTTTAAAAGGGTTCTGAGATCTAAGGCTATGTGAGCAGGGACTGCTGGAGTTCATTGTGATGAATTTTATTCAGTGCCCTGCCTTAGGTATCCACTTCTGCAGCAGGAGGCACCACCTTCTGCATGCAAGAATGAAATGAAGGCAAGGGCTTGGATCTTGAGATCATTGGCAAATCCTTATGGCTTTGACAAAGAAGAGTAAAGCCCCACCTTTTTGGCTTTTAACCAAACAGTGCCTTGTGATGGTTTGGTTTTTTTTTTTTTTTTTTTTTTTTTTCTTTTTAACAAAGATCCAGTGAGTGGGAAGGGAGCAGCCTCCCAGGCGGTGGCAGGGGTGCCATGGGCTGCCAGGAGACAGTTTGCAAAGCGAGGGGAGATAAGACACCAAGTGACAGCCGCTAGTGAGCTGCTTCCAGAGGGCAGGGTATAAATAGACAACAAAGAGATTTGGTGTCAGAGCAGCTCTCGCACCTTTCTGCTGTCCAGCCTGGCAGGCGTGAGTGGGGAAATGCAGCTGGGGAGCCAGTGAAATCTGCTCCGGGATTTAGGCGCCTGTGGGTAACGTAATGACAAGATAAGGCATTTATCAGCCTGTTATGGACCTCTGTCCATCTGCGGTGGGCTCGCTCTGCGGTGCTGACTGGCCAGAGCAGGTGGCACTTGGATGGACCCCCCAGCCAGAGCTGGAGCCGCTGGCTCCTGCCTTGACTGCTCAGACAGCTCCTACACAAGGCTGTTGCTGTCCTAAAAAGGTGCCCTGCTTGTCTCAGCTCTGTCCCTTGTAATTTATGGTGATACCTGCCATGTGTTGCCCCAGGCTGAGGCTTATTCAGCCTTATCCACTGCTCTTGCAGAGTGCCTGGGCTCTTTGTGGGGTCCTGGCTTGTCCTCCTGCCCACTGGTCATTCTGCACAGCCTCACCTAGGCTTCTCCTCCCCTCTCTGATTGGGCTGTGCTTCCCCCTCAGGTCCCCAGATGCTCCATTTCCTACCTGCTCTCAAAGTAGGAACAAAACCACCAACCTAATGATGCTAAAGCTATGATGAGGTGTTGCAATGTTTTGCCATAGAAGGACTAGCAGTACAAGGGTATTTAAAATACTAAGAGTGGTGCACTAGCAGGCAGCAAGTCCTTCCCTTCCCCATCCCTTTTTTGAAAACTACCAGAACTTTTCACAACATTGCCCATGGCACCGCTTTGATGCCTTTCAGGCAGCTTTGTGCTGTTTGGGGTCTGGGTTTGTCTCCTAACTTGCTGTTGGACTCGGCAGACTTTGGTTCCTATGATGAGCATGTCCTGCCCTTAGTAGTTTGCATGGATGCTGTAAAGCACCACCATAAAGACTACAATGACTCAGTGAAAAGAAAAGTTTTAGGCTGAAGAAGGAAAAGGAGTGGAAAGACCTCTTCTATGGAAAATCAGCCTGGCTTGTGAGAATAAGGAAAGCCCAGGTTTTTACGTGCTGGTGTAAATCCATGCCGGCTTTCTCAGCAGCAGGGTATGGGGAGAGGCATCTGCGGGGGTGTGGGGCTGCTGGGGCTTGCAGCGAGCTCAGCTGTGAGGATGCTGCAGTGCTAGGCAGGGACAGACGGGCTGACAGCGGCATTCAGGGCACAAAGCAGGGCTGCTCCCCTGTCTGTCAGCCATGTGGAATTCCTGGGATATGGGGGGCCCTTTGTGTGGGGATCAGCTGTCAGACGGCTGCCTATTTTTAGGTTGGCAGATCCCGTGCTATGCGAGGAGAAGGCTGATGGTGAGAGAGGTGTGTGCTCCTGCACCCCAGGTAGTGTTTTCTACTGTAACTCATATCCCTCTGCATCTAGGTGTAGGTGCAGAACTGAGCAGGGACTCAGTATTTACATGCAGTTGGGTCTGGTTATGGGTTTGGTGATGGCAGAAATGAAGTGAGCTACGACAGCAGCACTTCTGTGCACAGGCATCTGATGTGTCCTCCCCACTGGCTGGCTTCAGCCTGAGCTAAGGGCAGGGATGGAGAAAACCCCAAGGCTTTTCACTTCTCTCAGGGTTTGAAAAAAAATAGGTGACCTTATAAAAAGGTTTTAAAAAAGGCACAGTCTTTCCATGTGCTTGAGGGGAACACTGTGTGAGTACAACTTGTATCAGACACTAGAGAGGCTAAGCCAGATGTCTGAGGACGTAGTAAACGGGCTTTGATAAACTCCACTGCTCCACAGCTGTGTACAACAGCGTGCATCTTCCTGTGCCAGTGGCTCTGTTCTGCGTAGATGGGCTTGTTCTTTTATCACCAGGTGTATGGAAGTGCATCCACATGTACAAATACAGCTTTTGGGGGTTTGTTCACTCATCTCCAGACATGACCCGAAAGCTTTGCTTAAGTGTAGCAGAAGACAAGTCATTCATTGAGCAAAACCAGTCTTTGCATAATTTTTTTTTTCGCTAATATATAGCATAATGAAGATTCTTCCACTGACCCAGCTCATGGATTCATCATCCCCACTGGTGACGCTAAGGGAGAGGAAAAGAGCCCATAGCTGCTCTCTTTAATATGAAATCCTTGCAACTGCTCTGACAGAGAAATAACTTTGCCAACAGCCTGCACGCTTTCTTTACATGTGCTAAACTGCTTGAGATGCAGCTGAATTTCTTTTAAACAAAAGGCATTTGTTTAAAAACATTCTGACAAAAGTGTTACAAATGTTTTATGTTTGGGGGTTTTTTTCCATGGGAATGAACTTATGGAAGTATCTTTACCTGAAGTAGGGTTTTCAGTTACATGAAATTTACGTGTACCTGTTTCTTTCTTCGGCATTTTACTTACATAAATGTTTGGGTTTGTTTTGTCATTTTAGAGAAATTAATATTTTCTCTGTTTTTCTTGTCTGCTTTCTAGTAGTTAAGAAGAGAAAATTAGTACAAAGGAAAAGCTTGTAACATTTCCCTGGACAAGGGGGAATGGTTTTGAGCTGAAGGAAAGTAGATTTAGGTTAGATATTAGAACGAAATTCT
Source organism: Rhipidura dahli (assembly GCA_013399225.1). Lineage (NCBI taxonomy): Eukaryota > Metazoa > Chordata > Aves > Passeriformes > Rhipiduridae > Rhipidura > Rhipidura dahli. The sequence continues at coordinate 715,963 of VXAC01007994.1, read as the reverse complement.
TTACTGTGAGACACTTCTGCAAGTTGCTGGGAGAAGTTGTGCATGCCACATTCCTGGAAGTGCTCAAGGCCAGGTGGAGCAATGTGGTCTAGTGAAAGGTCCCTGCCTGTGGCAGGGGTTTGGAACACAATGATCTTTAAGGTACCTTCCAACCCAAACCGTTTGAGCATTCTATGAACAACTCACCTTCCTCCCAAACTTGCTGCTGAACATTTTGGAAGCCTTTTTGAAGGCCCTCTCCTCTGGAAGGATCCTTTCTTCTGCACCCAGACCTGATTGGGAATTAGTGCTCTTGAAAAGGACTTCCTAAAAAGGAAGACAATTGCCATATCTTCTAAAGCTTCTCTAAAAATACACAATCAAAGGTTTGGGCTGATCAGGATGCAAATGTACACCAATGTGCTATTGAACTGTGGTTTGGAGAGCTGCTCAGTGCCACTCAGGGTAAATAGAAAGAACTCTGTGATTGCTTTAAATTGCTGATTGCACCCATTGCCTATCAAGGCTGGAAAAATACAGAAATCAGAAATCCTCTGCTCTCAGGCTGCAGTAATGCCTGCAGCAAGTGAGCCCTTGGTTTTTACCTGGTGTAAAGAAAGGGTTGTTTATAAAAGGAATGACCAATGCCTGTACTGCTGGGATGCAAGCAGTGTTTTACTGATTGCCAAAGCTGGGTGGGCCACAGCTCCCTGCTCTCCTGCTCTGGGTGTCAGTGCTCTGCTGTGTTATGGCTCTTTGTGGAAATCCTCTGCATTTGTGGGATGGGAGAGGGGATGTGCTCTCCAAAAGCTGCACTGTGAGGCTGTTGTGTCTGTACGTGTACCTGTTCCCAGCTTCTGGGAGAGCAGCAGCAATGGTGCAGTGTCTCGGAGGCTCTGAGGCCTCAACCTCCTGTCAGTTTTATTTTCTTGCTGATTTCTGTCCCCATTCTGGAATAAACATGCATATGTACAAGCCTTGGAAGAGGAAGCAGAGGATGTACCTAAACCCTCTCCTGCACTGAGCCAAGAGCTCCTGGCTCACACAATTTTGGGGCACCTTCTGCAAGAAACAAGACTGTCAGGTGTCCCTTACAAGCAGACGTAAGTTAGCAGTAAAGCACTTTGTCAGCCTGCTGCTGAAACCTTGACATATGGGGATCTGATGGTCTTGGATCTCAGATCCCCCTGAATAATGTCAGCAATCAAAAACAATAATGGGGGAATGAGAAATTCAGGACAGCAACTGTTCCTCTCTGGAAAAAAACCCCAAACAACACCAACAAAAAAACAAGCAAAGCAATAAAAAAAAAAATCCTGCAAACCTCAGCCTTGGTCTGAGCAAAGAAACAGCGAGGGCTTGCCAGCAGCAGTGGCTTGCAGTAAAGCCTTGGTGTTTGCAGAGCAATGGCCAGGGGTCTTGGTGTTTGCAGAGTGCTGGCCAAGGTGTTATGTTTTTGACTCTAAATGAGGTTAATGAAAGTTGCATGTGCTCAAATCCCTGAGCGCCATTTTGAAAATGCAGGAGCTAACAGTGGTTATTTATTGATTTCATTTTGTCCCCCTGGCCCATGTGGGAGGTTGGAAGTGAGAGAGCAGCTGCCTTTATGCGGATGAGAAGATGGGGGAGAAAGCATGTATGGATACAGGGAATGTGGGGCTGGCACTTGAAGTCAGTTTGGGGATTTTTTTTTTTTCCCCAAGCACCAGTTCAGATGGTCCACAGGGGGCCCTGCTTTTGTGCCTGCGCCTCCATCCTTAGCTAGGCAGCCATCCTGGCCAGCTCATTGTACCTCGCCTGCAAGCTGCCCAGGGTTGCAAAAACTGGCAGGGCAAGGAGGAGCAGAGACCCACTGGGTAAGCTTCACTCCCCAGGGACACCAGGTCAAGAACCTAGGGAAAAAGTAAACTTGAGTCATAGTAAAAGGTCAATTCTAAAAAATATTTTTTCCCTTCCCTCTCTTTCTAGTTTTTCAGAATCTCAGCCCGTAAAACTGAGAACTTGGCGGTTCCTCAGGGTGGAGGAGGGTGACTCTTGGTTTACATGCAGCCGTCGGTACCCAAGCATGCCCAGAACATCTGTCATCGGTGGAAACGAACATTGCTCTGGCAAGGCTCCTCTTTCTTTGCAGTAAAGAACAAGCAAATTTGCTTATTTGTGGTTAATGCTTGTTCCAGATGGACAGAAATAATACATGACACACAGCCCCACTGTTGCCCAAACTATTGAAGCGCTGTGGAACATGTTTGCAGCACACAGACAAGCTGGGGAGATTGTTTAACTTACTGGTCTCCAGTTTGGAGCAGTCCTTCAGCCACAATATAAATGCAACCTCCCAGCAAGACTAAACCTTCTCACAGAAATGAGCAAAATTCTCAGAGGAGAAGAGCTGTTCTCCTCTGGCCTCCTCCACTGAGATGGCAACCTCCACGACACCACCTTGGTAGCTACCTTCAGGCCAGTGTTCGCTGTGAAAGCACTCACAGACCTCATTTGCCACTGCAGACAATGGTTTGCCTCTTGTGCTGATGCCATGAAAAGGCAGCTTTGTACATCACACCAATATGCCACAAGTATACGGGAATTTTTGCATGGAACTCATGTTCTTGGTGAAGCTTGACCAATTTTTCCAACTGTGCTGTTGCTAAAATTTATGGGAGTGGGGGTGTCCCACCGTAGTGCCCTGATATGGGTTTAATTTACCCTTCCTTTTGTTAATTTAAGGTGGTTTGGGTTTTTATGGTGCCAAATCTTTCTCTGTGAATTTTATAGAAGTGGAATAGAGGTTTCAAGAGGAGAAAGTCAGCCTTCTTGCTCTTCAGTTTGCCTGGCAGATCTGCTATGAGGTGAGAGACTTTTTCCTGCATTACAGACTGTCTGGCCACAGTGAGGTGGTGCAAGTAGTCTCAGTCAGCGTGTGGGGAGCAGAGGGGCTTGGGATGTGCAGCCCTCCCCTTGCCATGAAAATGGGTCAGTGGCTTTTCTAGCCCTCGTGCAGTGCAAGTCTCCTCTGTCCCACCCTGCAAAAACCAGGAGAGGAGTCACTTTTCATGTTTCAAAAGGGACTGGGAGGAGAGAAAAGGGGGAAAAGCTAAATATCATCCAGGTCTTATGCCTGCAGTGTAACAAACATCTATGATAACCCCTCTGATACCCCAGGGTCTGTAAAATGCAACTAGTCTCTGGGGTATCCTTAAATAAAAAAGCATTTTCCTACTTGATTTTTACCTTCCAAGCCCCAGCCCTGTACCCTGCTAACTGGGGCGACACCCAGTCCCGCTGCCTCTACAGCTTTCAAAAGCCTATTTCTGACTTCACTTTACGTGCAGAGCCCTTGCAGGCAAAGGGTTACTCGTTAAGGTGCAGCTCTGCCTAATTAAGAGGAACAGCATCTTTCTCTGCAGTGAGGTTTGGGGTTTTTTGAGAATTCATCACTCTGGAGCATGACCCTGAAATAACTGCCTGGGCTGGACTTGGGCCCCCGTGCATTAACCCTTTGCTCCAGCCTGGCCTCTGAGACCTGCTGCCTTTTGCTCCCAGCTGAGTCCTGTGATCCAGACCACTGCTGGCCGAGAGCTGCAGCCAGGATGTCTCAGATGTGCTTGCAGGTTGAAGCAAAAATGAGGCAAAGCCTCCATGTGTCTTATGGTTTTGACCCCAAACAATACGCTGACGGCATAAATTAGGAGTTGGCTCAGGCTCACTTGAAGCTCAGCCCAGGTTTGCTTGAAACTCAGCCTAATTTTTAGTGAAAGCAAAGCTGAGTGGGAGAGGAGTTCTGGGTCAGGGAAGGGGTGCTTGGCAGGTCACAGCAGCCTGAAGAGCTGCAGTTTATCAGCTCACAGCCATTATCAGCCCACAGAAACAGGGCTGCCTGTATTTCTAATTTGTTGCCTTTACAGAACCATGCAGATGATGGGCAAAAATGCCTTTGGCATCCTGAAGCAAGCTGGGGATTGCCTCTCTCTGCTTGTGGATCATTAACACAGGCACCTAATCAACCCTCCTGGGAAAAAGTTTTATTTCCCCTGTTGCTGCCTTTCCATGCAGGTGCTATGTGTCCTGGCTGATGACTGCACCAGCTCCTGGAGGAAATTCACATTCTCAGTAGTGCTGCACTGGGGGAGAGGTAGGGAGCTGTGTGGACCCTAATTCCCAGAAATGGAGAAGGCAAATGATGGAAAAAGTTTTGAGAGGGGCTTGCTGCTCTCGTGGTTAGCAGCTGGGCCCTAAAACGGGCTGTAATTTGGAGGGTTGGTCCATACTTCCATGACAAGAGCAAGCAGCCAAGCTGAGGAAAAGCCTGCAAGCTGAAAAACCAGGTAGAGCTGGTAGACTTCCTGTGTTGGTAGGGTCAGCCTCCAGGCTCCTGTCGGGCTGGGGCTTTCAAGTGGAGGTAGAAGGAAATGCATGGATAGCAAGGCACTCCTGGAAATGGGGCAGCTCAGCTTGTGCTGCTCCAGTGCTGTGTGAAGGGTGCTAGTGGGACCAGGGCTGCTGGGTGCTTGGGGCAGAGGGGTCCAACAGTGTTTTTTGGCAGCTCTCGCCTCAGTTAAGCCTCTCTGGATTCCAAGCAAGCCGTTTCTACGTTCTGCTTTCTGCAGTGATTTTGGTTTTATTGCCTAGGGGTGAGGGTTCCTGCAAACAAGTGAAACACAGGCGGGGGTGATAAAAGGTGCAAATTGAACTGGCCTCATGCAGTCCCTGGAAAGCAACAGTGGATGAAGAGACTTCCAACTCTTTTACAGCTCTCTCTTCTTTGTAGTAAATTGAGCTTGAGGTGTTACTGTAAGGAAAACAATATTTTTTTGATGGCTCCATTACAGTTGTGACCGTCCCCTGTGGAGAGCCCTACGGACTGGTGTTTTCTGTTCATTACACCTCACTTTGCCAAGACCTGGTTTCCTGCTGGCAGTCTCATATCCTCCATCTTTGTTTTCCTTTATTTCCCTAAAAAAATAGGAAGGTAATTATATTTTTCTTGCACCCTGCTTATCTCTCCTTACCAAGGGAGAGGTGAAAAAGTGATGTGGGCAGCAAGGAACCCTTGAGTTCTCACCCCTGGTGCCTATGGGCTCCCTAGATTTAGCCTTTTCCTTTTTTTTTTCCTGGAGGAAGCTTTTGGTAAAAAAGTAGGGAAGGAAGGAGAGAATCTTCTACCCATCCCTACCCAGGAGACCCAGGGTCTGATGCTGCAGCATATCTCTGGGAGGAGCTATAATCCTAACAGGACATCTATCCCTGCCTGCCTTTGGCTTATCTTCAGCTTTGGGCCCTAGCAGATGCTTTGCAGCCTTTCCACAAATGTTTGGGAAGAGAAGCCAAAGTCAGGCTCTTTTGGCAGGGTTTCCACAACAAATCCCTAGTTCCCAGGGAAGATGGATGTCATTAAGCCAAGTTGGGTCCATGGAGGGGTCCTCAGGCTGGTGCCAGGGGCTGCTGCTGGGGGCTCGCCTCCAGCCGGTGGTGTAAACTGAGGAGGAAATAAAGGCTCTCCCCCATCCTTGCCAGCTCTTGTTCTCCACAAAGAGATGAAATCCTGGCTGTTCTGACAACCAGAGTAGCAGGAGATCCCTTTCCTTCAGTGCTATTTGCTTAGCATCTGGTGGGATTTAAAGTCCCCTGACGCTGTTTGTTTGGCCTTCCCTGTTTTGGCAGGGCTCCTTGCTACTTGTTTCTTTTCTTTGAAGGTCTGTGCTCAGCCACAATGAGGGGCTCCTGAATTTGGAGTCAAGAATGACCTTACTGAGCCACGCAAGGCTGACATGAGACAACAGGGAGGTGACTCAGTCCTTTCAGTACATGTTGCCATGTTCCCAGCTGCTGTGGGAAATAAACAGTAAGTGGTTAACATCAATAGTAAGACACATATAGAAGAAAATGTTGTCCTAAGAACGTTAAATCTATGGTTTAAAATGGGCAACGGCAGGAAATTTGGAATTAAGGACGGATGCTTGTCTCACGCTTCTCCATTTGCCTTGGGAAATAAAAATAATTCAGGCACAAAGTGAATGAAATGGCACTGGAAATGCCATATTACTCCATTTCCTGGCTTTTATGGTAGGGAACGAAGAAGTAAGGATAAATGAGGTCTTTTGTGTCCTCCAGTTCAAAGTGATGGCAACAAAATCCATCCAGGTCTCAGGAGTCAACAGAGACCAAGATGAGTTTTACTCAGTTTTATCACCGTGTTGTGTAGCCATGACACTGGAGAGGTTCTTCCTTTGGGGGCAATTATTTTTGTTCTTTTAGTTGAGCAATTTATTGAAGGTTTTTTTTGGTTCAGCTCTACTGGGACTACTACTACTTGGATGCCAGAGGACAAGTTCAGTCAAAAAAAAAAAAAAACCCTCACATTTACTAAGGTAGAGAAATATTTCCAGGTCAAAAATCAAAGTGAAGCTGTTGCAATCTATTTGTGAGCATTGTCTGGGCAGAAGGTCTGAAAGTCTTGCACTATCCCAATAGGTCTGTAAGTCCTGTGTGTTCTTACAAAGTCACCTTCTGATGCTCTTGTTGATGGCAAGGAGTGTTTGTTCAGTGATCAGCTCCACGGAGGTCAGTGGGACTACTGCAGAACATGAACTGCAGGATAAGGGCCAAGAAAGTCAACTGAATGATTGAAAGATTTAGCAGCCTTTAATGATTGAGGTGTTTGGGTATTTCTGGAAGAAGGTGCTTGTCCAGAAGTGTTAAGAAATCCTGTTGACAAAAAGCAGGATTCAGTTCTGTAGACTGGAAATGCCTTACATGTCTTCTGTTCGACAATTAACTTGGGAGATCTCTACGGCCTGTTTTAGGGTGGTTCCCAAAACCTAAGAGAGGGAAAAACCAAGTTTGAAAAGTATGTTAGCTGGGCCCTAGGTCAGAGATACATAGGGGATAACCCACCATCTCAGTATGGAGTGGTTTGGAACACAGATAGACACAAGTACTGGGAAGGCCTTTGGACTGGAAATGTGTTGTGCATGTTAAATGCTTTGCTCTTTATCCTCCTTTTTCTGAAGAACTGTCTGTGGACATTTGGAGATTATGCTGTTAGCTGAACAAACAAAAGGGATTAAAGCTGGGCTGGTTCATTTTCCATCCTCCACCCATCTTGGAATTCATTACCATTCATTGCCACTAACCGAAATAACAAGGGGACCAGCCGCTCACAGCGCCGCTTCCTCTGTCCCGATTTCCATGTAGTGGCAGATTTGTCCATGAAGACCACCAGGCAGGCATAGCCATAGGAAGGGGGAGCCAAGCTTCCAAAAAACAGCTTGGTCACGCCAGGATCCCAACACAAGGCTAGCTTGCGTGCTAACTCCTTTTCACTAGAATCCAATAAGGGCTGAGGGATGTCAATTTCATGTTTGCCTGTATGTATTTATCTGTGTGCGTGTGCTCACATTTAAATGCACACGTCTGTGGGAAAGGTCTGAGCTTCGCCTTGTCTGACTTTTGGGCATGAAGTCAGTTGAGCTGTTACCTGAGTCTGCCACAGGCCTGAAAACAGCCTTTCTGTGACCTGTTCTTCCTGCCAGGGTCAACTGGAAGAGCCACCCTTGAGATCCTTTTTGCTGCCTCCACACATTGAAGGTACCAGCTTGAATGGGAGCAAATGATCAAAGAGTAGCTGTTACATTTCCAGATGCCGGGAAGGATGAAAGCAAACCTCCTTCCACTCTGCCTTTGTGGGGGGTAGCTGGTGGGATGTGACATCTGAGCCTGTGGATGTCTGGTGAAATAACTCTAGGCAGTGCATGGAGACACTCATCTCTCTCTCTGTACCCAGTGGGAGAGCACGGGAGCTGCTCCTACATGAGGTGAATCACTCACAAGCCCACCAAGATCCTCAGGGAGATCCTCAGGGTGTGGATAATGCACGTCATTAATGCAAAACACCAACTTCCATCCATGCTGACCCTACCTGCAGCTGAGCCGGGTTGAGAGCAGAAAGGCGGGGAGGTCCTGGAGAGCAAAACCAGCATCTGGCTCCCTTGCTGGCATTCCATGGGAATATCTCACAGCCCCTCCAGTGCCGAGGCCTGAGCATGCTTCCTGCACCCCTCACCAGTGCGAAGATCTTGGTATGCAACTTGAGGTGGGCTAGGAATTTAGCTGCCTCTTGGCTGCGGTGTCTGAAGCAGGGGTCCAAAAAAATTGGTGTGCATGCGCTCTGTGACTGCTCAGAAAATGTTGCCGATGAAGCCAAATTCCTTCCTCCAGCTTGCATGCAAACAAGCCACTAATTTCACTGGCAGTTGAATGTGCATATCTGAGGGCAAAATTTGGCCAAAAGCCTTTGAGCAGACGTTTTAGCATAATCACCCAGGAAAAATAAAAGGGTGGGAATTGCAAGTGGCATTTTGCAGAGAAAGAAGGATAAAAAAGTAGAAATCAAAGTGTTGAAAAGCTTTCCAGTAACAAAACCCTTCTAAGCTCTTTAAACAGCACAATAGCTATTGATGGATAAAAAATAAAAAAAGGACAGCACATCCTCTTGAATTTATTCTGATCCCAACAGGCTGTCCTTGGCATTTTTTTCAGAAGAAACCCTTGAGTAAACATCTTGTCCAACGTGGAAAGACACTGAGCATGTCATAGAAGCAATTTGTAAAACGTTCTGGGAGACACACCAATGCTGTCAGGGCCAGGGAGCTGCTTAACTTCACTCTGATTTACAGATAAATACAGTGTGTCTGGGGCTTCCAGTTGCCGACTGTGCGGGCCAGACCCCGATTATGTGCTGTGTTCTGACTCCATGGGATTAACTGGGACCACCAGGAAGCATGGCAGCAAGTGTGACCTTCCTGATTGCATGCTGTTGTAAGGAGTAAGGAGAAGAGCTTGTGAGGCAAGGTGGGGCTCAGCTTCTCCCATTGTGGGACTGGGGGCCCAGTGTAAGATGAAAGGTAAAGAGGACATTGTAAAATTAGGATTTTCTGGATGTTCCCATGCAGGTAGAGCTCTGAGTATTGAACATGGCTGCCTGGATTTTTTTAAACTGTGATGCACATTTTAGTGTATTTGGGGGTTTCTGCAGGATAGTCAAGTGAAGCAGGTGCCCAGTTAAGGTATTTTGGGTTTAATGGCATAATGAAACCTGCATAGAACATTTGTCCTTCAAGCCTGTGGTGCAGAAAAATAAATGCTGGAGTGGCCTGGAAAGGGCTGGGTGGGACCTGGCTTTTACAGATGAGGGGATCAATAGAAAAGGGATGGGGCTGTCTGAAAATGCAAGTGCAAATATAACTCATGCAGAGGGATTAACCAGGGTTCTGATGGTTCTTAGTTACTGGACTTCCCCCCTGGAAATGGCTACTTCAACATAGAGGCTGGGACACAGCAGGAGTGTGTTTCAAGTGTAAATAAATGTCAGTTTTTTGGTACAAGGTCCCAGAAAAGCTGGATTATAGGAAGGAGAAGGGAAGCCAGGAAGTTATGCCATGGAAAACAGCTTTGCGCCGAGTTGTTTATTTATTTATTTTTAATATGTCTCAGCAAGGTTATGAAAAAAAAGCACAAGTGGATCTGCTGGAAGTGTTGTAATATTGAAGAGAACCTCGTGTCCTGCAGATGGAAAGAGAGGAAAATAAGCTCTGTGTGTGCATGGGGAGAATGGGGGGGAGGTGATATTGCCTGCTTACAGGCAACAATATTCACCATATCGCTCTCGTGGTGCAGGACAGTTCTGCGCAGCAATGTGATGGCATGAACCCTTGTCCCCGAAGAGGAGCTATCAAGTTTCTGTCCAGCTCCAAGGGCTCCTCGACATGCAGCAGGTTTGGATCCTGATCCCCCACCTTGTTGTGGTCCCTAGTTTTTCTAGTCCTGATCTTCCGCTTGCAATGCCTGCCTCCTGTGAATAAAGTCGACAGCATGGCCTTCTGCCCCTTGCTGCCAGCAGGTTCTACACACCTCATACAGGAGATTGCCAGCTGGGAAAAGACATTTCAGGGGCACTTCAGGCTTCCAAGGCTTGGTAAGTAGAGTGTGAAAGCACCTCCTCACCCCTGGGACAGCAAACCATCTTTACCATGGCATAATTGCTTGTAGTTGGAGGGATTTGTCAGTGGGTTGCTATTCCAGACAGGTTTCTGAAGAGTTTCCATACCTCTGATCCATGGGGACCCCCCTTGGTGCAGCTGCAGCAGGAGCTGTCACGCGCAGGGCACACTGGATGCACAGGCTTTGCCATCAGAACCTGAGGTAATGGGGCTGGTATTAACTGCCTGCCTTCCTCATGGCTGTCCTTAGATTTCCTGACATCAAAAACTGAGCCATGACACCTTTCCTTCCCCCTTTCCCCTTTTTTTTTTTCCTTCTGAAGAGGCTCAAAGAGCGTGTCCCTTCCACAGGTTTCTTCTCCACCAGCTCACCTCCCTCCCTGCCCTCAATTGAAGACAGCTGCCAGGAAACATTTTTGGTGTTTAGCTGAAATGAAAACACATGGAGGTGATGGGGGGGGAAGGAAGGGCAGTGTTTATAATGTAATTACTGTCATTTTGGGAAACTTGGGTGGAGGTGGGCAGAGGCGTTTGTTGAGCACGGGGGTGCATGTGTGCACAGGGAGAGACCCCCAGAGATGGTGGCTGAAGCACTACAGCCCTCAGTGGTCCCTGTGAGGAACAGGCTGCTCCTGGAGCACAGGCACCGGGTCACCCCAGGTATCCAGCCCATCGAGGCTGGGCAGGTGTGCTCTGGCAGGGATGGCGGAGGGGCTGAGGGGTCTCTGAGGGGAGGCAGGAACTGCCCAGGGATGGCGGTGGGGCTGAGGGGTCTCTGTGAGGGAAGGCGCCTCAGGTACAGCCGGTTCCCGCCATTTCCAGCCGGTTCCAGCCGGTTCCGGCGGCTCGGCCCAGCCCCTCAGACCTGCTGCTGTGACACCTGAGGGAAACTGAGGTAAGGAAAGGGGAAAATGTTGGAAAATGGAGAGGAATGAGGGGGGAAAAAATGTCCCGAACAGCCCATTGTGCACCAGGAGGGTTGAGGAGGAGGTGGGGGTCCTCCCCTGCCCCCTGTGCAGACGCCATGATGGGGCAGGTACGCGCTCCCCGATTGTCTCCTTGTCCGGCTGAGGCGAGGAGTTTGAGCTACTGTATGGACAGCAGCGCACCTCCAACCCGACACAACTTGTGTTTGGGTCATGTCCTTTATGTGAGGAAAAGGTGGAAAACGAGCCCAGAAACGTGAGTTTTGTCTGTATGGCTGTGGGTTCAAGTGACAGACCCTGTGAGGTCAGCTCAAGCCCTGCAGACCCCACTGCTGGGTCCACACAAGGCTCTTTAGTTCTGTTTTCTCACTTCAAGGGAAGTATTTGGGTGGGTTTTCAGTTTCAGAGTACTAGATGCTCTGATGACAACACAGGTTTCTCTTATCATGTAAGAAACCCCATAATGTGTTCATTTTCTGGGGCAAGAAGGTGTTTTGTCTAAGAAAGGAGGAAGAAAAGTTGCTTTGGCTCTTGCAACTGAGAATGTGTACTTTGTGTGACAACAGGTTTTGACTATAGGACAGGTTTGATAGATTTGTGCAAAGTTAAATGAAGATAACATGATTTTACTGCAATTGTGATGTAAACTGAGATCCAGCTCTGCCAAGAAAGGTATCCCTCCCTCCGGTATATTGTAGAATTGCATATAGTTTATGACTGCAGATTAGTTGGCTTAGGGCTAAAAGTGGATATTGAAGACTACTTCTTTGGATCATTCATTGTGGTTTTGTCCTCATGAGGCTGGGAGCATGAGGCAGCTTGATGGACTGATTTGTTGTTAGCACAGCTCTGCTTTTTCACCAGAAACAATATTTAACTGCTTCGTGGCTTCAAATTGAAAGAGGAGAGACTTAGATTAGGAGGAAATTCTTAAGAGGGAGATGATGCACTGGCACAGGTTCTAGAGAATCTGTGGCTGCCCCATCCCTGCAAGTGTTCAAAGCCAAGTTGGACAGAGCTTGAAGCAACCTGATCTAGTGGAAGGTGTCCCTGTTCAGGGGAGGGGGCTGGAATGAGATGGTCTTTAAGGTCCCTTCCAGTCCAAATCATTCTGGGATTCGTTCTGTGGTTCTATGCACTTTCCAACACTGCTCCCCACCACAGCCCTTGCAGGGTTCCTTGGAATGGTAGCCCTAGGAAATCTGCCAGATGAGAGCGCTTAGGAAATGGATTCCCTGACGGAAGGTGGCTTTGATCCCCAACAGGTGCTTCTTGGCATGGTAGGGTGGGAGTGGAAAAACCTGCAAACTGGGCTCTGTCTAGATGGAGGCAGAGCAAGAAGAGGGGAGCTGGTGACCCTGGTGTGTGGTAGGCAACAGTTTGGCATTAAGAGATTGATAAACATGTCTGCTGTTGAGACCATAGCATTCCTAGGAACTGCACACAATTTATATAAATAGTGGAGGTGTGAGCTCCAGGCCAGTGTGGGATTTTTAGAGGCTTATGCCAGCAATGGTTATGAGGACTCTTGTTGATTCTGAGCTACATCTGACATAGACACAGCAGTGTGGCCAGGCAATATGCTTTTGTCAAAAAACATATTTAATTTTTCGTTATTTCTTTCTGCATTTGGGCTTTTCTTTTCATCAAAGCCATCACTGTTTTCCTTCATTTTTCCAAAGGCGCCAAACAAACAAGCCTTCAAAGTGAAACAAGCCTGAGTTTTCTTTTCCCTCGGGAAACTTGTTTTCCCTGTTTTCAGAAATCAGTTCTCTCTAGTCCCTGCTGCTGGGCCTCCCAGTCCCGTGCGAGGGAAGCATCAAAGGGGACAGGGCCTGGTGGGAGCTGTTTACGACCTGAGAGTGTTTGGCACTGCAGTCTCCATGCTTTCCAAAATGCCAGTTTTTGGGGAAAATTGCTGGAATTTGACTTGGATCCTACCATGTAGCTGCCTGGTCTTCCAGACTTTTAATTTTTTTATTCCAGTGAAGCAATGAGCATCAGCCCTGGAAGTCTCTCGCACACCTGCAGTTACTGCTTATAGTTTAACATGTCAGTTCTTCTGCATGTTATTTTTTTCACATCTGCTTTTGCACACATTATTTGATTTACTCCACAGAGGAATCTGAGGACTTGGCCACAGCAGCACAGGAGTCAAAGGCAGAGCCTGTTAGGACCACGGTGTCCCTTGTGAAGTCAGCCAGGAAAACACTGCATGCCTGCAAATATCCCAGACAAACAGAGGGCAGTTTCAGAGAGGTGTGGGCAGGGAAGTGAAACCAAAACAAACTCTTCCTTTCAAGTAATATACCATCTTGCTCTTTGCTACTGTGGACTCCGTGTAATTGTTTGGGTCTGAGCTGAAGTGGCTGTAAAGTGCAACCACTCAGATTTGATGGTGGTTTACACTTCTTTGCTAAATGTGTGTCCCTACAAGAGGTACTGGGAAATGGAAACTCGGGACATGCATGGGTGCTGTTAGGTTGTGTACAGGAGACCTGGCAGCAGATCTGCCTGTCTCTGCTGGGTGTTGCTCAACACCTTGGCTCTCCCACACAAGAAACGTGCCTGGCTGAGCCTCTCTTTCCAGGCCAGCCACTGTGGTCATGTTCTTGTGTAAAGCAGTACTTGCTACCAGGCCTGTCAGGGCTGAGTCCACCTACTCAGCTGTAGTGTGGGCTTCACTAAAGCTTTTCAGGAGTGATCTTGCCCATCCACAGCATGACTGACCATCTTCTGACCTTCTTTGCAAGCTCTGGCTGCCCAGAGACGATGCCCCCAAGAAAGCTTGTTCTTAACCTTTTCTCAAAGAGCTAATTTCAGTCCCATGCATGCTGCTAGGCTGACAGAGCCCCTGAAAACACGGAGGAACTTGGGGAGGGAACAGAATCATTGCAATGGGATGACTGTTCTTCTATCAGCTTCAAAGCATTGAGTGAGGGAGGCTTACTCACTGGTGTCCCTAAGGGCTTCTCAGGTCACCCTCAGCACCACTCACTGCCTTTCCCTGGATGACACATGGCACATGTGTCTTGGAGGTGTGAGCTGAACATAAGCAGGCTTTTAAGTGATGTCCTGGTTGACAGGAGCCTTTCCAGTCCTGGAGGAGGAAGCCTTCATGGGCACCATGAGATTCAGGACTTTCAAAGTAAGGGTTTGATAACTTTGCCTTGTCACTTCTTGTGACTGACTGTTTATTCATCTCTTTCTTTAATCCTTGTCAGCAGTTTATCTTAAAGCAAATCAGAGTAGCCTGGTTTCCCTGAGGAGGAAAGAGAGGAATACTCCAAGAATGAAAAGCATTCATTGATCACCAAAGGCCACCAAGCAATAGAGTGGCAGAGATGGGAAAACCACCAAGCTGTCTACCCATCAGGCCACAGAGCCCTAGAATTATACACGCCTTGCAACAGAAAGGCTTATAGGACAAAAAGTGTTGCAGGGACTGTGCGAAAGCCACAGACGATCTGAGGCCACTCTCTTATGCAGATTACACCTGTCTCTGCTGCAGATGATGGGCATCTTCCAGTGCTGTGTCCCCGCAAGCGGTCAGCCCCTGGCATTGTGCCGGCTGGTGAGACACGGTTTCTGTGTCTCAGCCTGAGCTGCTGTTCCCACCAGCTCCTCAAGCTGGACATGTGGAACAGCGCAACTCGAAGACCTGCTCCCAGCCACGTTTGGGGGCTGCCTCAAGGCACTTGCCACCTTGCCTCACTGGTGCCTAACAAAGCAAATGACTGCTCAGGCTTTTTGCTGTCAGTGGCAGCATTTAACGCCCCGTGGCTGTCAGCAATGTTAGTGTCCCATGCATAGCGTTCCACTGGCCATACTCTGGCTGTAACCTAAACCAGCCTTGAATGTATCCTTGATTTTGTCCTGGCAGGAGACTAGAGAATCCAAATCCAAAAGCAGCATGGCATTTGCTTTCTTAAAATTGTTTTTGATTTGGGGTAGCGTTAAATAGGTTGACCAAGCCTAGCAGAGAGAGTCACCCTTGGAAAAGACAACCTGAAAGGACTTTCCCAGGAAGACCAATTCTGAATCTGGCAGTTATGAAGCTGCTGCAGCTGTTGGATAGGCTTCTAGGAAAAACAACAGGACAGCAGGGCAGAGCTGACAGCTGAACTGGTACAGGTGACAAGAAGCGATGCTGCCTCACCAGGGACTGAAATGACCATTAGCCTCACATAGGGTGTAAAAAAATCAAATTGCATGCCAGTGCATGCTTTAGACAAAGGTGATTGGGAGCTGAATGCACTGGGGTATCTGCTGGTGAGTGCAACTGGATCTTCCATCTGGAAGGCATGACTGTCTGGCCTAGAAGCCAATTTAAAGTACAAATTGGATCTGGCTGTTTGTCAGAGTCTCCTCCTCGAAATGCAATAACGACAGGGTGGTTATATAATGTAAACCATTCTTGGTAATTTAGTGGTCCTGAAACAACAAACAAGCCAAGGAGGGGAAAACTGGTTTGTAGAATTCAAAGCTGAAGGAGTTCGGCAGAGGAATTCAGTCCACATGATCCGGCAGAGATGTGTGCTGCTATTCCTGTACGTCTTGAAAGGAAGCTGCCACCAGATCCTCTGCTATTTTCTGTCCACGGGGCCCTACTGATAGGCGTGATATTTCAGCCTCTGTGCTAAACCCCCGGGCTCCAAATATGCAGGGACAGTTGTGTGCAGAGCCAAGCAGTGTTCCCCACTGCTGGGGCACCAGTGGGAGGCAGCTCCTTCCTCACCAACACACAGCAGAGCCCTCAGGGAGGGCAAACCTCTGCGGATAAACATGGGTTGTGGTGGCTTTGCCCTGATCCATTGCAACATCCACTGACACAGGCAGGATGGCCAGTTCAGATAGAATTTCTTCACCTAACGGGTTTCCAAGCATTGGAAAGGGCTGCCCAAGGAGGTCATGGAATCACCATTCCTGGAGGTTTTCAAGGAATGACTGAATGTATCAATTAGTGTGAGTGGTGGGCAGCAGTCCCCGCAAACAAGGGGTTCCATGCTGTCGTCCTGCTGACCCCTCTTAAAGCAGAGAAGTTTATTTTAATCACTTACTGGTAGCAGCATACAGCCAAATTAATGAAAAATATTTTTTGAGCCCAAGGGAAGTGAACCTTCAGGCTGATATCCTTCAAGGGCCATTGCAAGGGCCTGTTTACTACTTAATATTGATCTAGTAATTATATATGCTTTACTTCCCGCTGTCTGTAATCAGCAACAGGCCTCTCAAACTTGAAGCAGGTATGAAGCGTGCACATGAAGTGGACAGCACTGATTTATTGAGAAGAAAGAGGAAGAATGTTACAATGCATCAAGATGTGGTTTCAGAAGCCTGAGGTAAAAAAGGAGTGCTCTGCTTAGCCATGTGGACAGTGAGTTTTGTGGTCAGAGGACCCAGCTCTCCCCTCTTCTCATTGGGACCTGTCACAATGGATTCCCTTTTTCTGGACTGGCATAAATCTAGAGTGGCTACGCTGACGTCAAGCTGGCATGAGACCTAAGTGGCAAAGGAAGCTAAAAAGAGCTTGTTTTCCATTGACTTTAACGAGTCCCAAATGAGAAGGATTGGACCCTTCAAACAAGTTTGTTTATTGGCACTCGGCTTCAGACATGCCCCTTGGGTGCCCAGCCTGATGGAGATGCTACATCCTGGAATACTGCAGCCATTGTGTGAACTGGTCTTGCCATGTGTGTCTTTGGGATAGAAAAGCATCTTTCCATAGTTCCCCTGCGATGCTACTAAAAACAGGTAAGCCCCCAGTGGCAGCTAAAAACCCAGCAAGCTGGAAGAGACTCTATAGATGGCTGAAGGTTTACTGATAAATAATATAATAAAGCAGGTTAACTACCCTGCCAGTGAGGATTTACATCAGGTGCTATGAAAGCAATGGTGGTGGGAGGGAAAACCCTGACATGGAGCCATGCTGCTCTCTGAAACTGTCGATCTGCTCCCAGGCTCACATCCTTCCTGTTTCACTTTGCTTCCCTCTCCCTCACGCTGGAGTGCAGGGGTGACCCGTGGGGAGCTGCGGTATGCGAGGTGGATGGCACCAGTGAGGGCTTTGCCCTGTGCAGGGGAAGCAGTCGCATTGCAGAAGGACATTAGCAGTGCTCCTTGTCTCCTGGCTTTCCTCTGCGAGTAATTTCCAGGGAAATTGAACCCGACTCCGCTCCATTAGCCACAAGCCTCTCATCTGCTGGGCCTGCCTTTTGCATTACGATGGAGCAGAGTAGCTTTGTGCACTGCTGTCAGGGTCTGAATCAGCTTTGATAAAAGATCGAGTGTTGGAATGAGAGGAAGTATTTACCTAAAGTTGTTTTCAATTTCCTGAGCTTGCTGTATCCATTCTCCTTCACTTCTGGATTCCAAAACAATCAGTCTTCTGGGGGAGCCTTCCTTCATTATTTTTGCTTCCCCCAGTGCAGTTCACGCTTAGTCTGGGTTTCCCAATCCTCCCAGCTCTGATTCATTAACTTCAAAGTTCATACAAAGCTGCTGCAGGTTTCCAGGCTGCTCGCGCAGGGATACGCGCCTGCCTCAGCACTGCAGGGTTTGGTTTTCCAAACACAGCTCTGCCTCCCTCCCCTATGCATGCGGCATCTGGTCGGCCCTGGGCTGGACTCAAGATTTTGGGGGTTCTGGCTCACCCTACAGGGTATTCATTCTACATATGTTGACTGGTTGTCCCAAGCTGGTGGCAGCTTGAGCCTGATCTGCATCTGCCAAAGCTGGAGGGATAGGGTTTTCTTAGTGATGTGTGTAGAAATACGTAGTGGAGGATTAATGGGAACCCTGTGCCTGGCAGAGGTGAGGGGGAGGCAGGAGGAGGGTGGGCTTTGGGGTGGATGGAATAGCCCAGCTGTGCACCGAGGCTGAAGGCATTCAGCAGTAGCTTCTCACTAAAATGTTTAATGGTAAATCTAAATGCAAATCAGTGCTCTGCCTTATCAGTCCCACACGTGCCAATGCACCGTGGTGAGGCACCTCGGCGTGCAAGTAACTAACTGAGCATACAATGAATGAGGTTGGCTTCAATAGAGGGAGGTTTTCTGCTCAGCAAGGGGCCGAGGGAGCTGCTGTTGGGAACAGAGGAGTTTTTCCTCAGAGCCCCAGCCTTGTGATGGAGAACATTGTGCCCTGATGATTTCATGCACGAAAATCTCACCCTTATTTTTCCACCTGGATGAGGAGATTTTGAGTGTTGAGTCTCTTTGCTACAGCTAAAGCTTTGTACTGCTCTAGTTGTGCTGAGCACCTGTAGCAAGGCTCTGCACCAGGGATTTCCCAGGTTCACCAAAACAAACAGTTTCCAAAGCAGCTGTCCCGGTGCAGGCACATCTCTGTCCTGCGCAAAACCTATCTCCCACAGGCTGCTGTGGGAATTCTTAGGCTTGCAAGATACTGGGGAATAGTGCCGCAGGGGTGGAGGCTTTTTCTTGGCTCATTTGTAGCAATGTTGTTCTTCTTAATTTAACTTCTCTTTCCCACCCAGGCTCTGCAGGAAACCAAGATAACAGCAAAAAACAGGCTAGCAGAGATGACCATCTCTGCAGACTCCAATGGCACTGAAAAGTAAAAATCAGCTCCAAACAAGGAAGAAAAAGCCCAGCAACAAAAAACCCCCAAATAACTGCTGAAAAGAAGTAAAATTTCTTCCTGTGAAATGCTTTTTGGCCATGAAGTGCTTCTGCTGTGAGACAAAAGTTCCTCCATGAAGAAGGGTGCAGAGCCTGGTTTGCTCAGAGCCATTTCCCTCGTCATCTGAACAAAAGGTGAGAGGTTAGTTGAAAACACAAGGATAAGCGTGGGCAGCTTAACTGCATGTCCAGTGCTTGCTGTCTCGCACTCTCCTCTAGCAAAGCCTTCCCTCTGCGGGGTGTGCAGGAGAAGGAGCGGCCCCAAACTGTGCAAAACCTGTGTTTGCTCCATGCTCCCTTGGAAGCTCTGACCCAACCTCTGCAGGAGCTGCTGGTGGCCGGGCTCCCACCCTGGACACTGCTCAGCTCTGCTTGATTGTTCTCACACAGCTCTGGGGACAGGTTCCCACCACTGCAGCTGCACGAAGCCAGTTTGGCTTTGATGGGAGGGAGGCAACAATGAGCTCCGGCATTTTAGGGTTATGAAAATATAAAGCCCTAACCAGATACTACTAACTTTGCTTCTTTCTTACTTCCCTTGCTGCTACCAGTGCTAGGAGTTCATATTGTGCAGTGAGCCCCTTTGTTTTGTAGGAGACCAAGTGATTGAAAACAGCCATGATATTACTATGCACGGACAGTACATTTTTTCCATGTATTTTCATAACCCTTTTCCCAAAGGATCAAATGTCTTTATTCTATAACTCTACAATGGGTTAGAGCAGCTCCTCAGGCGGGAATTGTTCTGCTCCATGGGCTACTTACTACTTCCTATAAACAAATACCAAATTAGGTAGGTAATACTCAATATTCCTGACCTTACTTGCAAAGTATGTGTAACTGCATCTCAGAGAGACGAGGGTGGAGATACCTGCTGTGAACCTGAGGTTAAAGATGACAAAATACTTGTTGTGGGGTTTTGTTTTTTTCTGGTTTAGTTTTTAGAGTTTGTTGGCTTTAGTTTTATTTTAATAAAAAGCAAGGATATTTGTATGTGTAAAACTGCATTTTCTGCAAAAGAAATGCAGGGAAGCTTTGGTCTCAGGCCTCTCTTGTAGCTTAGGCATCTCTTGTACCTAAGCCAAAGTTTATCTAGTTGAGAATGGAGTTTCATGGTAATGCCATGGGATATATTTTTAAGTAAGCATGTGAATGCTTGCTTTTTGTTCCCTAGTTAACACTGTGTAATTTTCTAAATATTGTCTAAATTTGAGCCATGACATCAAGACTCCACATCAGAGCAGGACCCCTTGGTCCTTCAGAGTCCCTGGCATGGGAGGTTTCCACTCTGCTTGCCATTTGAGAGCGGGCTGCTTGGGGCAGACAGGATACTGTGGGAACCCCAGACCTTGCCTACTCTATGGGCCCAGTGGCAGTTGCTGCCAAACTCTTCTGGAGGTGACATTGTCCCACTAGAAGCCTGGCAGCCTCTGGGATATAGAGCAGCTGAGGACTGGGAAGGTCTGTGACCAGCAAAGAAAAAAATCCCAAATCTCTCTGCCCCAGTATCCTATTTGTGTGAGTGTTCCCACCTTTCATCACAAGGGCTCTGAAAGCTGATGTGAGCTTTTCTATTCCCCCATTGCTGTTTCTCTCAAGCAGCCGCCCTAAGACATTGAACTCTCACTGCCTTGCCTTGGAGGGATGTGGCTGTGCTTGCCTCAGCCCCTTGCAGTGCTCCATCTGAGCAGCATTTTGCAAAGGGATGATCTGCAGACCATGTACTTCCACTTGCAAGAGTCCTTCCCACCCCCTTGTTTTGTTACCCTCCTTCCTCCTCTCTTCTCGGCTCGGCTCACAAAACATCTGTTTCCAGATGTTGTTCTTGAGTCTAATAAATGCAGTGAAAGGCCTTGAGTTAATATATTTACAATAGCTGGAGATGTCGGCTGCTAGTTAATGGCTCGTTCGAGCACTCTAAGACCCCCATGTTTCCTGCAGGGGAGGGAGGAGGGGGAGAAGGAAAGAAGGAGAACAGAAATAAAGGGTGGGGTTTTTCTCCCTAGTAAATGGTCTCCAAAGGGGAGGATTATTGGTGGGATCGAGCACATGGCCATCTTCAGGCAGTTGGCTTTAATTTCCATTTAGTGACAGGAAGGACACATTATTTTTTAAATGGAAGGTTGTGTTTAAAGTGAAGGAAGGTGAAGAAAGTCCACTGCTGTTACCTGTCCCTTTTCAGGTGAAGACCTGTTTCAGATACCTCGCTGGCTTGAACTGTGCTCATAGAAGCAAGAACCTCATCCATGCACAGCTCTATCCATTTCTGGCCTGTGGCATGGAGTGGTTCATGCCCACAGCACCCTACCTTGGGTCACAGAGGGTTTATGGTCTATTGCAGTGAGACCACATTGTGCTCTGTGAGGAATCTCCGCATTTTGTGCTCCTTTGTGAGCACTGTGTGTCTCTTGCGGAGCAGCACCGGGAAAGCTCTGTGAGGTACTTTGCCCATGTACAAATGTCCCTGAGAAAGACAGAATGCCAGTGCCAGCTCGAGACGGACCAAAGCTGGAGTCTTGCCACACCTGCTTGTAACTGATCAATTGACCCAGTGCCATGTGCTAAATGTGAAACTTTTTCACTGTACAGAGGAGTTTTGGGAGGTTATATAGGAGTTCTATTTGCTCCAGTTCATTGTATGTTTGTGCTGAGGTCCTTAACTGCCCTGGAGGACCTGTTAGAAGCAGCAGAAGTGTGTGGTTACTGTCCTTGTAAGGAATTTCACCAACCTCCCTGAGGAAAGAGGGATGCAGCCACAAGCTCAGCTTATGGAGGGTGTTCTAAAAGTCACCTGTCAGTGAAATCACTCCTGATTTCAAGTGAGTATTTGGTTCTACTCGACCAACTTTGAGAGTCACAAACTTGAAGGAGGACTGGTTTCAGGCCAGCACTTGCCTCCTCTGAGGCTGTTGAGAGAGCTGAAGTCTGGGCTGTACTCAGCTCAAGGAGTGCTGAGACGATTTCACCTGCCGGGCCTGTCTCCAGAGGCAGCTTTTTTGTTGAGCAGTGTTGCAGACTTGACATGCACAGTTGGCTCAGGTTTGTGGCTAAATTAGTCAATCTCTATTGGCATGGATGACAGGGCTCCTTAATGCCTCATGGATAGAAAAATTACCCTCCAGCACATCTGCAGCTAAGACTTCTGCACGAAGCCCATCTGAGTGCAGCTCCCTAGCCTGCAGCAACTATGACATACCCTCTAAATGAGCTGATCGGCTGGAGAGGAGCTGGCGGGGAGGCAGGAAAAGGCACTTACAGAGTCATTCAGGAGATGCTCGTGTCTGGACAGCAGGATCTGTATCAAAAATCAGTGCAAAAGAGCACAGAGCTCTCCCCAGCCAGTGTGGAGAAATGAGATGTAGACACCCCGCAGATTTCCATTTTTAGCTCAGAGGGTGCGTTTTTGTGATTTCGGTGCTTAGGCTGGTATAAAGGGAGGAGAGAGAGACAGCCTGAGGTGAAACTTTGTGTAAGGCAGGCAGGTAGCTGAAGTCATCAGTAGTTCAACCCCAGTCTTTGGGTAGAGTAGTGCAGCACTCTCTAGGACACTCAGCACCAGTTGCTACCTGGTATTTTCCCGAATAGATCTTTGCTTCTCAAACACTGTATCATCAGCCTCTAAGTATCTCCCTTTCATTTCTTGCTATCCACTTATTTGCTGTGATTGCAGGTGGTATCTTGGGTAACTCCCATGGACTGTGGTTTACCTCTGGCAGGGCCACAGCCTCAAAAACTTCTTTTCCTTTTGTAAAGAAATGGGCTGCTAACACAGGGAGAGACTGGGCAGGGGGTAGGAGACCGGGTGGCTACACCTCCTAAAGGAATAGACACCCTTTGTGTGCCAGGTCTGTGGGTTACACATCTCTGCCCTGCTCATATGAAAAACTGTTGAAAGGCTGCAGCCATCAGAGGGGTGTTTTCCATGCGTGCCGGAACAGCAAAGCAAATTTGAGCAGTGAGATGACAAGAAACCCACTAAAAGAAATAAAGAAAGGATTTCCTGCCTTGCAGACGCTAAAACCCCATTTTGGGAAGTGAGTGGCTGTGAAAGGCATGAGGCCATTCAAAGAATTGAGGCTGTGTGCTACCGGGCCCTCCGAGGGTTTGTCTGGTGGAGGAGAAACAGCTCGTGCTCGCGTTAACCTGCTCCCAGAAGGTCTATTTCTTCCAGCTCTCTGAAACAGAGACCAGGCTAGAGATGAATATGAGTTTTCTCTGCCAGTTAATTTCCAGCACAGACTGCACGCAAAATCTTCATTTAAAACGTGTAAATGACAGCAAAAGAGCCACAAGGGATTTTAAGAGACCAATTTGCTGCCTGGCTTTTAATGACTGTGTACCACGGTGAGCCCTGTGCTGCTTCACTGCTGAGCGTGCTCAAGGAGAGGATGAAAGAATGGACAGACAGACAGGCAGGGGCTCAGCAGAGACTACATGTCACCCTGGAGGATAAAATATTGTATGTTATGCTCAGAAAAACTGGGAGAGGTGGCCCTTCCTTTGCTCCTGAAGAACAGAAGGAGGCTTTGTTTCCCAGACGCATGGCTCGGAGCTGCCCTACGGCATGTTTTGGGGAGACTGCTCCCTGCCAAAGGGGGTTGTCTGTCTGGTGCCCTGTGCCTGGTGGGACACGGAGATGATGGGAAGCTCTGCTTCACTAGAGGGCCTCAGCAGATTAGTTCATCTGACCACCCTTGGCAGTCTCTACCCCCAAATCAAGCCCCAGATGTTCCCCCCTTGCACTGCAGCTTGCCCGCCTAGGGGGTTTCTCCCTGCTGCCCCCCGCTTGTTTCTTGCAGAGCCCTCAGCTCCCAGCTTTTGTTTCCAGATGTTTCCCTCTTCTTCTCGCCCTGCCTGACTGTTCTCCTCAAAATACTGGGGTCCAAATACCCCACTGCTGGTGCCTCAGGGCTGCCCCAGGATCTGCGTGAGGGACGCGACAGCCCATTTGTACCACCCCATAAAGTGCTCTCGGCTGCCTGGAGGAAAGGAAGACGCAGGCTGGTGTGAGCCCAGCCTCTGCTTTACAATCTCTTTCCTGCCTCTATAAATAACCTCGGCGAGAGTCACTTCAAAGGGAAGGGCTGGCGGCGGAGAGGTGGTTTGGGGACCGAGCGGGACAGGGGCGTCCCACTGCCCGATCCCACCCCGGCGCTTTGCATAAATAAATAAATCATGCAGCAAGGGAGAGGTGGAGAGAGAGGGCGAGCAGAGGAGGTTACTTTGGGAAGCCGCGCAGCTCGCTCATCCCAGCCCCGAAGTTCGGAGAGAGTGTGTCATGTTACAGGGGAGCCACGATCAGCCAGAGCACAACGTCGCCGGAGCAGCTGCGAATTACCTCTCTCTAATGGGGACTTTCATGTGCGAGCTTCTGGCCAGTCTGCGAAGGAACTGAAACTGACAGCTTAGAAAGAATCAAAAACCTACCAGCGAATCAAAAGACTGAAATACAGGAGGAAAAAAAAAAAATCTTGATCTGATTATTTTTTTCCCCCTCGCACTCTTTGCTGCAGTTGGATCCCTTTTTTTCTGCACCCCTTTTATGTGTGTGTGGTTTGTTTTTATTTTTTAAAGACCCCCCCCCTCCAATCCACTTTTGTCATTATTGCTGTCATTTGTGATTTGCTGGCACTGGGATCCCCTTGGACGTTCTTTTTCTATGTCTTCTGGATTGTGCTTCTTGGAGCAGGAGTGAAGCTTTATTTATTCTATTTATTTATTTATTGTTTCTCAGGACAGGGAGGGAATGTTGGAGGAGAAGAACTGGAAAGGCGTCGACGAAGCAGCTTTTGACAGAGGGTGTGTGGCTCCCCCCAGGACCGGCGATGGGGAGAGATGCTGCCGCCTCCCTCTCCTGCTGGGCTCGGGGCTGCCCGGCGTCTCCCTGCTTTCTCTGGTGCTGAGCCTCCTGCTGTACTTTCGGACCTCTGATCTGCAGTCCCGGGTGTCCCACTTGGAAGCGGACAGACCCACACAGCTCCCTGCCTGGCTCTCAGCAGACCAAATGGAGACAGCTATTTTGGGAAGAGTTGACCAACTGCTCAATGAGGTCGGTGCTCTTTCATTTCGCACATATAGTTTGCAGTATTATAGATTTTAGGCATATGCATGTTTGCCTAGCCACGTTATCCATTATTTTCCCCTTCCTTAAAAATGTATTTCTGCACGAGTGATGCTGCAGCTAAGTTGAATTCCCTGTTCCTTCAGGTCCCTCCCACCTCTCAAACTTGCTTGGCATTTACTTCTGTCTTCTCAGCCCACGCTGTAGCTAAAGCCCGCACTTTGCAAAGAGGAAAACCTCGCAGGGAGGCAAAAACCTCCAGCCCTTCTGTTCAGGAGTCTTGCATACTGAAAGAGTTAGAATTAGAGCTAGAGGTTAAACCTGAGGATTCAGAGTGGGTTTGAGCCCCAGGAGAGGGACAGGCAAGGCATGTCGCAGCTGGTATGGCTATGGGAGGAGATAATTGCCAATACACTGATGTTGTGATGGGCTGGCATTGCTGCTGTACCAGCCCAGACCCCTTCTACAGCTCCTGCCTCAGGAAAATGAGACACACTGGCATTGCCAGGATGGTTTCTGGTACTGCCAGAGCATCAGTGCAGAGCATATGGTTGTGTTACACTCACTTGAATCCCGTCCAAACTCCACTGGACCCTGTGGGCTCTTTTCTGAGGATGGGGGAATGCTGCTGCTGCCTTCAGCAGATCAATAAAGAGTGCCCAAAAGTGCAGATTATTGTTACTGGCACCTTATACTTTGCTGTGTTGATGCTGCTGGGTGCTGTCTGGGTTCCTCTACTCTGGCTGTGATGAGTATTCCTTGCCTTGTTGGGCTTTGAAGTAGTGTTGACATGTGTCAGGGAGCAGATGGTGGCTCATGTCTCTGAACTCTCCAGACAGGTCCCCACTGACCTGTTCCCACAGCTCTAGGAGAGGCTTGGGGGTGAGATTCAGGGCTGGAACCATTTCCACCCACTTCTCCTTTTCTGTTTACTCTAGCTTTGGCTTGAGTCACGCTGCTGAGATCCCTAGGGCTAGCCCAAAAATGTTTGTATCTGAAAGAAATCCCTCACGTGCTGCTATTGCCAAATGAGGTGAGGAATGGGATGATCAGGGTGGTGGCTACTGGGACCTGTCTTGGGCAGTGCTGCCTGGCACCTGGGGTGACCTGGACCCCCTCCTGCTTTCTAGGAGCAGTGAAAGTCTGTGGTGAGGAGTTTAAACCTACAGCTGACAGGCTCAGCTTCTGTTTATGGGTCTTGTGAGAGCAGTCCCTGGATTTGCTGGGGTATGCAGCCAAAAAAAAGCCGTGAGCCTTGAGTTAGCAAACGCTGCAGGAGCTGAAGGACATGGTTTTGAGTTGCCTCTTTGGATGAGGAATAAGCGAAAGACAGGGTCCATGGGGCAATATCCCACTTTAAAAAGGGGTTTGGGGAGGCAGAAGCATTGCAGGTGATTGGATCTGTGTCCTGTGGTTGCACTCTAATGCAGGGACTCCTTTCCTGCCACTAGGCAGGGGCTAAAGGGCAGCAGTCCCTCTGTTGTTGCTGGCATGAGTCTGCTGGGAAGTTGAAGTTTATCTCTACCGAGATTTGAGAAGTGCCACAGGATGCCTCCCGGGAGTGATGCCTGGGGCCGGATGGCCTCGTGTCCTGCTGGCTCTGCTGGCAGCGGCACCTTTACACCTTTTTATAGCTCGGCTTAGCGAGGAAATGGGGGTCTCATGATGCCCGTGTGCCTGGCAGCACCCCTGTTTCTGAACAGCCCCTCCTCTGCTCCTTGGGGTGGCCACAGTCCCCATTGCAGCCAGTGTGGGGAGCAGCTGTAGGACAGAAACGACTGCTTGAGGGGCCAGCACTTGCTCCTGAGTACCACCAGGGTTACCAGCTCCATCTTGGGCCACAGCTTCAAAAAGAGCTTGGTGAAAAGTGCTGGAGACTGTGGAGGAGTGGGGATGCCTGGTCCACATCTCCTGTGCCTTTATACCTGTGAAGGTCTGATGCCCAGAGGGGAGGAGGGCTCTGTCCCTCGGGGAGGAGACCCTTGCAAACTGTGCTGCCCACTTCTGCTAAGCATCTAAACATCAGGACCTCCACACTCAGCCAGAGGCACTGGTGTGGATCAAGCAGCTCAAGATCCAGGGCAAGGGGATGCTGGTGGACAGATGGTGGGGCACCATAGGAGGCTTTTGATAAGGAAAGAAAAATTCTTCCAGTCTTCTTTTTCATTAGGTCTGAAGTGGGGCCCTGGACTGACTGGTGAGGAGCAAGGATGGAGAAAAACAGGGAAGATAAAGGGAACAGGGAAAGGGTGGGGAGAAAAAATATAAGGAAAGCAAAATAAGTAGTGCTGACTGTGACTGGGGGAGAGGGGTTGCAGGTGGGCTTGCTGTGATGGACATGAAAGTGGGATATTCATCTCCCCCTGCTCAGACCCTCACTGCCTTTCATTGCCACATCCCCACAGTTTCCTGGTGTTTCAACCTTAATGGGTTTCACAGCTGCCAGCTCGGTGTTATCCATCACAAAATAAAACAGCAAAGCTTTAAAGGAACCCCAGCTTTAGAAAGAGCTGGTTATGGGTGGGAGGGGAGGTGGGAGAGGAGGGGAGTCACAGCACAGGAGCACATTTCTAGCTCTGGTGGCTGTGAAAATCAGCTGGAGGGACATGAAGAAGTGAAGTCTGTGAGGGCTGATAGAGGAGCTCTAAGGTTGTGCTCAAAACCTGTACTGCTCTGAGCTGGAGTGTGTTTAATGCCTTCCAGTCTGGGCCATGA
The DNA here is from genome assembly GCA_013399225.1 of Rhipidura dahli. NCBI lineage: Eukaryota > Metazoa > Chordata > Aves > Passeriformes > Rhipiduridae > Rhipidura > Rhipidura dahli. The sequence goes on along the minus strand of VXAC01007994.1, from coordinate 688,644 downwards.
CTGTGCCCAGGCATGGCCCAGGTGTTCCCAAGGGTCTGTGAGGGATACCATACAGATTGCACTGAGAAGTACAAATTGCAAAGCCCTTTTAGAGGCTTTTCTTCTAGACATGCAAAAATAAAGCAAAGTGGCAGGGAGAGAAGCTGGGTTGGTTTGCTTAAGATGTTAATTTTAAGGCAGCTGATGGGAATGTTTTCTCGATCTCGGAGCCTGGTTTTCAAGCACCCGTGGCTGGCTGTGGCAGTGTTTCCATCTTGGCTCAGGAGGAGCAAGGAGAGGGCGGCAGATGCTTTCCCAGAAGCAGCCTGACCAGTGCTTCGCTCGCTACTGTGTAAACCTCTGCCTGGTGTAGGCGAATACCACAGGGGAATTTTCTACCAGATTTAAATTGACTAGGTTTTCTTGTAAAAACATCTGTGCAGAATGGGCCAGAAACAGGTTGTACAGGGAGAGCTTTAACTCCATGTAGGAATTCGAATTCCTCTGCATTTATGAGACATCATAAAGTCATACAAGGAGCACAAATAAACTCGCTACTGGCATTTGCAAGAGAGTCAAAGCTTTCCAAAGAAGAAAACAAGGTCCTTTCCCATGCTGGGTAACATTTGGTGCCATTTCATTTGCCAAAAACTCATCAGGGTGGAGAACAGGATGGATTCAGTGCTGCTGCTAGGAAAAAAAAAATCCCAGAATTTGTGAACTTGCAGAGATAGAAATGTATATGTGTGATGCAACAGCAGGTAATCCCGTGCACCCTGATGGAAGATCAGCTGCCCCTCAGCCTTCTCAGGGGTTTGTGTTGAAGGTATTTGTTGTGGCTTTAGTGATTCTGAAGGGATTCAGGAATGTGCCTGTGAATGGGGAGGGAGCATTGGTCCTCACTGCTTTCCCAATAGTCTCATTTCCCTGGAACGCTTTCCTTACTTATGCAAGCAGAAAACTCCCCTTCCCTCCTGACTTGAACCTTCCCCCCCCCCACACTTCCTATTATTCCATATCTCAAAGCACACTGCACACCTGTTTCCCAGGGTCTGCAAGCTTGCTCTAAGCATCCCCTGCCTACATCTTTAGCTTAGTGTTTTTTACCCCACAATCAGGTCTGGTTTTTTTCTTTCAACTTCTCTGATAGCTAAGTCCCATTTCCTTTCAGCTACTTGCACTCCCTGTACCTAGGTGGTGTTATTTCCAAGCTTTTTGCTCCATCTGGGAGGACTGACGCTTGCTTTTGCTCTGTGCCACATGGTCCCATGATCCCAGGAGCTGGGCCTTTAAGAAAAAACAGGGAAATTGGAGGTAAAACAGTAAGAGTTAACAAAACCACCCACCCTTGAAATCCTCCTGATGGTTGTAATAGATTATCTATTTAAGATGTGTTTCTCTTAGCTGTTGGAGATAGTGGTGGGAAATGATTTCACCTCCCCGGGTGACTGCATACAACTGGGAATGCTAAAGAGCTATTAATTTGCCCCCTTTGAAGAAGTGCCCTCCTTCTCCCCTAATCTCAAGTGCCTATCCAAAATAGACAGGCACTTGCAAGGTTTAGGAGACTTACAGCCACGGTCCGGTAATGTCAAAAGTGGTCTTGTTGTCGCTGCTCTGTCCGCCCATGTCAGCCCTGCCCTGTCTCGCTTGTGGTGAGTTAACAAAACCCATGGGAAAAGCCCGTGATGACTTTACTGCCTCTTCCCAGCACGTGTTTCAGCACGACCCTCTTGCAGACAGGGGATTTTCCCTTTCCTGGCACTCAGCAATATTCGATGGCTCCCTAAGTACACAGAGGTGCGGGCGGAGGTGATCAGCTGTGGCTTCAGCGCTGGCAAAGGCTTTTTTCAGCCACTTGCCGTGGTTTAGGGGGAAGATGCAGCTGTTATGTCGCTGGATAACGTGACAGATGAGAGCAAGCCTGCTCTGCTGACAAAGCAGTTCCCTCCATAGGAAGTGTTTTCAGCCTTTCTGGAAGGCAAGAGGTAGCCTGTTGCTGCTCTTGATGTTACGTGCTCCCCCAGGTGAAAAAGCAAACCCCAGATCCCAGCAAGGAGATTGCAAACGCTAGGTTCCCAGAGCCTGCTCTCTTTTTAAATTTGGCTTACAGAAGCCAACCTTGTCCTGAAATTGAATGGTTTTCTGTTGCCTGGCAATGAAAGTTTTCTCTTGGAAATGACATTTTTAGAGGGAAGTACATTTGGTTTGCTCTCCTGAGCAAAGCCAGCTTCTTGTGTTGGACTGGGCAATATTTTGCACAGTGGTAATGAGGGAAGCAGAGAAGGCTGGGGGATTGTTTTGTTTCACCGTTTCCACCCAAAGTTGATCTGAGGTCTCCAAAAGNTTTTTTTTTTTGTGGCAGTGTTTGTTTAATAGACTGTGCAGGAAACTGAACGCCAGGCGCTCCTAAATCCCTGGTACGTTTTGCCTCCCACTAAAGGGGAGCAATCCCACGGCACCCCTGCCCTTTGCACTCCCCAGGGATAGGCAGAGCTCTTGGGCTTGAGGGAGGTATAAAGGATGGGGGAGAATGTCCAGATGCTGCTAAGTGTCTGATGGCTGCATGGTTGTGGTGCACAGGGCTGTGCTCCCAGCCTGTGCAGCAGCATCCACACCTCCCTCCTGAGGGGCCCCCATCCTTGAGAAGGCTATTTCAGTTGTCCCAGGTCTTTCCACTACCTTGACCCTGCAGATAAAGCTTCAGGGAACTGTTATCGGTCTTGTTCCATTCCCGGTCATGCTGAAGTCCTGCTGGGTCATCACTTCCCTGCCCAGTTACGCTGCTGCTCTTTTTGTATGCCTGCACAGCAACCCAGCCAAGGCTTCTTGCAGCACACCTTAACTCAGCCCCTCCAGTGCCTCTTGGTCACTTGGTGGGGAGGGGATCTGTTCCATGTTTCCTTGCAGATTTGCGTCCTATAAAGGCCCCTGTTGCAGCCAGAGTGTTTGGATCCTTGTTGGCTAGGAAATTACTTTCTGCTCCTGCCTTTGCAAACCATCACCCCTGCCTCATCTGAGCCTGATTCCCAAACATGGGAACACCACCCAAATGTGTCAGTCTTGTGCTGGGATGTTTTGGTTGGCACATGTGTAGATGGGAATGGGTTTGTGTGTGTCCACATACCAGTGTGAGTATCCAAATAAAGTGTCCTCTGTCTTATTTGCGCCCGTGTTTGACCACTAGCATAGTCAGAAGCCAGGCAGTGCTGCAGAGCAGAGCTGTGCCATCTGGGGATGGCAGCTAGATGGGAACGTGCCCAAATGCAGAGATTCACAGATCTCTTTTAACTGAGAAGGTAAACACTGATGAAACGCTCTATGGAAACCGGCAATTTTCCTTGCCTAAAACCCTCTCCTCATCCTGATATCAAATCAACTTGCTATCAGAACATTTCAGTCTACCATGCAAAATAAAGTTCTGAAAATATTAAATTTCTAGTCAGTCACAACAACCGTTACTCTTTTGACTTGGATTGAGGAAGCCAGTCCTTTCAAAGTGAAAAAATGGAAATGTTCCAGCCACTTCTGCCTTCCTTCATCCCAGGTGGAAACAAGTTGATTTACTTTCATCCTCTCTAAAATAATTTTTCCCAAAACTGATGCCTTCTTGCAGGATTCTCAATTACTTGTGAAAATAAAGCAATTTCTATATCATCTTGGGCATGGTCTTCTATTGTGCCCTACATAAGGCTATTTCTTTAAAAATGTTGGCCCACTTGTGAAGTAGTTCAAAAAATAGAAAGGTGTAACTGGGCTGAGAAGTTGGGCTTGAAGATTAGGAGGGAAGAGGGAGTGACTCCGTAGCTCCCAGGAACCCCAGCAGCTCAGCCTTCTCAAAACATTAACCTAGTGTGGTTCTCAGGCATTAATGAATAACTTATTTGGGTTGATTTCCATTTTCTTCACTAAATTACAGTTATTTTCCAGAGTCTATGAGAGGTGGTGAGGATGCTACCCCTGAAGCACATTTTGCTTGGGACATGGGTTAAATTTATTGAAGTTTCCAGTGAGGGAAGATGCAGTGACCTCAGATGGACTCTATTTGCCCTTCAAGAAATACACAGATAGGCCCAGAGAGCAGGAGACTGACACGCTGGTACCATTAGAAATCCAACTCATATAAAATGAACATTCTGACAAAATTCCACCTTGTGGAAGCTCTCGATAGGTTTTGTTGTGTTCTGCCCTTGGGGAAAAATTAAGTGTCACAGTGTCTGAAGATTTCAGGGGTTGCTGTTGCTACTTTCAGTTCATCTTCAGCCACAGTCTTGCAGTGGGACCCTTTGTCCATCCAGGTGTCTCCAAGAACATAAGGAATCTGCCACAGGGTGGAAGAGGACCTGCTTCAGATCCTTATTTTCTGCCTGCGGAGTGGGTCTTCTGAGAAATGCGACTTTGTCACGAGGACACAATCACCAATTAATTTGCCACTGCTGGCTCTTGGTTTTGTAATGCCTGTAAGGAGGACCACATTTGGAGGCCATTGTGAAATTCCCTCAGCCTGCTTTCAATCAAACCCCACATTTCTAGTTAAAGGCTATGAACTTTATTGCCTTTCTTCATTCCCAAACTGTTCTGCCCTGTCTTTCCCATCTCTACTTGGTCAGCATCCCCTCCCAGTTCCACTTTTTCAAGAATCTGAGGCTTTGGTTTCAATGGTATAAATTAATCCTTTTTCTGTTTTTCCTCTCTTGGCAGAAATTAAAGTTCCACTTGCCAAGACATCGAGAAGTTCGAGACACACACCAGCGATGCAACTGCCCGGCAGGTAGGGATGTGGGACAGCTGGCACTTTGGAAAGGTCTTTTTTGTCTGCATCTCATTGAAGGGTTTTTTTAATGTGGGCCCTGTACGGATGCAGCGTTCTGTGTACTTGCATAGCAATGTGCTTGAGGTATAGGAAGTTGATATGGAGGTGTGTGCAACAAGTCTGGTATGTACGTAGATGCCAACATGTGACAAGAACAACAAGAAAAGTGGTAGACATCCAGGTAGATCTCTAGATCTCTAGAAGAGAGAAGGATTGGTCTAGAGGGCCAATGTTTCCACTGATTCTAGATACCAGTTTTGAAGTGGGCAGAGAAGCTCTTGGGAAGTGCATCTTTCTTGGCTGATTATGGAAGGGTTGGGACATGTAGGCTAGATCCAGCACCAGAGCTGAATTTTGATGAGCCAAAATGCCTCTAGGGTGAGAAGATTTGAATTCCTTGGTGTTCTACAACTATCCGAGGCATCTTGCAGAATAACAGCCTTCTGCTAGGAGCAGCCTTTTATGAGGGGCTTGAATAGTCACTTGAGGTCCCACTCATATAACATACAGAAATATTATGGGATTGCGTAATTGCGTTACGGTTTTAATCATGTTAGTATCAAAAGGCTCTTTGAGACACATCTTCTGAAGTGGTTTCAATACAATAAGTGACAAATTGCTATGGAAAAAAAACTTGTGAATGGCATTTCATTCCATGAGTATGAATCATTCAGCCTTCCTCATTGTCTTTTGATGCATTTGACTAGAAAAAAATATAGAAGTGCTAGCTACCACTCACATCCAAAGTTGAAGTTTTGGGAGAATTTGAATTTGCATATTCAAACTGAGTGACTGAAACTCATTTTGCAAAAGAGGTGGCAGGGAAAGTTATGTCTGGACGAGTACATGAAAGTAGCATTTCCATTTTCAGTGGTTTCTCATTCGGTTCTCTATGGTGTCAGTGTGAGATGTTTGACAGTGTGATGTATCTGGTCATGTGTTTATCAAAGGGTATTTAAATGTGGTCAACAGTTGGGCTAAGGGTGGATGAAATTACAAAGGGGTTGTCTTGGCTGTAGGTAAGGTCTCAAGATCATTGTATTTAGGTCTGTACAGACGTAGGAGGTACAGTCTCTTGCCAGACTAAAATGGATTTGCAGTATAGCAGCTTGTAAAAGCAAGAGTTAAAGCTGTACAGGTTTGTGGTGGAAAAGAACTAAAATCCAGGATCCAGAATTGTAGAACATTGGAAAAAGCCTGATTTGACTAGTCCAGATCAGGACTGTTGGACTTTCTTTTTAGTCTCAGAAAGAAACAATAGGAGCAATTTTGGTTTAAATTTAAAAGGTGGTACAAGTGAAATGTTTTCTGAGTATTATTTCTCAAAAGAAGAGATCAAAACTGAGTTCAACTGATTTTAAATATCAACATTTTCCCTTCAATGGAAACACAAATCACAGCCCTCCTCCATTTTTAACTTCTTGAGTGAACTTGACATATAAATGCCATAAAGCCACAGGAATGAACAGCCTCCTAGTGTTTCTGAGCCAGCTTGAAAAAGGAAACTTAGAACTTGAGTGCAGAGCAGAGAAAAAAGCGATTCACTCCTTTTTGAGGCCATCTGAATGTCACCTCTTACACCATTTGTGTGATAGATGAATTCCAGCATTCAGGAAATACATTTCAGGTATTTCAGCATTGAGATCATAATACTTGGTTACAGATACCCACATCCATTGGGAAGCTTTGGCAGCAGTCTGTGATGAGTTTCTCATAACTCCTAGGTGCCCATTCACTCCATTAAGATCATAGTATTGCTGAATAACAGCTTTGATTTAGGAGGATAATAAATGTCTCATAATTGTCTCATAAGGGTTGAAGCTTCCTTTTTACCTGTCAAACTTGCTTGTCTTCGTCAAATATTCTATGGATACAGAAACTATATTTGAAATTCTCCCCCACGCTAATCCGCTGAGGGAAAGGAAACCAACCATACCAGTCTAAAGCTGATGTTGTGGCAGGTGAGGTTTTGATTAGCTTGGAGCAGTACAGAGACAAAGGCACCTTCAGCCAGTTGTTGTCTCGTCGTAGACCCTTTGCTCCAGGGTATTTCCCTTTGGTCTCCAGGCTGATGCAACACAGGCCACCTGACTATGTTTCAGCGTGGTCTCTCTTCCAGCCCAAGACCTTAGGATTCCTTGTCCTCGATGCATTTTTCCCCATGTGTTTAAAATGCCCCAAGGACCAGACAACGTGACTTTTGCGGGAGACCAAGGTATTCAGAAGCGTCAAGATGTTGCAAGACTTGGTGCATGCCTGTTGCTTCTCACTGGCCCACTTCACTGCCTATAAACACATCATGCTCCTCAGCAAAATAAATGTTTATCAGAAGTGACATTTGACTTCATCTCTAACTGTGAGTCAGGTCCCTGCATGGCAGAGAATGGGAAAAGGAAGACAAGTTCATTTTCTGACCTGTTCAGTGCGGATGTGGAGGTCCAGGGTGGTGTCACCCATTACCACAGAGGAGCTTCAGAACAGATGGGGTTGTGAACATAAATGGTTTGGAAAGGCTGAGAATAGGAGAAAAAGAAGACTGTGAAGTATGTGACTGTGCTGTGGCTATCTGAGAGCGTGTGATAAGGTTTCTAGGAATAACATGGTCAGGAAAACAGCATAGCTGTATTTATAGCAAACGATAAGGAAATATAAGTTTCCTTTGACTGGGAAGCAGCTACTTCAGATCACTTGGGCTGGGTGTGACTACCTGTGAGATGCTGCTCTTTGACATTGTGTTTTTTGAGCTTAGAGGTCACAGTGGGCTTCTCCAGCAGTGTCTCGACGGGGAGGACACAGTCCTCCAGTTTAGCATAACCTATCTGGGTAGTCAGTGACTTTGTTCCCTTCAGTAGATAATCTCTGTCATTCCTTCCATCCTCACTTACTGCTAGATGCATCTGGGACAACTTTGTACAGGTTGCAGAAGAGACCTGGGGAAGAGGTTGGGGAAACCTCAATGGCAGCAATGACTGGACCCAGCTATTCCCAGACCCTGTGCTGACATGGGGCCCAGTGTGGGCTGGGAGCTCAGCACAGGTTTTGGTCTGAGGGTTTTTTTTGTGTGGATGTGACTTGGGGAATATTTCTGGGACCGAGCAGATGCTTTTCCATATGGTGTGGATGTGGTCAGGAGCTACCTGAGGCTGGAGGATCCTCTTACAGCCAGCTGACCTCCCTTGATTTCCTCCAAGTAGTAAAAAAATGCTGCAAGGGAAAAGCATTGTGTTTCAGGTTGACAAGGCAAAAAATGCTAGGCTTTCCTGGTTGGATCTTGATCCAGTTGCAGATCCAGATGGTGTCTGCCTGGGCAGCCTCAAACAGCCAGGAATTACACCACAATCCCTTCCCACAGCTTTCCTAGCGAGGTGGGCGCTTGTGTATTTTGTATATTGTGACTCTCTTTATTAGTCTTTCCCCATCTTCCTCTCCTCAGCTCTGATTTTCACAGTCCCCACGTGGCTGTTTTTCACTCTGCTGGCTCTCTGCTCTGGTCTTCAATATCCCTTAAAAAAAAAAAAAAAAAAAGGCTGGCTGCTTTCCCTCTGCCTCCACAGTGCTTGTTTTGGTCTGGTTTCTCCTTGGTCAGGTTGGGAGTCTGCAGTGCTGGAGGTGGTCAGCCATGCTAGCAGGGAAGCAGCTCAGAGGGATGCTGAATGACTTTTCCATCCTTCCCTGTGGCAGCCCTTGGGGGCAGAGGAGGGACCTGAGCTGCAGGAGGGGGCAGCTCCCAGGGACTGGCCCTGGCAGTCAGAGGAAAGTTGCACAGCCCTGCCATGAACCAGTCTACCTTCTGCTGTTTCAGGGGCTTGGAGGATGGTGTGGGGCAGCTGCAAGGATTTTGTCAGTGGCCAGGACCTGGGGTTTCCTCCAGAATGTCTTTGAGGCTTTGCAAAGGAATGTCCTCTGGGCATTTCTTCTCGTACAGAATTTCATCCACATTTCCTATCTGCCCCAACATGGGGCACAAAGAAAGCTGCTTGGCTACCCTTCAGCAGCGACTGACTTTACAGAAATACCAGCAAGAGATACTGCAACTCAGAATTGTTGCTGCTGTTCACCTTCTTGCAGGGAGGCCTGTGGGAGCCAAGGAGCAGCAGTGGCCCCAGTGTGCACCAGGGATGTGTACCACATGGTGCACACACTCAGTTCAGACATTCTGCCTTCCCCCTTGGCTACACCTGTCCAGACCCCTGGGGACACTGGCAGCTGCTGGAGGAGGCAGTGTAGGGCTGCAGTTGGCTCCCTTGCAGGATGTGTCACCCAGAGCTAGTGGGGCCAGGTGATGGGAAGTGGCAGGATTTCCCGCATCCTGACCTGTGCCCATCCCCGCAGACAGTTGCAGAGGAAGGAAAATATGCTGGGAAAGGCAGGACCTGGCCTAGCAGATGAGGGGTTGATGGGGATGGCTGGAGCAAGGGGAGATTCCTGGAGAGTTTGGGCTGAGCCTTGGCCCTGTAGCAGACAGGCAGGATGTTGTATTCAAGAGGATGCATCTATTTCTAACTTGGGATTTGTATCTTCTCCCCAAACATCTCTGTGGAGATGAACCAAAAAGGGGGACAGTGCCCAGCTCCTGCCTTCTCCCCACATCCCAGGTGGGGTGCTCCATCTCTTGCCAGGTTGTTTTCATGGCTTATATGTTTTCTTGCTGTCATGTTTAACATGATCCTTTTTCATCTTGCTGGGGCTTCTTGGACACATCATAGAATCATAGATTGGTTTGGGTTGGAAGGGTCCTTAAACCATTATCTATTTCCATGCCCCTGCCATAGACAGGGACACCTATTAGACCAGGTTGCTCCAAGCCCTGTCCAACCTGACCTTTAACACTTCCAGGGATGGGGCAGCTCCGGCTTCTCTGGGCAACCTGTGCCAGTGTCTTAATGCTGCTCAAGGGCTCCCGTGAGATTAAAAACACTAACACACTGGTGAGTCCCGAGGGGTGAAGGAAGTGTTCGGAATCCCTGGTGTGGGGTGAGAGCGTGGAAAGGTCAACTCCAGCTATTTAAACACCAGCAGCCACAAGCCATGTCAGTGGCCCTGGCTCAGAGCCATGAGGAGGATGAGGTGGGAGGGTGCAATGGAACACCCTTGGCCCCTTGCACTGGACTGGCTGAAGTGCTATGGTTTTGTATTTCACCCCTTTTGAGGACATTAAGTCAGTGTGGCTTTGTATGCTGACTGTGCAAAAGGTGTTTTCTGCTTTGAAAGTGGCTCAAAGCAGCTTTTTGACAAGCGCTAACAAAAAAATTGGAAAAGAGGACTTCTGTCTTAAGCAGCTGCTCCTTGCCAAAAGCTTTGAGCTCTCTGAATTGTGTTTTCTCTTGGAAGGCGAAGCTCTCATGGCAGGGCTGTCCAGAGAGTCGGGATCTGGAGGGAGCAGTGCCTGGGCTGCTGCGGATGGGCGTTCGGCACCGCTGCAGCCACAGCAGTGCGTTGCCATGTCAGAAAATGGGATTCTCTGGCATGTCATCCCCACAGCACAGCTGGAAAAAAAATTGCAGCATAATCGTTGCTTAAATACTACCCTCCTTTTTTCCCTGCTTTGTAAGACATCTTCCTGGGAATTCTATTATTCCCTGAAATTTAAATATATTCCCCCATCCACATTTTTGGGCCCTCCCGAGTATATACACACTTCAGCCTGGAAGGTTGCTCATGCGCCCTGGGCTGCTGGCTGTATTTTGGGTTGGGGTTTGTTTGGTTTAGGCATACTGTTGTTTCATTTGTTTTGAAGATGCAAACCACACAGTGAATTCCATGGATTCTGTGAGCAGTTATGAATAAATCGGGATGAACAATTCAGGAAAAAACCAAACAAATAGTTCATTTGGTCACTTAACTCTCTTCCTCTGAACATGTAGGCTGCTGTGCTCCTAAGTGCCAGAGCAGTTTGAAGAATCACCCCAACCTCAGCTTTTGTCACCTGTCTATTGCCACATCCACGGCTGAGGGACAGGAAGAGGGAGAAAGGATGTTCCTTATACCTCTAAGTGTCAGCTCATCCGGCTTAGTCTGCTAAGGAGTATTTAAGGAGTATTTAATTGATTTTAATTAACCTGCTGTTGTCGCCTCTGTGCAGATTAGGAGGGCTTGCGTAAGCCATTAATACAGTTGTGAGCATGGCCTGCACTGCAAAATGGTTGGAGGGCTTAGAGCATCCCTGTGGTGCTACCATCCAATAGAGTTAGGATGGCAAACACCTCAGCCTTTCCCTGTTTATCCAAAATATGCTTAGAAACAGACAAAGCATTGAAAAGGGAAGGCACTCTGGCACAGTGGAAGACGCAAGTGCTCTGAAAGAGGGTGGCCCGTTTATTTACACCCATCTACTTGTTTGTTTAATTCCCCTTCATGATGCTCAGGCCTGCCTCCTGTACACCCCAGGGCTCCCCTCTTTATCTTTCATATGCCTTCTTATTTTAAACTTTTTATTTTTGGCTTTTTTTATTTTAAACTGTCTGGAAGGTGGGAAGAATTTCCTCCAAAGACATGGAATTGCTATGGGACTTTTTCCCTGGAGGCTGAACTCTGCCCAAAGGTGCTAACAGGTGAACATTTATATTCAGGTGTGTATGAGTCCTGGTGACATAAGCATTAACTTCAATGGTGTTTGTATATCATGGCCCAAATGTTATATCCTGGCCCTTGGTTGTTTGATACAGCCGTTCCCCATGCAGAACCAGGGATAAAAGAACCTATTCCTCAGGCAAAGATATGATGCAGAAAAAGACATTGAGGATTAAATGTGTGGGAAAGAGATTTTGGAGCAGATAGCCGCTGTAAAGTGCTCCAGCCAAAGCACATTCTGAGGCAGGAGAAAAGCGTTGTGGCTCTGCTGATTTTTATCAGGCAGTGGTCCCAATGTGACCTTTACTGTCCAGGTCCAAATGACAAATCCAGTGGAACATGGCACCCCACATGCAGACTGGGCCCTGACAGGTTGCCTGTGGGGCAGCCAGAGGCACATGTTGAGGGCTGCAGCAGGGAGCTTCTGCATATTTGGCGGGTTTGTGTACAGATGTTTGGTAGAAGTGTTTACACCATTGCGTGCCTGTGCTTACAATGTATATGGTACATATGGGCATAAATCAGCGCCTTGACAAAGCAAGGCAAAAACATCCCAGCTGGCTGAGGAAACCCGAAGAGCACATTGCACTGCTACTGTACGGTGATGGCTTTGATTCAGCACGAGCGTGCTACCGGGGTGGAGGCTTTTTCCCAGGCCTGGGCTGTGTGCACATGGCCGGGCTGGTTTGCGTCAGCCGCTGACGCACGTCCGGGCCCTGCGATGTGGGTCTCGCGTGTGCTGCCCATCCTGGCAGCTCTGCGGCGGCCGGAGGAATGAGGGTGAGCCGTGCTGGCCTCCAGGCTCCACGGCAGGGCACGGCGCCCAGTGGCGGCCGAGCCCCTTGCGCAAAGTGTGGGCGCCCGCCAGCCGCCGAAGAGCGCTGAAAATACCCGGAATGGGCCAAAGGAGATGTTTCAGGCACCGAGGGGTTCACTCCAAAGCTGTTTGCAACGGGACTTGGCTTCGGTGCCAGTGTTAGATGCTGCCACGTGCTTGAGGACAATGCGGAGGTAAAAAGTGGGTTGCTGCTTGCCTGGCCAGTGGCAGGATGGCTCTGTTTAGTGTCCCTGTGGTGTGGCAGAGAGGGGTTTTACAGTGGGATGTGGAGGCCCAGAGAAGCTGTCCTCTCCAAGGTTTCTGCTTTCGCTGTGGTGATACCCGATTCCCTCTTGGCTTTTCCGGGCATCTGCCCACACCTTCGCCCTATGGGGACCAAGGACCAGGCTGATCCGCCGGTGCTCGAGGGTGTCCCGGGACGCAGATCAACAGGAAGAAGGGAGGGGCGACTTTCCTTCCCCCGGATCGCCTTTCAGCCCCTGTGCCAGGCTGGGGCCGCAGGTACGCTGATGCTACAGGGGCAGAGGCAGCCTTTAAAAGGGAGAGGTTGCATCATGCGGGGTTGGGCGGGCCTCGGGAGGCAGAAACTTCATCTGTTAAACACATACCGCCCCCCCTCCGCCGGGGAACATTCAATCCTCTCTTTGATGGACGTCCAAGAAAATACTTCTTCCACATCCTAAACTTGTTAGCACCAGTTAATCATCTTAACCTTCTTCCCCTCCGAACACACACTCCAATGAGTTTCCCATAGCTGGCAGCTGTTAAAGACGCAGCGACGCTTTTTGTGCCAGCCTTTACGGGCGAGTGTATGGCCATTAATTATTAAACCTCCCGGCTGTCCCCCAGGTGGGAGAGCAGCAACCCACAACCTGTGCTGAAGCCCCTTCAAAGTGACTGTCCGATGAGTCACTTGGAGGGTGGATGCACTTGATGCAGCTCTCTCTTTCCAGGAGCTGCACCAGATCTGTGTCCCTCTGTGCACTGCCTCTTTGACATTATGAATGCATTGTGAAGCAGAAGTCCTGGAAAATACTTGTTTGCATTAGAGGGATGCTCAAACATCCCACATTAACACTGCAGAATGCCAGCAGCATGACAATCAGAAAGGCTGGAGGGGTGTGTGTGGGGTCTCTGCTATGCACCTGGTGAGAGGAGTGGGCTGTGACATGGCACCTGGTAACTGGGCATCTGCCCTTTATTGCACCTGGCTATGTCTCCCCTTTCCAGTCTGGAAACCCCTGTGTTGCCCATCGTATGTCTTCAGTTTTTCCCTCAAAATAAGATTGTGTTTCAGATAGAAGAAAGGTGACTCCCTGATGCATCCATCCCCTCTGCAGTGCCCAAAGCTCTGGTGGGGCAATGACGTGCCCTTTGATGCTATCCACCTCTTGCACATAAGGGATTGGGTGGCAGCCCACTTGCATGGGTTCCCTGGACCAATTCCCTCCCTCACCCCCCAAACCAGGGCTAGGATGATTCCTATTCTGCCTGCCCATCCTGTTCTAGCCTGGCTGCTGGGACTCTGTCTGTTTTATCCTCATGCGATGTCTTGGGTGAGCAGCATCGANTTTCTTTTTGCTTTTCTTTTTTTTCCCTTTCTTTCAAAGGGAAAATGAAGATTATATCAGCTGAACTGGAATCTGAACTGACAGAACTTTGTGCAAGGGACTTGTTTATTATGATTTGGAGTTGCTCCGGGCAGTGTGTGCGCCTCGCTGGGGACCACCCAGCTATCCCATCCACGCCAGGCTACCCTTGCTGGGCAGCTCAACCAGCAGCAGGTAGAGGACCTTTTGGAAGGGATCTTCCAGAGGTTGAACCTGGTATTGGAATGTGGCAGTGGGTGGATGCAGCCAGATCCTGGTGGCTGCTCTTTTCTTGTCCTTCTCCTCTGTCATCTGCCGCTGCTGTCCAAGGGAGGAGATGTTGCTGGAGGCAACAGCAGCTGCTGGGAGTTGTGTGTTGGCCTCGTCCCTAACGGAGTTGAAGAACACAATGGGCTAGGATTTTTTTAATCTTTTTTTTGTTTTAAAATATTAGCTCCTTATTAGAACAATTTTGGCAGCAAAGAGGGAGTAGTTACATCTCCCAAAACGGCAGTCCTTGCCTACAGATTAACTTCCCCTTAGACCCTACTATATACAAGTGTCACACATGTGAAGGAGGGGTTGAAACCCCAAAAGCACCCACAGAGTTTCTGGGTTTGTGGCACTGCCTTGGCCACACCGAGGGAGCCATGTGCCAGCTCTCTGCTCAGCAGGGAGTGGTGTACCTGGCTCTGACCCCTCTGAAGCCCAGGGAGAAGCTGTGGTACTGTAGGGCTATTTGCCATCCCCTGTGCAATGTGATTTAAAATGGGCTTAAAAACAGAGTGAGAGGAGAGGGGGCAAGACGTGCTTTTTCTGAAAGGTATAGCCTCGTGTTTTGTGTGGTGGTCTCTTGCTTATGGATGACCTGAATGCTTATAGAAAGTGCTTATTTTCTGGGGAAGCAGGTGAAAATGGGGGTTTTCAGGTGTGGCTGTGAATATTTCTGTCTCTGAATTCCAAAGCCATCCTGGATAGACCTCCATGCTCTGCTGTTGCAGTAAACTGTATCTTAATAGACAGGGTCCTGGAGTTTCTTGGGACGGTGAGGGGAAGTGGCTCTCAGGCCATTTAGGAAGGGAATCTACACATGTGACTCTTGGCTCGAGGGCTGGTGTGGGGCATGCGCTATCCGCAGTCCCACATGGTTTGGCATGCATTCAGCCATTCCCCCCTCCTCCACATGGGTTTTTCTTCGTGCCTTTCCCATGCAGCAGACTGCTGCAGACCTTGGTTCTTCCTCCTCTTTGCTCTCTTCTTTTCTAGGACAGTGAGGGTTTCCTGTTTTGATAGAATTTGCCTTTTTAGCAGTGGCTGAGGAGCCTCAACCTTTTTTTACCAGGTATACCACATGCCCCATGTACTTCAGAGAAATTTCTCTCTAAATATAATGCCCTTTTCCCCTTGTGCCCTCAGGGCCTTTCCTTTTGTCTGGGAGGAAGAGCTTCAGAGTAACTGATGTCTAAACTTGCTTGATTTTCCTCCAAGTTATTATTTCTCTGCTCTGGGGAGAAGGGAAAGTATTTCTTTTCTGTTTTCATTGTGCTCTTTTCTTTTGGAGATTATAATGGGATTTCTTACTGCCTTAAAAAATAACCACCTGTATGCCTAAATAAGAAAAATTTTTCCCTCTCAAATGAGATGGAGGTCCTTACAGAATTCAGCAAACTTACAGAGTCAAATTTGCCATGTTGAGAAGGTGAGAGAATACAGGTGCCTTCCAGACCATGCTCAGTGGGAGGCAGCAGTTGGTTGGGGTTACTTCTTTGCCTTTCCAGTTTGGTGGCTCTCTCCATAGTATGTGCTGTGCATCTGGTGTTGGCACTGGAGGCAGCGGGGCAGGGATCAAGGGATCTGCACGTTCAGTTTGTTCTAGGTAAGGGAAGCTGTGAGTCCTTTGTTCCTGTAAGCCAACGCAGGTTGTCTCCACATGTGCATCCTGCCCCAGCCTGGCTCCGACCAGACACGGGGGTAGCCAAGCTAAACCAACCTCTCCAGCTTGAGATGTGCTAAAAAGCATCAGCTAGAGTTGGCTGAATGATTACTCTCCTCTTCTGCTCCATAAAACACACTGAGCAAACCCACTTAGGCTCATAAACCCCATTGCATTTTTCCTTTTGAAAGGACTAGCATCAGCCCAAGTCTCCTCCACATGCTCTGTTTGGAAACAAGGCGACGCATCAGGAAGAGCCTGAAGGAAGAATTTATGATGTCTCTAATTAGTCAGTTTGTTCCATCCTTGAAGGAGAGGATAACGAGCGACAGGGATGCATTGCCGGCCTCTGGAGGAAGAGCACTGTGGCTAGGCTCAGGTCCAACTGCTGATAGGGTAATTAGTGGTAACTGGGAGCTATCAATCATCTGGGGTGGAAAAATGTCTGGGCTAAAGGAAAGACCCTCCCAAACATTTTCATAACTCAAAAGGGTGTGAGACAGGGTCTGGAAGACAGTACTGGCAGTCCGTGAGATATTTGAGGAAGGAGTCTATTAAAAGATAAATTGAACACAATGGTCTTTTGTTCGTCCCTGGGTAGGTGACAGAATTTGCTGTTATAAAAGTTGCAAAGTATTTTGGAAGGAGGAAGGAAGAAGAAAAGAGTTAGCAGATGGAAAAGAGGAGAATAACAAGAATTAGGGGGGAGAAAAAAGTAACAGTACACTAGTTATTAAAATCAGCTGCTAAGTGCAAAAATTATATAGGATTAAAATGAATTACGCAATTTGCCAAGTGAATAAAGAGTGCTGTTTGCATTTGAAGTGCATGATCAGAGAATTTATTCAAATAATTTTTAGCTATAGTAAGGTCCAACTTTCTACTTTTCCCAGACAACAGCATTATGAGAGAGATTGTAATTTTCAGCAGGAAGTAAAAATGCCTTGGATTTTGATTTTTACTTTACCCAGCCATGGTTTACTTTGGCCATTTTTTCCCTCTGGTTCCTTCCTAATTCTGCAGTTCTCTGAGGAATAGGACTTGTGCAGGGCTTGGCCAAGTACTGAAGAAGTGGCCAGCTCCTCAGTGCAGAAATGAGAGACTCCTGTTGGAACAACCAGCTGCAATTTTCAAACCGGTTTGGATCTCTCCAGAGCTTTCAGATGCCACCTTCTTATTCCTGGCATGGAGGAGGATGTGTTAGGGGATGTAGAGTGGGAGTTCCAGGCAGATTACCAAACATCTGCCAAAGGCTAGGGTTTGTTGGAATGGTATCTTATTGAATTGGCATGCATGTCTTCAGACTGAGAGTTGTGAGGTGCTTCTGGAAATGTCCAAGTGTTCAGGCGGATTTCAAAAACATAAGGAGCTGGAGAATTGGTGGGGTAATGCCCCTAGAGAGTAGGAACTGGGGGAGAAGTTGAGAAAACTCAGCAGCCTGACAGGGAAACTGTTGAAGGCACAAGTTGAAGTTGTCCTAGTGCATAGGAAGTACAGGAAGAGATCAGCTAAATAAAATCATGAAGTCCTCAGCAAGCTGAAATTTAAGACAGGAGGAAAGTAAAACTGGAAGGATTTAAAGTGAATGGGTATGCAAGATGAAAATCTGAGAGTCTACAGTGAGGTGGGACTGTCAAGGACACTAAGAAAAGGCTGAATTTGTTCTTCTGAGTGAGGAGGAGACCTTCCTTCTCACTGGAACATGAATGCCAGTCACACCAGACATCAGCTTCTTAAAGAAATCTCTGAGCCTTTGAGGGCTTGTAAAGAAAAAGTGACATGTCAGAACATAAGGGCGAGGCAGAGGTGGTGACAGGGAGGAACTCATTTTCCCTCTCTAAGACCCTGCAGATAAGATAAATAGATACCATGTCTTCTGCTTTCACCAAGTTGTCTACCATTGACTTATGCAGTGAGCTTGGAGAGGAGGTTGCTGTTTGAGAAGTGCATTTCAGGAGGCAAAAAAGCCACTTAGGGGGAGCAATAAGAACAACTAGAGGTCCAGGAAACATGGCCTCTGCAGAGAGACTGGAAGAATTAGGTTTTGTTTAGTCTGAAGACAAGACAAGACTGAGGAACAGGACAGCAGACATCAAATATATGAGGTAACCGCAAAAAGGAGAGAAATAAAAAAATCTCTTCTTTGAATTTGCTGTGCATCAGAGGTCATTGACTGAATTAAACAACAGCACTGGCTCTAAGAAAGATAATAAATATGGCCTTATTAATCAGGGTTTGGGTATTGTCTGGACTGGATCACTAGGGAAGCATGTGGTGTCGCTATCCCCAGAGGACAGCAACAGGTTAGAGAAATATTTGCCCAAATGGGCTAGGTACAGATTTCTTATTCCTTTGGTTGCTTTGAAGATATTCCCTCCTCAGTTTCGTGTCACTCTCATTTCACAGGAATCCTTTAATCTCTGTTTGGTTTGCTCAGGGGAGGCAGAAAGGGAAGAGAAAGGGGGATAGTGAAGAGCAGCGGTTTTGGGCTGGTGGCTTGCTGGAGCCTGGGGGCACACTGGCTCTTTGGCAGAGGTGGTGGAATGGAATGACCCTGCCACCATAAGGTTTCAATTTACCATCCAGGGGTCTACACCACTACTGGAAAACCTTGGGGGGTCTTCAAGCATGAAAATTCACTGGGTGAGCTGACCCTGGGAGTCCATCCCAGCCGAGATTTCTCTGCTTTCTATGGTGCTAAGTGCTTCAGCATGGCAGGGACAAATGTGATTGTTTGCTGCTTGGGAAAACTTGCTGACCCATGGATGCCTGCCCAAAATGAGCATTGTGCTGCCCAGCATTGGCCATCCCACCATTGCTCCCCTGGCAGTGCTGGAGGTGCTCTATTTGTCCTGGGTGCAACCAACACTGTGTGGGCCAACTGCTCTTGACCCTTTCTTGCCCTTTGTTTTTGCAAGGGGCTCTCCCAAATGTTTGTTAGAATTGTGCTTCTTGCCTATTGTTGAGCCCTTGTGTTTGAGCTCTTTAATTTGCCTAACGGGCTGGCTGTGGTTATGCCAAAGGCCCCACTTAGCCTATCAGATTCTTCTGCCTTTGGAGGCTGACTGCCTCCCGTTGTCATTATAGACTTTTTTTGAAACAAGCAGAGATGTTTGGAGATGCACTTGGGATCTGTGATTAAACTCCACTATCAGACCCCCTCTTTTATTTTTGAGACTAATGCTCAGTCACGTTAATTTTTCTGTGAGGCTTCTCCTTGGTGTCTACTTTGATCATAGCATCCTTTGGACTTGGTTCAGTGCTGTGCTTGTGGCTTTCTGCTTGGCTTGGGCTGCTGCTGGTGATGCGCCGGGGTGCTCAGAGTGCCTGAGCAATGACTTTTATCCTCAACAGCTGCTGATATTAACTGCCGAGTCTCGGTGATGTCATGGGTTTGATTTTGGGGGCGAGCTTGAATGACTGGCATAACCTGGTGCCTCAGCTTAGCGTTTGTCAGATTTTTTGGCAGTGAAATCCTGATGGTCCTTTCACTGTCTAACATTTCTGCAATCCTTTGAAGAACCTTTTGCCACTCTGCAAGGGTGTAACCAAGGAGAGGAATGTTTTAGGGGTGGAGGGGCCTAGCCTTTAGCAAGGGCCTTCTGCTCTTTAGAGTGAGTTATCCACTCAGATTTTCTGCCACTGCTGACAACACTTGAAGCAAAATCTCTGGAGGCTGTGCTTTGGGTAGTCAGTGTTTAAAGTCTTTCTCATTATTTTCAATTTTTTTTTGTCATTAATTTCACCTACAGCTAATAATACTTTATTATGGCAAGGCACATGGCATTTTTGCCTTTTTATTTGAAGTTCTCTTATTTAATGTTCCCTCTGCCTCCCCCTTGTATCATTTGTCCCCTGTTGGAGGTAGGGAAGATGGCTCTGGAAGAGTATGAGTACTGTGGATCTGTTGTGTGAAAACTGCAGCATGGCCAGTGTTTAAAATACGTCAAACCCATCGTTTGTACTCCATGCACCCAGCTGGGGTCTGCCTGCTCCAAAATGGGGTCAGTCTGCACTTATTGCCCATGGAACCATGAATTAGGGGTTCCATGCCACCCTGGGTAAGGTCATGCTCAGGCCACTGACATTTTAATCTGCATTTCATAACTAATTGCCTGGCCACAGCTATCTTGTTATCAATTAACATAGCCCTGAATGGCAGGAAGTAACTGTATCCCTTTAACTCCCAAAGGCTGGCTTCTGGGTCTGTGAAATGGCTGGATTTCCTCACAGGGATGGATTACATGTTTACATCTTCCCTGCTGCCGGAGTGTGTAGTGAGGATGACCCAAGTAGGCAGCAGTAATGTCTTCATGTTCCCTCTCTGTCTTCCTCATCTTGTGTATGCTATACAACAAGAAAAAAAACCCCTTGTATGTGAGCTTTTGGAGCAGGCTGGAAGATACCCACATTGCAGACACTGTACTGTACTGCCTGAATCCAAGAAGTTAGAGGGAAAAAAATAAGCAACAGCGTTTGGGAACCTTTTGAGAATGGACACTTTTCCAGACTTAAGGAAGTGCCCGTAAGTGGATGGGATCATTTCAATGGTCCTCTCGGTCCGAAAAGCACTGCCATCTCAAGCTGGAGAATATCTCTGTCATCAGCAGAAGGCATCTCAGCAAACCTGCTCCTCTTTGTCCAGTTTTTAACATCTGATAGTCTGGAATGTGTGACTTTCCAGATGAGGATAAATTTGACCCACTTGTAAAACTAAGCCTCTCCTTTCCTGAGGCCAAAGAGGCTACAGTGTGGAGGGTGGTATTTTATCTGAGTGGGTGAAAGAAAAGGAATCACTACAGTTCTGTTGTAGTCAGTCACTGGTTGAACAGGCCATGAGGAAGGTCAAGTGAACAGAGGGCTCTGTGGCATGGCCTTGCTGTTCACCACAGGTGTGCTCTTTCTGTTTGTGCACTAAGGTGTACATACCCTTAGATGGTTGCTTATTTGCTCCCTTGGGCTACGGAAAGGCAGAGCTTCTTTAAGGCAGTTTTCTGTCTGCATAAAAACCAGAGCAGCTGAGAAGGGACAGTGCACATGGTGCTAATTTCCAGAGGCCATATGTTTGGAGGGACCTTGGGTACCCCTACAAGAATTCTTTGTTTTCTCAATGTTCAGTTTCAAAGGTACTCTGGAGGTCTCCTCTTTGCAGGAGACCACTGCTTCCTCCCACTCGTCCACTCCTGACACGTTTTCTCCGTCCCCTCCTCCGTCCCCCGCTGTTCCACAAGCCTCGCAGCTGGATAAACAGCGCTTGCACTCACTTACAGCCCTCCAGTGCCTTCCAGCGAGGCGCCAGCACGGAGAGATGCTTCCTGAGCAGCCCGCCGTGGGCGGACGGTCGTGCTGTAGCCCACATGCCAGCACCAGCATCGCTCCAGTCCCTGCGAGATCAGGTTCAAAACACACAGGATCTGGAGGTGCTAATTACAAGTGTGGGTTCTCTGTCTGTGCAAGGCTGAGGAATTTGGTGATCTGGAAGCTCTGGGTTTGTCTGCTGGCTTAGCTTAGCTCTGGAATGGGCTTGGAAACGTTCACAGTAGCTTTTATTGCTGCTCTGTTGACTCGTCCTTTCTCTGTTGACTGTTTACATGGAAAGGGGATCCAGCTCATCTCCTATGCAGCATCACCTCTGTCTCACCCCAAAAGAGCCTTCTGTAAGGAGGGGAGGAATGTGCAATAGGTCAGATTTGTACTTAAGGCTGTCAAGGTTGTTGGCTCCTGGTTGTTTGTGGAGCTCTTTGGAGTTCACCACCAAGACCTGGCCCATGTTGGGGCAAGCAGGCCTGTTTCCACATGGTTGCCCCAAACTGGCTAGGACTGCAAGAGAAAGGTGACATGGGGACTACATGCAGTGATGGTGTGTTGATTCTGTTGCAGTTTGGGTGGCTTTTGTTAAGGGTCCCATGCAGCCTGGTCAACTTGTGGGTTTGTTCTCTTGGCTTACAGGGCTGTCAGCATCCCTGTCTGGGCCAGAGCAGCTCTGCCAGAGCTTTGGCCAGGGCCAAGCTCACTGCACTGCCGATGGTTGGGGTAGTTAAGAGTAGAGGTGCAAGTTATCGCCGTCCTCCTTTACACACTCTTTCCTCTAATGTGCATTAATTTACTACTTGTGTTAAGGAACAAGCCCCTTTAGAACCTCTGCTTCACCTTGTCATTTATCACTGTGACAGCACATGACCAAAGCTTTTTGCTGAAGCTTTATTTTGCTTTGTAAAATCCCTTATGCTTTGCAACAGCTTATCCAGCAGCACCTCCTCACTCCCTGCTGTCTTTAGAACATCTTTCCTCCTCCCCCAGCCCATGCAAGATGATGTTGCTTTTGGAAATGACTCTGTCTGAGGGCTTTACTTTCTCCTGGGTCACTCAGACGCTCCTGGCATTTGAAGCCCAGTCCCTGGATGGTCTCTCCTGATTGACTTATTGCAGGCAAGACTGTGTCCCTGCAGCTCACTGATGAGTGTTTACACAAGACTGTGCAGTCCCCTTCACATAACCATTAATTTTATAGGGGGCACATAAAAGAGATGGGCCTCTACTATTCCTTCCTCCTTTGATCTGTGGGGGGTGCATGGCCCAGAGCTGCCAGCATTGCTGATTTACTCTGCTCGGTGGACAGAGCTTTTGGAGCAAACAAGAGCTTATATTTGCTCTCAGTGGTATGGCTGTACCATTACAGGCTGTGCTGCTGGCTGGTTGTGTTGGGGCTGGAAGGGCAGGAATGGCTCAGGGTTTGCATGTCCTTACATTTTTCTTTTAATATTAGCTCAACAGTTCAGTTCATGCAATCCATGAGTGCCCCAAGCCCATGCAGACAGGTAGGCGGGTTATTAAGGGTCTGTAGTGTTGCTAATGGAAATAAAGTCCGCGTATTGGCGAGCTATAAGCATTGACCTTGTGACAGGGCACTCAGTCTGAAACAAAATCTCTCCAAAACACTGCTCTCACAGAACTTTATTGTCATCCAAGCCAGACTCAAAAAACTCTCTCTCTTTTTTTTTTTTTCTTTTATCCCAGTCTGGCATAAATTAGGATTCCTGCCTCTGAGTCTGACCTTGCCCTCCTAAATGAACTCTCTGATCAGAAGCCCTTTTGTTGTTTATACTTGGTGTACCAAGTAGGACAGTGACCTCAGCATCAACATCGGTGGTGGGCGATTGCCAGGCCAACCAAATCTGGGTCACCCCTGAGCTCCTGTCCTAAATTTGATTTGAGTTGAGCTGTTGAGCCTTCCAGCTGTGAGTGTTGACCTTAGCTCTATCTGTCAGCTATTGTGGAGGTGGTTACTATTTTTTGTATTTTAACCAAAAGTTGCTCTCTTCTGATCAACCACAAAGAAAGCTGTGTCTAGTAGTGGCATTTGATAGGGAAGCCAAACCTGGTATGAGAGAGTCATGCTAAGTGAGAGATTTCCACGGTGGAAAACGTTTGTTCATCCAAAGTCTCCAGCTTCTTTTGTGGACTTTGAGCCAGGGGCATTTTCAGGATGACGACGTATTCCACAGGTGCTCGCCGTGACATCCGCCTCCTGTGCAAAGAGGAGGTTGCTGCTGTTATCTGTCAGCTCGCCTGTTATACTGCTTAGCCTTGCTTCTTGGCACTCGGTGTGAAGGGAAAAAAAAAAAGCAAACAGAGTGTCTATAAAGTATGGAAAATGTAGAAACCCCTGACAGTTGTATGGTGTGTCTTGCTTCTCCCACAGAGAGGAAACCACAAAACAGTGAGTCTAGGGCTTTCTTTCCACACACACAATATCTGTCAGGATTTTGAGGAATTTTCTGGGAACTGATGAAAGAAATATGCTGTTTAAGCCCTGATATATATTGTACAACCATTCTGTATGAGAGAGATGCAGTGCTCCACACTGGCAGGTTCCAAAAAAGATTTCCAAAATAAAAGAAGTCCAAAGGATTTGAGGGAATTTCTTCCAAGAGGGCTACGGGATGTTATCCCTATTCTATGGGATCAGAGGCAGAAGAAAAGGGGAAAATTTGCTTGTATTAAGGAGAAAAGGTGCCTGATGTCTTTGATAGCTGTAGTTTCCTTGTTAACCATTTCACACCTTTGCAAGATCACCGATGGTAGTTTCAAATGCTAGGAATTTTAGCAGCAAAGGGGCTCTTACCTCCTCAAATCCAACTTTCTCGCCCCTCAGGTGTGGGCATGATGTGAGGGGGAGCCATATAAAAAACAAATCCCTCACCCCCTTGTGTGCCAAAGGACTGAAACTCAGTGTGACAGTGCCAAGAGGCTGACTTGCATGGCCTTCCCAGCACAGGGCTCTGACAGGGCTGTCAGAGGCTGCCCTGCACTCACGGTGGTTACTAGCAGCTGCTAATTGTGGCGATATCTTAATTAACAATCAGGGAGCTGGTTAAAGTGCATCAGCAAATGGGAGCAGCCTGAGGATTAAGCCCAAAAGATGGTGCAATGTATTTTTCTAGCTCTTCTTTTTAGGATTTATTGCATAAAAAAATTAATTACTGTTTATTTTTCTTCTCTCTTCAGGTCCGCCTGTAAGTACCAAACCTCTATGGTTTTAGCAGCTGTTGACACAGAGTCTGTGGGGCATGAACTTGCAGCCTCCTGTCTGTGGTGTCTGGTGTGGTAGCCACCTTTGCAGTCCTGGCAGCCTGGGATATCCCAAACAGCAAGTACTGCGGGCGCTCAGGACTGGATTGGGGTGGGATTGCTCTTGGCTGCAGCTCAGCTTCTGAGGGGGAGATGGAGGGAGGGCAGGGATGGGCGCACGGCAGATTCATGTGGTGCAGGGATCTGTGTGTTACCCATTGGCCCCACAGCCTCTGGGGGAACCGGCTGTATGCGCTTCACATGCATGGGATGCCGCGTGCTGAATGAGATGTGTTTGCAGAAAAGGGAAAGATAGATCACAAACACATGGCAGGAGCTGAGCTGGAGGGACTTGTTCCCTGCTACTCACCCGGGCTGGCTGAACTGCTGGGCCTTCAAGTATAGCTGAGCAACTATCAATTTCAGAGGAAAAATAGTGTTGACAGCTTCCTTTTCAAATGTTAGCTAATGTAAAACCTCAGCACAGACAATTTAGGCTTTAGGAAAATAGCTAGGTTATTGCAGAAATTTCTTGCAGCTATTAGGAGACCCACAGTGAACCAGAAGAAGCAATGCAAGGACTGAAGCCACGTATTGATAACTCTCAGGATTATAAAGAAACGCTGTATTGTCTCTAGCATGGTCCTTCCAGAGGAAATGGTTTATATTTGTGTACAATAGAGGGACTATTCAGGGTTTCTGTGAAGGAACATGAGAAGTTAAACATACGGTAGTCATCTTTTGTCTGTTCACGCAAAAATGTCTTAAACAGTTTGCAGATGACGTTCTGAGTAGTAGTTTCTGCACAACCTATTTTCTTTCCCCTTTCATCAGGCTGAAATGCTATAGACTGAACTCCCACAGATATACGAGCACAGACCTATTTAGTGGCAACAATCTTCCAAAAAGTTGCACCTTCTAGGCCAAAAGGTCTGAAAGCATTTCACAGCTGGAAGCCCTGATCCACGCAAAACTTCAGCGATAGCTTATCCCAGGGGCTTTTGGGATTGGCTGCTGAAGTGGATGTATTTCAGCATTAGCTATAGCTTTTTGGGAGGAGAGCGCTTCTCTGCAGGCAACTGCAAGTGGGTCCATTCATGTCTGTCCCTGTTCAGCCTGGGTAGCCCATATATTGGCACTAAAGGGATGAAGTGGACACAAAATTGGTAATGGTGTTGGCATTTCTGTTATTGCTGTGAGAAGTTAGAGAGAAATCAATAGATCAACACAGATGTCTTCTAGAGAGCAGTCAGTGCCTTTGTGGGGAGAGGAGAGGAAGACACACACTTCAGGCTTCCTCTGCAGCAATAAGGGTTAGAAACCTAATAGTGTAATGAGAGATTGAAGCCTGGCAGAAGCACACGGGACCACCAGAGAAGTGCTGACATTATATGCTACTGTATCCTGGCTTATTGCGAC
The DNA here is from genome assembly GCA_013399225.1 of Rhipidura dahli. Classification (NCBI taxonomy): domain Eukaryota; kingdom Metazoa; phylum Chordata; class Aves; order Passeriformes; family Rhipiduridae; genus Rhipidura; species Rhipidura dahli. Next base: position 662,932 of record VXAC01007994.1, on the reverse strand, counting down.
CCCTGAACCTGTCTCTGCAAGCAGACTTCTAGGACAGGCTGGGAGGAATGCTGCAGCCAATGGAAATAACAAGAGGAAGTTGGGCAGACTGAGTGTTGTTAGCCAAAGTGGAATTTGTCTTGGACTAGTAGGACCTCCATCTCATCGGGACCTCTTGGGTTTCTGATCAGCTGGCAAGCAAGATCAGCTCAGTCACTATGAGGAAAAGTTCACCTCTGGAGAGCCAAGTGAGTCCTACATGTCAACGAGGAAATACTCCCCCACCCCTCCATATTTCTTGTGATTGAAATGGAAATGGTTTTATGAGCAACAGCCTGGGCTCCTGCCTGGCTGGTTGTCATACACGTTGTTCTGGATAGCAAATCCCAAAGCGATGACCACACCACATCTCTCTCCCATTTTTGTTTGCCAGCTTGCAAAAGACAACACACTGTGTGGCAGGGCTTAGCTCCCAGTGCTGGTATTGGCTTGAGCGTGGAGATGGGCAGAAATACTCATTAGAAATGCACTGAGCCCTGCTTGCAATTTAGGACAAGGACAAAAGCCAGGGAAATGGATGAGCAACACCACAGCAGCAAAAGGGATCTTCATGCTCTTCTCTTGCCCAACCAATACTCCCACCCTTCTTGCTGAAGTCAGTCAAGGCTTTGGTGAAGGCAAGGGCAACCCGCAGTCATGTAAGATATTTGATGAGATTGGGACTAAAAGGGGCAAAGGAAGGAAGGAAATGATGAAATCGTGCAATAGTCCTTTTGCCGTCTGGACCACATCCGAAGCAAAAGATCCTCTCACGGACATTTTCTCTCCCATTTCTGATCATGCAACATTTCTGTGGCAACTGCAGCAATTCCATACATGAAAAAATAATATTTAGCAGATGGAAACTAAGGAAGAAAGTCAAAGCCCTGTAATTAGCTTGCTCTCCGTGGACTTGCAGATACCTTCGGAGCCTGTGCAGAGAGCTGTGGGTAGAGTCGTGCCAAAAGGAGAGAAACTTCTTAAGCAGGAGATTAGGAAACCAAAGCAATCAGAGCTGATGGTCAAGGAGCTGTGGAGAGTTTTTTAACCATTCTGTTTCCCAAACCCTTCCATTTGATTCCATCTCTTTATCAAGCCCTCCCTTCAGAGTTTGAGGCTAGATTTTGCTGTTTTGGTGTATTTTGTTTCAGGGCCTCACAGAAAGGCCACAGCTCCTGGTAAATACTTCATTCTTACTGTTTCATCTCCTCATTCTTTCTGTCTGGCAGGACTTAGATCAGGTGGCCCTGAGCATTCATAAGGTGGTAGAAGGTAGCCTTGCATAAAGAATGTGATGTGGAATAGAATATTTCAAACAGGACATGGGTCATGCAGAGTAGGGACCACAGGAGCTTTGTAGGTCCAAACTTAAAGGGTAACATAACCCTCATGATCCCTCCTATGTGTGAGAAACACCTCTTTTGAAGATGTCTTTGAGGGTTTGGTTGAAGAGGCAGAGTGTGCAGTGTTCTTGCTGGTGGGACTTGCTAGTAGCAGCAGGATTTAGAAGGCCTAAGTCACCTTGGGACAAATGCAAAAATCCATAATAAGAGTATCTGCATCTGAGTTAGTCATGACTGAGGAAGGAGCGTGGGTCTTGGAGTTACAGCAGCGTGATTTCCTGGTGACGGTTCCCTGCTCCCCAGGCTGTGGTTCACCTGGAGACTGACTGAGCCATAACAGGCAGTTTCCCAATGAAGGAAATGTAAACTGTGCTGCTGGCTCTCCCTTGGCTCAGGACAGCGGCTGCTGGTTGCCTTTCATGCTCTTTCAACTCTGATATGGGAGCTTCAGGCAGCTTTTCATGACTTCATAACCATCCTACATGCCTACATGGTATCATCCACCCATGAGTGCTCTCTCCTGGCTCCCTGTCACAGACACCTTTCCTTATAAACATCTGGCATTTATTTGCTGTGCTACCAGGAGCTCCCCCTGTGCTGCTATTGCTTGGAGGGCTGTAACTCGGCACAGTCACATACCAGACACGGTACTGTCATATACCACTCCAGGTACTCGTGGAAGACCTGACACAGCTCAGCCCCGACCCTGGGCTCTTCCTGCTCAGGCATCAGCCACAGCAGAGACAGAAGAAGTAAATTCAGCTTTTACCTCAAAAACCATGGGAGAAATCAGCCTGGGCTCAGCTCTGGAGGAAAGCAGCACTTAAGGGACTAAAAGCAGAGGAAAACTCAGTGTTGTCTTCCAGCAGCCACAAAGTAATCCCAGGGCCAGATGCCAACACCGGGAGTTTCACTCACTGCCAGCACACAGAGACTAGCACGACTGAGAACCCACCTAAAACCCTAGAAGAAAGCAGTTTCCCATAATACATCTTCAATAAAACTTAAAATCAAGCAGCTGTTTGGGGTTTCATCCCAAACTGCAAGGGGTGCGTTTGCAAAGTGTGTATATGGCTCTTCAATTTATCACAACACATGCTGCATGGAAAGGAATGCTCCCCATACCAAACAGCCCCCCCAGCTCTGCAGAGGGAAGTGGCTGACCTTCCACCAGGGAATGGTTTGATCCCAAGAAATAATGTCTGAGTTTGGGAGGGATGGCCTTTGTGTACACCCAGAAGAACAAACAGAGCTAAGTGCCTTCCCCTTCCAGGGATTCCAGATTACGTTCACACGCGCTGGGACTGAAGGTGGGGGAAGGCACAAAGAGGTGGCACCAATGGGGCTGGTGTCTCCATCTGCAGAAACCAGAAAACCAGGTTTATGCCTACAGACACAGTCAGCCAGGGGCAGGAACACTCTGTTTTACATAAGGAAACCCCAAACATTGCTGGAAACAGAACTGAGGGATTATTATCATGTCATTTTTGCAAAATATAGAGCAAAATCTATATGACTGTTGAAGCCATAATCATCAAGATCCTTTAGCAATGAGCTGCTCTCTTCTAGATCTGCACAGCCTTCAGTTTTGGCGACCAGGAATGCAGAGGGTTGTTTGTTTTTTTTTTTTTAATTGCATAGTACAATTTAGCTGTAAGAGGCAGCCGACTGCCTTGTAGGTAAGTGGGTGAAGAAAATTGTCACTGGTCCTGCGTTCATGTGTTTACAAGGCTCTGTCCAGTGTCACCTGATCCAAAATCATTCCCAAAACCACTGTTAGGATCACTCACATGCTGACAATGCACTGGGAAGTATCTCAAAGGGATAGAGGACACTGAAAACAGCTGCTCATATGTCTTCTTCCAGACGTGCTTTTTCCTGTGTCAGCTTGTGTTCTCACATTTTTCTTTTGGTTCTGGACAGTACACTATTTTCAAGTCTAAGAGAATTGTGTTTTAAAATGATAACTCTATAAATAAATAGCTAACACCCCAGATGACTTTGGTCAAGAAAGAGAAAAACATGACAGTTGGCTACTGCAGGAAGCCAGTTCCCAGGACCTGGATTTTATGAAGTGTTGGAAATAGGGATTGTATTTTGTTTGACTGGAGACTCCTGTCCCTCTTTTGCTGCCCAAATTGCTGTATGTAAGTTCTCTTGTGAGATGTGCAGGTTTGTCGTATGTGGAAATGGACTGGTGGCTCACACGTTCTAAAGACAGGTTCTGGCACACGCAAACACACTTTCCTCTTTAACTTTCTCTCTCTCCCTCTCAAAAATCCCTGGACACTTGTACCACAGTGGGAAGCTGCTGCTATGGCTTAGTTCAGTTGTGCTGTTTTATAACCTTGCTTTTGGCCAATTACCAATTCCCTCTGATTTTTGCCTTAATTGCCAGGGAGACAAAGGTGCGATGGGAATCCCTGGGCGGCCGGTAAGTCAAACCCTCTTTTGTGTGCCTTATCTTCTCCATTCTCTTCCAACCTCCAGAATGTGGGTGGAGGGGGGCTTTCAGGATAATCCTTGTCAGATGTCGGTTCCAGTCAGGGAGTGCTCTCCCTGAGACCCAAACCTGAGGGGCTGCTCTGGTCTCAGCAGGGTGACCAGCCCTGCAGGCCACATACAAGCTGGGGAGGTGTTTCCATTTCACCTGCTGTGCTATCCAGGGCCTCCTCTGGTTCAGCATCCCCCTGTTTGGGTGTGTCCCCACTACCACCTCGTGCGCCAACTGGGCTTGCTAATCCTGGGTTTGCTAACACACACCCCTGCCTGCCACCGGCAGCTGCCCCTCCCAAATAACTCTGCCCTGAGCAAAGGGGGTCAGCCCCTGCCTGGCTGAGTGCTGTATTTTGGAGCTGCTCCTTGCTCGGGCATCCCATAGTGAGGATAGGGAAGAGGAGTAGGGCAGGAGCTGAGGCCACCCTGCTCATCCCAGCCCCATATCCAGGGTTGTGGGGCAGGAGAGCGTGCCTTTGCCTTTGCCGCTGATGCCTGTGTTTGTCTCTCTCTCTCTCCCTCTCTCTCTCTCCCCTGCACCCTCTTGCATGTGGCTGTGACGGGTGCCACTGACCCAGGGACTAAAAGGGCAGTCCGGAGAGAAGGTGAGTCAGCTCCTTGTAGCCTGTAGCACCCCCAAACTGTCCTCTTCTAGGGCCAGTCCAAGCTCGCCTGTCACAGTCATGGCCACTGCAGCCAGCTGTGAGCTTCCACACCCCTGGGCTGCCTCATCTTCCGTGTCAGTGCAAGTATATTTCCCAAATTCCTTCCAGGCCAGTCAGCCTCCAAAGATGCTGTGTTTCTTGTTTATGACAATTTACTAACATCATAAGAGCCAGTGGGCACATGCAGGGCTTCCTTCAAGGCTTCCTGGATTTTAACCATTGACTTTCTTCTCCTCTGGCAGCTCTGCTTGCCCTAACCGACCTGCAGCTCCCGTCTGCCTCCCAAGTTAGCGTGATCCCTGGTGCAGGCAGGAGCAAGGAATAAAGTGGAATGGCACACTCCTGTTTCTGGCACAGTGGGACCTCTTTCTCCTAAGGAAAGTTGATGGTGTAGTTTAAGTCTGTGGGACACCATCTCACAGACTCTTTGCTGTGCAGTGGGTTGGGGTTTGTACCCACAAAGTGCTGGTTCACAAAGCAATCCTACTGCAGAGCCCTGTTTTGAAGCATTTGGTATTTCAGTGTTAGTATGTTTTCCCCAGAGCTGTGAGTAGCTCCCCACTGTGAGAGCAGGGAAATTGAGGTGTTGGGGATTTGTGAATAACTGAATAACAACGTGTAAAAATTAGGAGAGGGGTGGATATTTACCTAACAAGGAGGGCCATCCATGCAGTACCATAGCAGGCCCATTTGTTCCTCTTCATAGCAGATAGAGAAAAAAACACAACAAGGAAGGGTAAAGTAGGATAGAAATTCTTCATCCTTGTATTCATTGTTTGCTCATTGGAGCCAACCAGCATTATCCAACAGACCAGAATTTCCTACCCAAAGCCATTCTACTTTTTATCTGTGTCCTTGCATTTGTTTCTGGTCGAAGTTTTCATGAAGGGACAGCAGATAGATACAAACAAACAGTGGGAAAAATCACTCCTAATTGCCCTTGCTAACCCAAAGCCTTCCATGAGAGCCCTAAGTCTTTAGGAGGCCACAGCTTTGTTTTGCAGAGTGCTTTGCTTTCTTGTAGGCTGCTTGGTGTATGGGATACTCCATCCCAAAGCACCCCAGCCCTGGGCACTTCTGGAGCTGCCTCTCAGGAATACACCATGTTTTCCAAAGAGAGTGACATGTCCTGCCCATCACACACTGTGGGTGGCTAGGAGCTGGAGAGACAGATGTTTTCTTTTCCAGCATGCACTTTGCTTTGTTTTCATCCACATCTCAGCCGAGTTTGAGAAGTATGCAAGTGAGGCATTTCTGGAGGCAGCCAAATAAGCTGCCCGCAGCTCCCATTTCCCTGGAGCCCAGCACATCCCTCTTTCTTTTCTTTCTTCTGCAGGACACACTCCTCTTGGAACTGGCAGGAAGGCAACAGAAAGGGTTTCAGGCCATCTTTCACACTTTCAATGGGGCAGAACCTGTGTTTTGCCAGAAAGTGTTTTATGTGTTTATACTTCTCCTTGCTGTGCAGCTTCCATTTTCTGGCACATCTGAGCAGCTCTAAAGGACATCTTTTCTCACAGAGTGTGATGCAGGAGCTGAGGGAGGCCAGAACAGCAGCTGCCCCATAAGCCCCGAAGGTCTCACACCTGAGGCACCCTCATTTAACCCCAGTCTTGACAGGAATATAGTTGTCTTTGTGTTTTCCTCTCCTATTCTCACCCCTTTTCCTCTGCTTTGTCTCTCTGCAGGGTGCTCCAGGAGAAGCTGGCATGTCTATCATCGGGCCCCGTGGTCCACCCGTAAGCACTTTTCTCTCTGTTTTTGTCTGATACAGGATGTGGGCAAGTTACTGGGAAAGACTTAGGAGGGGCATTAAGACTCAGCATCAGCTGGAAAGAGCAAAACCCCTGCATAATGTGGCTCCCATGCTGAGCCAGCCTTGGTTTTATACTGCTATTATATACTATATATAATGAAATTATAGCTCATATTCCAGAGCAGATGAGGAAGCCTTCCCTTGGCAAGGAAACCAAATTCCTGCATTTAAAAGGAAGAAGCATTTTTTTTTTTTGCTGTCACTTTTGGAGAAAATTTGCACTTTGCCTGGCTGATTTCAGCCTTTGGTTTAATCAGAAGGGAACAAGCACCCTCACCCTGATTTTACTGAAGAGCAGGACCAGAGCTAAGCTGGTGACTGGGGAGCTCACAAAGATGGGTAGTTCAGAGGTCTTTGTCAGCATGGTTACTGCTATCTGTAGAGTCCCTTATCTGAGAAAAGGCAGGATTTTGCACCCTCTTCCAGGTGCAACGAGTCAGCCAGACAAAAGTTTTTGCAAGGACGGGGTCATAAAAAAAGACCAAGATGAAAGGTTGGAGTGTTTACGTGCCCTAAATGCTGGATGCTTCTTGCACTGTGGTTCAGCCATCAAGCCTCTGCTTTGTGTGGGTGCAGCCGGACCTCTTCACTCCATCCCTGCACAGCCTCCGCCAGAGATTTCCATGAAAAAAGACCTGGAGATTCAATTCTCTCCTTCCCAGTGGGCACTTCCGATTTTGATTAACCTGTGAAGAGCACTGTCCTTGACCTGCAGAGAGGATGGGCTGCTGGCAACCTTTGTTTCACAGCGGAGGTCAAGTGAGAGAGACCTAGGCAGTGCGAACACTTGGCTACATCTGGCTTTCCAATTAACTTTCCAAAAGCCCCATGACAAGTGTTTCTAATAGAAAACAGCTTTGCTGGGTCCCCAGGCCCACCTGCCCAGGATGCTGGAGTTTGAGAAGTGACAGAATTAAAGCCCAGGACCCAAATGGGTCTCCCCAAGTGCTTTATGCCTAGCAGATGGTCCCTGGCCACTTGTCCAGCCAAGGAAGAAGGGCTGGCAAGTCCTTCAAGCCAAGGTCTGAGCAAGACCACCCTGCTCCACAAACAGCAGATTTTGGAGGGTAAGTGCCCCATTGCTTTTGCTCTTTTTCACAAGCTTTTGCTCTCAGCCTTCTGAACAGTGTAATTGTAGTAATCAGAGAGAACAGCCATCAGTTCCTGTCCACGTAGGTCCTCCAAAGGAGACAAGGCACCACTCTTTCTTGAAGGACACATGCCTGGGCTGCAGACAATTTTTGTGTGCGTTGGTGCTGCTGCCTTTGCTGCTATTTGGAAAAGTGCAGAACATGTCACATCTGTAAAGCAGCAGAAAACTTAGATGGCAAATGGTATCTAAAATGGGGTTTTGCTACACCAATCAAAGCCCTGACGTGCCAGGAGTGGCCCAACTCTACACTTTCCCCCTGCAAAACCTGCCGTGAAGATGATCCATTTTCCTGGGGAGCTGGTGATAGGTCAAAAGGGTGGCTGAGCACTGAAGACAAACACGGAAACCCTGGCCAAGGGGCCACTTGGAAAGATGTGGGATGACAAATAGTTTCCAGATTTTTGTTTGGAGGTTAAAGTTTTCGCTTGAGCTCAGAGCTGCTGAACTCCTGGCCAGAGAGGGACAGTGCACCGATAGTGGCAGAAACAGACGGTCTCCATGATTTGGCAGCTCCCGGGATTGCATACTTCATACAATCAACATTTTAAAAAGGAGACAAGGAAAACCAGCCACCCAACAAAAACAGTCTCTTGGAATCGCTCGCTGCTGAACTGTTGTCTTGGCGTGATACTGTGCAAATCACTCTGCTGTCCTCCGAGGAGAAAGAAGCAACAGTCTGTAGTCTACAGAGGAAGCCAAATGGCACCATTTCCAGGTTTTTTCCCTAATTCTTTTTTTAGCACTTCTTGTCAGGGAGGTGTCCAACAGGGAACCAAAATTAATTAGTTGTGGCTCGGCTCTTCTTGCTTCTTGCCTTTTCAAAAGCCAGCGGTGGACAGATCCTTTAATTTATAGCCTATCTTCCCTTCTGGTCACTGGCCAACAGGACCAGGTGGTTTTGTGTGTATCTTGCAAAGCAAAGCTGACCAAGTTCAACTTTGCAGAACTAAAGAAACAGTGCAAATGCGATTAGGTCCTGCTAGCACTGCATACAAAACCAGAGCTCTTCAGTGCAACATGAGGCATTTTGTGGTGGGGGCATCCTCAAACCCTGCAAAGAGGCTCTTTGGGCCCATCTTCTGCAGGGTTAAACCTTCACTGAGTCTCTCTGCAGACAGAGGGTGGCTGGAGATGTTGCCTGAAGGTGAAGGTTTTCCCTATCAGCGCAGCTCTGAGGTCTCTCCCAAAGGACTGCCATTGCTTCACTGTGGCAAACCTCATCCTCAGCCAGGATCCTCAGCCCAGGAGGCCCATCCCCTCCTTCCCTCCCCTCAGCACCGCGTGGGATCACTCTGGTTAAGGCAGAGATGCACCCTGTTAATGCCCAGCTTATTCCTAGGAAACCCCTGCAGGACTCCAACAGTCCATGGTAGCTCAAATTGCTGAAGAAAGCATTTTCTTCCCCAAAATGAGAGAACACATCAGGAGGCTGGGCATTTTGGCATCATAGCACAGGATAGGCAAGATGCCACAGTGGTCACTTGATGAGTGTGGCACAGTATTTACCTCATCCGGCTGTTGCTATCTACGTGAGTGTGCTTCAGGATCTGCTGAAGTCTGGGCCATATGGGCCACATGCTTCCTGTCCTGGCTCATGCTTTTTTTGGGAAACAGCTTTTGAAAAATCCTTAAGTGGAGTGGTATCTTTCCTGGATACCAACAAAGATACGGTAACTGTGACCTGGGATGTCACAGGTCCCAAAAACTGAAGAACTATGAAAAATTAACAGCCAGGACATTTTCTCTCTCTCTCTTTTTTTTTTTT
>VXAC01007994.1:593145-653623 GCA_013399225.1 Rhipidura dahli | reverse complement strand
TTTTTTTTTTTTTTAGTGTTTTTAAGTTGAGGATGAAGAAGCTGCCAAGTGTATCCCAAGCCAGTGTTTGCTGTACCTAATCCCAAACTAGTAGCCATAGCTAGTTGGCCAGGAAGAGGCAGGAGGAAAAGTCTTGGTGCTCATGTTCCTCTCATCAAACAGCCTAACTCTCCTTTTTCTCTTAGCTCTCAGAGGAAAAAAAAACCAAAACAACAAAAACAAAGCCAGAAGATAAAATAATCTCCAGAATTATTTGTGAGGAAAATGAATGAGCTGGGACATAAGATGTGGGGAGGAGGAGAGGGGTGGTTGTATTTAGACACCAGTGACCTGCGAGGCTTGTCTTGCACAGAGCAGCACCCTGCATTAAACATCTCAGGTTTATGGCAGCAAGAATTGCCGTAAAATGAGCTCAGCCTCTGGAATATACTCCAAAAGTATTCCAGCCTCTGGAATATACTCCATATGGGCTAGGGACACCCATTTAATTAATGTAGAAACTTCAAGGAAACTGCTTGCAGTCCAAGCTGGAGCTGCTCCAGCATTTTCTTGGCCCTGTACAAATTGGAGAGGGGATGAGAGATTTTCCCTCCTTCCCAAGACACTTTCCCCTTGGAGGGGAATTGGGTATCTCTTCAGAGAGTTGTAGGGTAATTGGTCAGAGGCTGGAAGAAAGGCAGAGGTAGAGAGGACTTAGGATCCATCAAAATTCATTTCAGTTCCTCTAAACTGCTGTCTCTGTTTCATCCTTCCCAGGGACAGCCTGGAACAAGAGGTTTTCCTGGATTCCCGGTAAGTGTAACTCTTAATTTATGAGGTATGGATGTGTGATATTACTAGGAAGCCTCATAAGTGCTTGCTGTATCTCATCATTTCTTCCTGAAACCAATGACCTGATTTTATATCACTAGAAAAAGTAAGTTTTTCTTCATTCGTTTTCCTACTTCTTTTTTTCTTTTAAATGATACTTAGGGGAAAAAAAAACCAAAAAACAAAAAAACAAAAAAAAAAAAAAAACCAAACCAAAACAAAAAAACCCACCAAACCCAAACCACACAACTCTGAAAGGAAATTAATTTTAAAAAAGCCCTGAGTGTTAAAATAACACAGTTAAAGCTAATAACATAGTTCTGAGTGTTTTTCTGTTCAGTAAAAGAAAACCATCCTAAGAAATACACTCATCACAAACAAAGAAAACAGCACCTAGGTAGGTGAAATTCCAACTTTACCTGAGCTTTTAGGTGGTATTCCAATGGCAGCAAGTGCCTGGGATCCAGAAAGGGGGGCCCTGCCTGTTGAGGGTCAGCTGGGGACTGTGCTAGGCTGAACACCCTGGGCATGCCAAACGGAAGGGACATAAGACATGAGGGGGAATTCTTCTCCAATGCAGTTGCAAGGGAGCAGAGATTATACCCAGGAGAGGACAAAGCAAATTTCATTTCAATCCTACAGTTGCTGGCAGCACTCTCTGAAGCACTGAGGTTGCTAAAGATCTCAAACAGTTGCTATCTATTCATATGCATTCATCCTGGACAACTAGGAAGCCTGTGGCAAACACAAACACCCTCCAAATCCGTGCTCCCACCAGGCAGTTCAGCTGCTGCTCCAGGACACTGGATGTGCCAGAGCAGGTCTGCTGGGGAGACTCTCATGCCTGGAAAATAGGAGGAATTGGCAGCCTTCGGGCTGCCTGACCAGGCTCCACATCTCTGCCTGTCATGAAAAAGGGGGCTGTGAGCTGCCCCTGGGCTGAGGAGAAGCAAATCTCTCCAGGTCCTGGTAGTCTTTGGCTTTTGGAGGAGCAGAAAACAAATCAGCGCAGCTCATGAGAAAGTGATGGGTGGGACAGCTCTGTGGAGCCTGTTTCTCATCAAATAGTACCTTCAGCATGTGCTGAGCTGTATGTCACCTCTTCCCTGGGACACTTTTATTATTCTGTCATTTGCAAAAATTTCTCAACCCCCAGAGGGTGGTTGCCCTTTTAAATCAAAGTCTTGAGAAAACTGTTGATATTCAACTAATTTACAGAATACTGTAAAATTTTAAATTCTGAGTGTTTTTGGCAAATTTCCTACAAATCCCTCCTTGCTTCTATTCTTGTTTCCAGCACTGCTGCTGCAATGTGCTGACAGTGAGCAGGTCCCTGCTGAAGCAGTTTGAAATCTGGGCTGGTACTCAGTGGGCCAGGGGCCTGCAGGACTGGACAGGAGGGGAGTGAGTCACCTCACATCACCCCAGTCCGTGCAGCCTTGTGGCACACAGTGCTTCCTGGGGCAGATGGACAGGCACCCTGGGGAAAGCATTTCTCATCATTTTTCCTCTTTTATTTCAGGGCCCTATTGGCTTGGACGGCAAACCGGTAAGCAGACAACTTCTGTGCAGGCTTTCTGCCCTGCCTCCTGCTAGGGACCACCGTGCTGCCAGCCTGTGTCTTACACCGTATGTTTTTAAGGGGATTATTTTGCAGTGTCATGCACACGCATGGAGTAAAAGAAAATGAGGAGGTTGGCAGGCAGGAGGATGCCACAGGTGCCTTGGGGGAGATGCAGGGGTCAGGAGATTAAGGAAGGCAGAGTATGGTCTATTCCTTTCTGGGCAGATCTATGAAATAGCAGTTCACAAGTGCAGCAGCCTGGCTGCTGCAGGGAAGGCCTTAGCAAGCACTCCCACCCCGAATCAGACAGACAGAGCAGATCCCCAAGGTATCGGCTCTCTGCCTCAGCCAACAGCTTCCTTCTTTTGCTGCTGTGCCAAAAAGAGCTGCAGTAGAGGAGGGAAGGATCCTAAAGACCTCTGTGAGACCTCCATGTTGTCCTTAGAGCTTAGTAGTAGAAACCTAAGTTCTTCCCATCCTTTGGAGAGTTAGGCACAAGTGAGATACTTCTCCATGAACCCAGTGGACATGAAACCCATATCTCCGTGTAGCAGCCACGTAGCTGGGTTGCCCACCACACTGCTCCAGTGCTGTAATGGAGGAGCTGCTAGCATACCTCTAGCTTCTAATTCCCTGCAGCAGGAGCCTGTTTTTGCCATGACGAGCATCACCCCCGAGAGAGATGTAGCAACACCTCTCTTGTACTGCTGTGGGGGCATACACGTCACTCAGCAGAAGCTGCTTTGTCAGCCCCAGGGGGGCTTAGCCATGACCCAGCCGTGCCCTGCAGAGCCTTGGCACCCTGTGTTCTTCCCTGAGAGCTTTGTTCTGAGCATTTTGGGTAGCTCAGAACCTACAGGAGTGGTGTCCTGTCAGGTGTGTGAGCAGAGCTCCACATGCTCAATGTTGCATCCCCCTTTGGAGGTGTAATAACTGCACCTACCAAGGTAAGGGGGAAGTGGGTTAAATCAACATCATCTAGAGTCTGCAGTGGCCAAAGCTGATGTGTGCTTCCTTTCTTTTGCAGGGCCATCCTGGGCAGAAGGGAGAGATGGTAAAAATACATGTTTGTCTGCGGGTGATGGGTTGGTTTGAAATGATGTGCCTCAGCTGAAAACAAGCTCATGGGCAGGGTAGCAATCTTACTTCAGCTCATGCACTAGCTGCATCCCTAATTCTGTAACTTCGTAATAATAGTGCTGGGGTGCATGTCTGTAATTTTTGCATTATGGCTATCAGATTCATCATGTCACAACAGCAACTCTCTAGTTACGCATGGGATGTGTTTTCCTTGCAGTTAGCAATTATGTTCTTTAAATATATTCTGGGAGCTGACATTTTTCATGGTTGGCCTCATAGCACAAGTAAAAGTTGATGGAAAGATTTCTAAAAACCCATCTGGCAACTTTCAACTTATCTAACAACAACCAAAAAAAGCATACTTTTTGTATTAAATGTGGTTTCCCCCCTCCCCCTGCCTTGAAGCTCTGTTTCATATGTGCATCATACTAAAATGCTTTTGGTTGAAAATGATAAACTTAGACTGCACTTTATGGAAGCTCAAATGCTGTCTTGTTCCTCTTGACATCTCTGATGATGAAATCCCAAATATGAGTATGTCAGGAGAGCAGCTCTGTAGTCACCTTCGCTCACTGAAGTGTTGAGTGTTTTCTTCTTGCTAATTCTGTAATTCTGTTTTTTGAGCCAGAGTGTCAGTACAGGCCTCTGGCAAGCACATGTTGAAGATCCCCCTCCCCACTCCCCTATTGCTCAATCCTAGCTCAGGCTTCAGTCCTGGCTGCTTCTGGTTCCATCCCAGTGCGTCGGCCGAGGAGACGCGCTGTCAGCTGAGGTCCTGGGAACAATAAGGGTGTGTTTTCCTGATGATTTTCCCCCTCTCCTTTTAATATTTCACCCCTCACCACGGTGCAGCCAGAGCATGTGTGCGTTTTCACTCCTCCAGAGTAACAAAGGGAATCTGGATCTCTCTTGGGAATTTTCTTCACAATTGTTTTTAAAAGCTCAGTTTTTCACCTACTCCATATGCTGTCTTCTTGTCACTGTGAATGGAAAGCCATCCCATGTTAATTTCTGTGTTTCCTTAAAGGGTGCTACAGGTCCCAGGGGACAACCCGTAAGTATCGCATCCCTATCCCATCTCTCCCCCTAATCCCTTTCCCCTTGCATTCACTGAACTCCTTCGTTTACTGAGGCCTTTGTTGATCACTTTTCTTTTATAGGGACCCCCAGGACAAAAAGGAGAAAAGGTAATTTCAATGGAAGCCTTGTTAAAAAGTAACTTAAAAGAGAGGAAGGGACTTGGTGCCGCTCGATGTGACTGCGAGTGAGGAGTACAGCAAGAGCAGAGGGCTCGGGGGGATCGGGGACCGGAGGCAGGGTGCTTATTGGGTGCAAACTGGCATAACTGCACTGAGTTTGATATAGTCACAATGATTTACACCTTCTGGATCTGACCCTGCATGCCTGTTTTGGTCGCCTCTGTTTGTGGTTTAAACTCTTCCCTTTTTAATCCCCTTCTTTCACAGGGTCAGTGTGCAGAGTACCCGCACAGGGTAAGTCATTTGCTTTATTATCCTCTGTCCCGTGCCTTCCTGCATGTTAATCCTCCTTCATTTGAATGGCTTTTTGTTGGAAGTAGAGATCCTTTCATTAACTAGATGCGTCATCGGGGCTTCTAAGGCAGCGCTTGGCTGATTGATGTGTTTCGCAGAAAAGCAGCAGATAAGGTTTTCCAGGAGGGATGTTGGTTCTCAGTCTGTTACTGCCCACCAGAGCTGACCCCTAGATAGCTGCTGTCTATTCTGCTTCCTGGAAACCCTCCTGTGCTTTGTGCTGGACAGGGGAAGGTCCATGTCCTCACCCCAAACCTCAGTGAAACCAGGGGTTTCTGCAGGAGTGGAGGGCACCCACTCACGCCTTGTGCTGCTGCACTGATTCCGTGCTGCTTCCACAGCCTCTGCTCTGGTTGTGTGGCCAGGAGCAGTGTGGGGTTTGAAGACCTGGGGAGAACTCTGTCGTCATTCCTCCCTTTTTCTTCTCCCTCATGCTGGTGTCATCCCTGCATAGAGACAAGGGGAAGGGTTGTGCTCCCTTCCTGAGGGTAACCCTGCACCCTCTGGCCATGGTGCTCTGTCAGGTCCCTGGAGAGCTGGTCCCCATGCTGGTATCCAAGCCTGGTGGACTTTCTGCCTAGAAGGAAGAAGCTGAGAGGGAGGGTTGATGCCAGCAACTGTTTAAAGAAAGCCAGGATGTTGCCCCACCTGCCCCTTCATCTTGGCCTGGCCAGCATGTGCTGCAGCCAAGAGTGGAGAGAGAACATCATGGGGTTTGAGGGGATTTAACCAGTTCTAAAAACAACCAGAGTGCTGAAAATCCACTGGAAATGCATTGGAACGACATCATATGAAGTGGCTGGAATTTGTAATCTGGGTGTACGGGGAGACAAGCTTAAGAGCTTTCTGTTTATTTTTGACGGGCCTCTGGATAATCAGCTGGGCTCTGGTCCCTGGCCCAGAGGGAGCAGGGTTGGAGAGCAGAGCCACTGGAGAGAGAGCTTGGCTGGCAGCAAGGGAGAAGGGGCCATGGTTATGTGCCAGTCCCCGTGCAATAGCAGCTGGTCAGCTGTGTTTATTTAGTGAGCCGGCTCACTAGATTGTTATGTTAAAAAGAAGCCAACAACACTGGTCACCCTAGCAGTGTCCTGAGTTCCTGTTACAGCCCTTGGCTCTGACTGTCCCCAGTGCTCAAGGTGAAAAGCAGTGGCAGGACCCAAAGCAACACCGAGAAGGGAGCTGGTGCATCCCTGGAAATTGCCTGGGCCCAGGCCTGAGGGCTAAAGCACACTGGCTTGGTGAGTCAGGGCTGTAGGGTGACTGATGAGCTGCAGGGCTGTGACAGCGGGAAAAGGGTGGGTGCAAAGCCTCACATCCTGGCAATGTTTTCTTGGCTCTCATGGAGATAATTTGGGTCTCATGAGGCACCAAGCTCAACATTATAAAAAGCCCATGAGTTGTTCAAGGCTGAGACATGCTCACAGGAAGGGTGACTGTCCTCAGATCAACTCAAGGACAGGCTGTCCTGAACTGCAGATCTGGACAGACCAGCCAGCAGAGGTGCAGCTCTCTTTCTTCCTCCCTGAATGAAAATTAGGATGGGCCTTGTTGCAAAAATGTGACACTGTTGACCAAATTGCAATTTATTCTTGCTTTTTCTGTTTGATAAGGCTCTTTGTCAGATGTTCTGGGTGAAGAAATGAAAACCAGCATCCTGAAAATAACAGGGATGTTGTTTCAGTTTTGTTTCCTATTTGTTTTCTTAGGAAGGAAATACAAGGTTAGGATATGTGCCTTGGCTCTTGCTGTAGTTTCCTATTTTTCTGTCTGTATGAGTCTGTGCGGTCTGAGCTGCTGTGAGGGACAAGCCCCTGCATTAGGGCTGGCCGTTCAGGGTGAGAGGGCCACTCAAGCTGCTCCAAAGTGCCGCTCAGGGAAACGGGGGGGAGCAGCCATGCTCTGTTTGCTCTCAGAAGTGCTGTTTGTCTAACTGACCCCGTTTGTCTCATGTGTGTTCCCTGTTCCCCAGGAATACCTAAGTACCACACTTGCAGCCCTGCGCTCTAACCAGATCCTTACGCTGAAGGTTTGTGGGTAGCAGTCTGCTGGGACCCAGTTCTGACGCAAAGGCTCAAGGGTGCAGATCCAATATTGCACGCTGCCTTCTGAAAAAACTTCCCATTGAAACACAGAGAGGCAGGGCAGGAGCTGGGTGGAAGTGCCTTAGATTTCTTCTCTAAACTCTCCCACTTGCACCTGAATCCATTGCAGGGCCTTGTCCTGACTGTTTTCAGGATTGCTTCTCTCCATTTTCCTCCTTATCCATTCCAGCATCCTCCCTCAGCTTCCCTGTAAGCTGTATGATATTTCAGATACCCTTCAGCACCTGAGCAGCCAGGCAAAGCCAGCTTAGCAGGCTCTCCTGAGCTATGGGGCCTCCTACACTTTCTTTTAGAAAGGGGAGGCTTTGCCTATGGATAAAATCAGCCCAGCTGAATTTCCAGCAGTGCTGCTTTTGCAGCTATAGCCTGTGGCTGTCTAGATCAGTGCATTTGAACACAACCACCTGATCATGACACTGCAATATTGGGTTACCACTTCTCTTTGCAACAGGACTGGATCCTTGCTTTCACTCCACACATGAAGGACAATGTTTAAAGGGAATAAAATGTGCCGCTGGGAAGTGTATGGTTTCTGTGGTGGGAGACCTGTGGGTAGACCTCAGGGATCTGGGTGCACAGCTCACAGGGGGAAATGTCACACATGGGCACGTTTTTGTGCCCAAGCACAGAAAGTCTCTCTCGCTTCTCCCTATGTAAATCAAGAGCAGCTTCAATGGAAAGCTGATAAGAACAGGAAAGTGGATCAGGCCAGAGCAGCATTCCTGGGCCTGGAGCCGGCATGGTAGGTGCCAGGGTGACAGCAGCATGCATGCAAGTGGAAACTGGATACAACAAAAGGATGAACAAATGCTGCTGAGCTTTAGTGCATTTGATTTTTGTGTGTCCGGGTCAGCTTTGTGCCCTAAGGCAGCATTCCTGGCTATAAGCAGTCAGAGGGTGATGATGATGCTGCTGAGCAGGGAAAAACAAAGCACAGGCTGCCCAGGCAATGCCCTGCTTAGGTGTCCAGCTCCAAGGCCTGGTCTTCTCCCTTGGCCATGGTGGTTGTGTCTGCCCGGCTAAGTGAACCACACCGGGACCTCTGTGCTGACCCAGCTAGCCTCTCTCCACTCCCTCCCACACCTGGAGGAAGGGTGAGTCCTGGAGATACACGGGGTTTCTTGTAAGAGAACTAGAAAAGTGCACTTGGAAAACTTGGAGAAAACGATAATTGTGATAGTTGCCCTAAATGTGATGATGATGATAAGAGAAACAGTCCTGTTGCTGGACACCCTAGCAGAGCCAGTGAGGGGGTATCTTGCAGTGAGCACAAACTAAGGAGATCAGCAGAGCCGAGTCAAAAATCCCCTGGGTAATTCTGTTCCCAAGCAGAGGAAGCTGTGAAAGCTCCGTGCAGAGGGAGCATTGGGATGGTGAGTGGCCACCCGATGTGTGCCAGGCTGGCACCTGCTGTGTGCCCCTGTGAGCAGCACGGAGGAGCTCTAAGGTCTGCCAGCAGGTACCTGCGCCACACCTGCCCTGTGCCACTCTCGTGCTGGGCTTTATTTTCATGGCAATCTCTCTGTTCCTCTCTTCTCTCTTCTCTCCCCTGGCTGCTCTCTGACTCTCGGTGCCCTAATGGCCTCCTTTGCCCTGCGACCTTCTGGTTTGGTCTTCTTCAGCTGTTGCCTCTCCTCAATTCAGTGCGGCTGGCTCCACCTCCGGTTATAAAGAGGCGTACTTTCCAGGTACACTTCTCCTCCTCATTGCCTGTTTCTGAGCTTATCCTGATGCTTGCAATTAATCAGCTTTCTACCTGTCTTTCATCCCCTGCAGAGGGGTTTCCAAGAGTTTCAGGCGGAGCTGAGGGACTTTCTTTAAAGTGGAGGAAATCTTTGATGTGATAATGTTGCTAAAAAGAAATGCAGTGAAGCCAGTTTTTCAAACTAAAAGAAATGGGCCATGAAGCTGTTCTTGGGGCTGTCGACAAGCAGCCTCCTCCCTTAAGGAGTCAGTTCCTGCATATTTAATCTCCAGAAGAGGTTAGAAGCCTCTTGCTGAAATGCATCTAATGTCTGTGAAATTTAACTGAGATGAATGAATAGGCAAACGCTTCTTCTAAGGGCTAGTCTAGTCTGAGGCACTTGGGGAAATGTGTATAAATAAGCTCTTAGAATGGTTTCATTAAATTGCATTAAATCTTTGTGTAAACACATTTATTTTGGTTTCCAGGGCCATAATTCATGTTTAGTTTATTTTGGAAATGAATTCATAAAGTGAATTACGGACATATGAATAGTGAATAAGAGTGTCCATAGTCAGAGTTCATGTGGCTTTTAATGAGCCCACTTTATGCTCTTTCATTCCATCAGCTGGGATTAGCTTTCCTGTGTGGACAAACTGCTGCAATTACCCTGATGAAGTGTGCTGGGCACTCTATATTAAGTGGCTGGGTTTTGTCACCCTGCTGCCTGTCTAGACAGTTGGATGCTAGCAGGGAACTGCAGGATGCCACAGACCTTTACCATGAGGTGCCTGGTCCTTGCCCAGCGCTGGACAAATCCTGATCCTGATCTTGACTTGTGGCTGTGGTTTCAGTTCAGTTTCTATCAATTCAGCATTCGCACCACACAGAGTCCCATGGATTGCGCTGTTTGCCCTTCAAAGTGATAGTCTGGAGAGCCAGGCCAAGCACTGACCTCTTGGGAAGGCTTTGAAAGCTGAAGTTCCTCTCCAGGATGAAGTGGTAAACTTGAATAGCTGCCCTACATCCTGTCGTCAGCCACGGCTGCAAATTCTCTCTGTCCGCAGAGGAAAACTTCACCGGAGAGTTTTGCCATGATCCGTTTTGCTTTTAGTGTATTCATTCTCTAAATGCAACAGGGTGTAATCTGCTCCTGCAGATCTGCCAGCACCAGGCAATTCCAGGAGCCCCGTGTATGAATACTGAGAAAAAAAGCGAGTCTGCAAAATGGATGTTAGCACCAGCGCCTGGAAGAGAGGAAAATCCTGCTGCTAACTCTGAGCACATCAGCGGGAGTGCTTTGCCCAAGGGCTGGGGCTTAGCTGAGCCATGGGCTGAGGAGGCTGAACAAGCACTGCATTGCTGGGGCATACTCAGGGTGGCTGGCTGGTGTTTAAAAGAACTGAAAAGTAGCTCCAGTTGAGAGCTAAAAATATAGAATGACAACTGAGGAAGATGACACCTGATTTCCCATTTACTGTATCGACTTACTGTCCATTTAGCTCTGTGGGGGTCCTTTTGTGCTGAACACATTAATGAGACTATAATGATGTGGTAACAACGCTTTGCATGTTTAGGGATCTGCAAGGATGGGCACTTACTTAGGCAAAGCCTGCTGTGCCCAAGACAGCAAAGTGAGGGTGATGCAAACGGGACTTTTGGGTGAGCTCCTTCCAGCCACTCCCTGTGCTGGGGCAGGGCTCCTGCTCTTCCCAGCTCCCTGTCCCCTACCAGCACCCCTTTCCAGCTGCATGCTGCATTTTAGTGCCCTAAATCTGGATCATGAACTGGGCTGGCAGAGAGTAGCTGAGGTGGGAATAGAGGAGGGAGAGCCAAAGTGAGATGGGCAAAGGCCCCTTTGCCTTCCTGTGGTGCACCCATGCTGGGGGTGTTGTAAGATGCAGTGGAAGGAAAGTCTTCGAAGCTGGAATGAGAGGTCAAGGCAAGAGGAAATCTAGAAATATATTCCAGTGTCCTCCCGATATCTTCATTAGATCCAAATTACCTCTCTTATTTAAAAGCTATGACACCATTTACAGGATGGTTGAATAGCACTGAGTATGGAAGATAAGGAAGCTTAGAAAGGAACCTGCATTCCCTTGCAAGGGCCACAGGATGAAGGAAGATCCACTTTAAAAATGGGGAGGGGCAAGGGCACCCCTGCTGCCTGGCCCAGCAGGCTTCCCAGCATGGGCTCCGGGTTGGGTGGCAAGGCACAGGAAAAGCGCTGTTGCTCCACACATGACTGAGCTTCTCGTGAGCCTGGCCCACGTGTTGGAAATTTTCTTTTAAATAGAGCTCGTGGCAGAAGGGATGAAATTTGCAGCTTATTACTTTCATTTATCATTCTAAATAAAGCAAACATCCCTGTATCTCATGTTTTACTAAAGGCAGCCAGGATAAACAGTGCGCTTGGTAGGAACACAGGCTGGGGACAGATTTCATGCATTTTCCTCCAGTGTATAAGGCTGTAGAGAGGATAAATGCAGAGGACACCCAACTGCACACCCATTGACTTTTAATTGAGAAACAGCCATATTTGGTTTCTAGCTTCCCCTGGATCCACCAAGGAAAGTTTTACAAGTTGAACTTGGATCACTAGCAGTAGGCCGTTGTGGTATTTTATCTAGGGAGGTGAGCCTAATAAGCAGACAGCTTAGCGCGGGTGCCACAGTGCGCTGGGAGCTCGCTGGATTAATCAATTATAGATCAGCAGTCTGGTATTCAAACATGGTGCTTCCAACCCACTGTCTCCTCAGCACCGCTTGGTGCCACGTCCAGGTCCTTTGGGCCAGATGACATTGCTGAGGCATGAGCCACAGCCACCGAATGGCTACTGAGGGGCCTGCGGAGGAACCGGCTCAAACGGCTCCGGTTCAGAGAGCTGAAAATGGCAGGTGGCTCAGCATGCACTGCCTTGTTAAATCTTAGAAAAACAGGCTGTGCCTGGTGTACATGGGCCTGCCTGCCTTGGCTGGGCTCCAGGAATGCCATGATGATTGTGTTATTTTCTTTTGGGTTTGTGGCATTTCTACTTTTGGTCCTTGGCAAAACAGAGGGAGTGTTGTCCAACAAACATAGTATGGGGGAAAAACAGGCTGAGGTAAGACACTGTGGCTCTGCCTGGAAGCGCCAGCATCATCATGGGAGGCTTTGCTTCACACGTGACTGTCAAGTGCTTCAGAAAGCCTCCTTAGAGACTCAAAAGATGTTGGTCTTTGACACATAAATTTTACTTGACTGGCTCAGTGAAGAAAAAGGTATCTTTGGGGCTGCTCTGTCATCACTGGATCCCTTTAGAAGAGAGCTCTGACCAGGTTACCTCAGATGTCTTTGCAAACCATTGGGTGCTGGCTCCTGCTTCCCAGGCAGCCCAGCTGTCCTCAGCAGGGCTCTTTATCACTCTTGGAAACTTTTCCTGGCAGTAACCTGGGACTTGCTTCTATCTCCTCTGCTTCAGTCTTGGGCCTGCCTTGGGCCCTTAGGGTGGTGGTGTGAAGGGTTTGCTCTGCCAGCTGGTATCTCTTGTTTTACAAACTGCAGGGTGAACAAGGACAAGCAGGGATCCAAGGTCCCCCAGGGCCCCCTGGTCCACCAGGGCCCACTGGACCAGCTGGACCCGAAGGAACCCCAGGACGTCCTGGGCCAGTTGGACCCCCTGTAAGTCCTTACCAAAACCTAAATCCTTCTGTTTCCCCATCCCCTAAGGCACAGGCTGTTTCCTCTGGCCCCTCTTGCTTCTGGTGAAGCTGAGATAGCCACAGACAGGAGGCTCGCAGAGAATGGGGATGTGTGGAGAGGAAGAAGTTCCGGGGAACGAGGGGAGTGAGAGGGAAGGAGGAGATGTGCACTGGGCACTGCTGCTATCTGGACACACAGAGGGTGACACCAGGCTCATTTCCTCCTCCTCAGCCCCTGCAGATGGCCCCAGGGAGGATGTAACACCTGGGGTGTAATTGCCGTGCTGCCAGGCACCCCTTTGAAGTCCTGTCCCTGTCCTAGTAAGCAGCCAAGGAGGGTGGGAACAGAAGCACCGTTTATAAAATAATACCATTGCTAAATGGCAGGGCACGGGACAGAAAATCCTGCTCATGGTACCTCTCTCTTGTGACAGGGCAGAGCGGGAGAACCTGGAAAGCCTGGCAGAGATGGAAAGGTGGGTACTGGAAACCAGCTCTGCTGGGGAGCTGCTGGGGGAAACGTGGCACGCTGGCTCTGTAGCCACTGCGGAATGAAAAGAGCTTCCATCTCAAAGAGTTTTCAAGGCCTGCTAGCAGGACAAGCAAGTCTCATCCCTGGAGGCAAACGCACCTCTCCACACACAATACAGGGGTCAGGGATCCTGTAAGCATCCTCATTTCTCTCTGAGAGGTCTTCATCTCTCTCTCAGGAGCCAAGGACAGGATGACTAAACACTTGAATTGCCAAAGCAGGCAACATCAAGGGTGGTATAGGCATCAGAGCATATCTAGAGTAGTTTTCCCTTCCTGCCTGCTCACATGCAGGCCCTGCATAGATATTTTGTTTATTTATATTTACACACACATATATTTGTAATGCTTCATGGTTCATGTCAGGTAAATTGTTTGGTTTTTTCTCATTTAAAGACACAAGTGGTTTGTTTGTTAATATATTCTCTCTGTTTAGCTTGCCAGAGGATGCTGCAAATGCCTGACTTACTCCAGAGCTGCACAGTGAGCTGGGAACAAGTTCCCCAAGCAAGCCACAGAAACAGAAAAAAATCTTGAGCATAATACATAAGGCAGAGCAGCTTTTTAGTCTTCAGATTCAGCAAGAGCAAACCTGGAGGGATGGAGCACTATGGGCATGAATTTATTTGGGTGAACAGACTAAGATAGTATTGATCCACATGAAGAATAAATTGGGAAGGTTTGAGCCCACCAGTGTGAATCTCCAAGGGGTGCTTCAAATCAAACAAGCCAGCATCCCCCCCATCACCCCGCTGTCCATATAATGTCTGTATTTTCCAACCCCAGTGTCTGTTTGATTTTTTTCACAGGGCTTACCTGGGCCTCCTGGACCAAAGGTGAGACATCTCACCTCACTTGGAGGTGTAGAAAGATGACGAACAGAGATGGACTCTCCTGATGAGGACAGATGTGTACATTTTGATGGATGGAGGAGGGGTAAAAGAGGTTGCATCAAATAGCTGAGAAAGATTTCCAAGCCAGCTCAGCATTGCCTCCGGGGCCTGGCCCGTGTGCTGACTCATGGGTTTTGTCCAGTCGACACGTCTGACTTGCATCTTGACTGAGCCAGGCACGCCTCATCAGCCCGTCTTGCAAAATTGTTTGCCACACACAGCTTTATTGGCTTCTTCCCTTCTCAAAGCATTTCCCAGTGCTTCAGGAATGGATTTTGCAATGCTATTGTTGACTCTGCCATGGTTTCCCATTTATTCACTTGCCAAAGTGCAAGGGAGGGGGTGGCTGTTGTTGTTTTTCAGCCGCAGACACCCACCCTAATTAGTTTTTATCTAAGATGTGTAGCCAGGGTGAGGAGATAGGAACCATGGAGCTGGGGAACAGAGCTGACAAGGGCTTGTCTGCCAGGGCTGTCCTGCCAGGGCTCAGCCCAGCACAGGTAACGCTGACCTGTGGGTCTGAAGGGATGGCAGCTCAGTGGAATCACTCTGAGCAAAAGACAAATTTTCCCCATGGAATGCTCTCCCATCCCAGCAGTACCCCAGGGAAAAGGGCAGAGATTCATGCTTCTCAGGCCAAGCTTCATTTTCTTTTGTCTTTTTGTCTTTTGCAGGGAGACACTGGGATTCAGGGATACCCTGGCAGAAAGGTAAGAAGGGAAGCTCCAATGTTGTTAAATGAATTAAGTGCACTGATGCTTTGTGGAATTATGGCTGAAAATCTATGGACTGTGCTGAAGCCTCTTGTGGAGCTTTTTTCCTGCTGGACTAGGGTTTGCAACAGGCCCACAGATTCCCTGCTGTCAGGAGAGTCTGGGCCCAGAGTTCCCTTTAACTCTCCAGCAGCTACGGAACAGAAATCTCCCTGTGTGTCTGTGTGCCCCTCTACACCCACTTCCAGGCTGAAATGCACTTCTGGTGCATCCAGACCCAAACAGGAGGCTGGAAAGGGCCAAGTCCCTGGCTATTGCTCTCTGGGATACAGGAAAGAGTCAATCCTGCTCTGAGTTAAAAGGCAGAAACTGGCGATGCCCTAATGTCTTCAGCAGCAGCTGATTAACAGCAGGGTTGTCAAGCCTGGAGGGTGTAATGAAGAGACAGAAAGAGAGACAGGGGAAAGACAGAAAGGAAGATCAAAGGGGAGAGAGGGAATGAAGAGATACTGCTAAAGAGATGTCAGCTGGAGAAGGGGAAGGTGAATGTTCCCAGCAGGAAAGAATCCTGTGTCCCCTGTTATCTCCACATTTCTTTATGGGTGCTCTGCAAGCAAAATGGCAAGACCTGAGAGCTTTTTAATTAGCTCTGTATAAACTGAGAAGTTTTTGTTATGTCAGGAAGTGGAAATTATAGCCCCTGCAGACTGCAGCCCACTCCTGCAGACAGACACAATTTATTGCCCCTTCTCCCAGTGAACCATCGGATTTTCCATTAGGAGCCTATCCTGTTCTGTGTGCGCAGGGCGGGCGCCTCTCGGCAGCGACCTCACAGCGAGGGCCTCTCCTACCAGCTCCTCTGACATGAAACAACTTGTCTGGCTAATTCACTTCCGAGCAAAGAGCCTGCACTGATCTTGGGAGGATGAGCCCAAGGTCGTGACCTTTCTCTGGGAAAGCTGGAAGGAATGGATGAATGTAGGGGACCAAATCCTAATGGGAAGGGAAAAGTGGGCTAAATGTTGAGGAAAGTTGTTAACTCAGATATGATGTGGGATATACAGGTGACTCCCTTCATTCCATACATTTCATACACTGAATATCTTTCTTGACGCAGAGTGGTGCTCCTCTCCCAGAGAGACCCAGGGGTAGGCTGGTGTATGTAGGATACCTCAGTGTGTCTCGCACCTTTGCTGACCTTTCTGGCAACTCACAGCACCTTTTCTTGCTGCTGTGTTTGCTTCTTCCACTGTTTTCTTTCTTTTCTTCCTCAGGGTGAGGTGGGCGAGTCAGGCCTGCCCGGTGCCCACGGCCTCCCTGGAGCCTCTGGCCCCAAGGTAACCCTTAAAGTTGAGTCAGTGAGGGCACCTCTCAGGTGCAGATAAGTGGCACAAGCCTATCCTAAAGGGATATCAAAGGCCAGAGGCTGGAGACAGTTCCCTAGAACCTGGAATGAACTTTGTAGACAGGAACACTTGCTCTGGTGTGAAGAGTCTGGGCAAATGTTGGCCAGGGTGATTCCATGCTGTCCTGAACCAGGACCTACACAGTCCCCCGTTAAAGAATAAAACTGACCCAGCCTTTAGAGGCATTTGCACCAGGGCTGTGAAAATGAGGCTGCTCTGGACCATGAAGTGTGTGATGGTTTCTACACCCTTATCATGTAGAAAAGCCTTAGTATGGGCAACCTCCAGCATCCACTCCAGTAACCTAAACTGCTTTTGCATTCCCTAGGAGGGCTGGGCTACAGCCAGTGCTTGACTGGTACCATGTTGCTGTGAGGAGAACCAGAGTGCTGGGGTTGCATTTATCACACCCCTCTTTTGGCTACTTTCCCTTTGTCCCTTGCTGATACAACTGAACTGCTTGCTTGGTTTCCCTTTATGCTCACTGTCCCTCTCTGTTTCCCCCCTTTCTCTCTCCTTTGCTGGGCAGGGTGAAAAAGGGGATGCTGGCGTGAAGGTAGGCATGACAAATATGTTTTTCTAACACACAGTAGATCACCTGGGAGATGCTGCTCCTTGGGCTGATGGATTGTAAGGGGAAGTCGGGTCTGTCCAAGGCAGCTCTGTGGGGTATTTGATGAAGTACACATCTGTGCTCTGATTAACCACAGACAGGCACTCCGAGCTCAGGCAATAAACGCAGCCTTTATCCGTTCAGTGGAATTTGATTCTTACCAAAGGCATTTCTCTGACTATGAAGTTTGCTGGTGATTTGTTACATCTCTCTATTTGATGGGCTAGGTTGGGGTTTCCTCATAAACTCTGGTTAGCTGACGCATCAAATCCACTCAAACTCCACGATGCGGGCTGAGGTTTGGCACCAGCTTTTCTGTCTGTTTCTGGACACTTTTTACAGGCTCATATGGTCTCTGCCCAGATGTTATCTATTTGACTGAAATTTACTGTACCCATATATTTAAAGTATATTACTCAATGTAGACTGTGCTTAAAACATTACAACATTGGCAAGTGTTCATGGCAGTCAGAGCACACTGTGTCATGCCATACATCTTAAACATCGTGAGGAAAGACTGGTCCTGTGATATTTGGACAGGCATTAACAGTGACACATACATTTCCAGTGTTCAGTGTGTGGCATGCAGCTCATTTATCGTGCAGCTCATACACTTTCTATATCTTTTCCATCTGCGTGGATTACTGTTTGAAAAGAGAAAAGGCCCCTTCAGAGCTTACCAGGGATGCATCACTTGGAGTTTAAAGAAATGTTCTTTGGGAATGCAGCCTCTGGGTTCATAGTTGAATAGAGCAGCAGTGATTGTCTTCCTACAAAAGAACCAGTACCTCCTCAGAAATACTGCAGTGTATGCACAGGTTCCCTGTGTCCTTCTCCACATCAGTGTAATTCCATCAAGGACAGTTTTTGCTCCTGTTTGTGCCAGTGTGAATGAAGGTGGAATTGCAACCACAACTGGTGTGTTTTGAGGGCTGCTGCTGTCTCAACAGCAGGTCTCCCATTAAGCTGAGCTGAAGGACTGAAGTCATAGTGTGGCCTGGAGGGAGAAAAGGCTGAAAGGAGAAGCTGCTTAAAGTCCCTCGTTTCACTGCTAGCATTGGAGCACCTGCGTTGGCTTGTGCCCATGTACAAGGACTAACCAGCTCTTCACTGGGGCTCTGGCAAAGGGAAAGTCTCCAGGGATTGCAGTGATCTCTCAGGGTCATCCAGAGGGTGAAAGCCTTCCCTGACTTGGGGCCACTGTGGAGACAGGGTCTTGCTCCTTGGCCCTTTATTTATCCCTTAATCATCCCACATCAGGAGAAGGGGAGATGAAACCCATCACAGTTTTTGTGATACTAAATTGCAGCTCTAAAGGGGCACCTCCCCAGGCCCAAAGCAGCAGCTTCTTTCACACACAGACTTTCATTTTTTATTGTCAATGTCTCTTTTCTCTCGACTTCTTTATTTTTGCTCAGAGGAGTTGAAGGGCAAGTGCAGACATATTCTTAAATCAGCATCCAGACCTCACCCAGTAGCAGCTCCTGAGCATCCAAGAGAACATGCATTTGTTGTCTTTTGAAATTGCTTCTTTCTGTTGTCCTCCAGCCTAGGACTCTGATTTGGACTCTGGAAGACTTCTAAATCTTCCACCTTTGGATCCAATTACCTGGACTTTGCCTTGAGGAGGCCTGGACAAACACTATGATTCATAGTTTAGCTGAATGGCCAATTTTGCATGGAATATCACTGCTGCCAGTGAAGAATATCTCTGGCCTGAAGAGGTTTGCTAGCGTCACACAGACCCCTTGTTCCCAGCCAGTGATAGGTGCAGCACAACCTAGATTGTCTCTCAGCTGTTTTCTTCTGTGGCCACCATTTTTATTTTGATCGTGTAAAGTCCTAAATCTGTGTCTCATGAAGGTCATTAGGCAGTGATTGTGATCACCCGGGCCACTTGAATGAGCATTTGACTCACTACCCCTAGCCTGTCACATTCAGCTTCACTGATGTTTTCTTACTTTTTCCCTGAAAGATCCATAGGATGAGGCTTTTTCTCATGCTCTGGGGAAGGAGCCATAAAGTGCCCACAGCCTTTCTCAATAATCCCCTGATAATTTGCCTCTCACAGAGCAAAATGGAAGGGTGTCTGCTTTAATTGACAGCAAATGAGCTGATCAGCGTGAGGCGTCATTGGCACTCCCTGGGGATAAAGCTGCTTACACCAGGTAGAAGGGGAGCAGAGTGAGAGGTGTTTCTTAAATCAGGGTGAAGCTCAGGAGAGCTGGGAGATGCTACTGGTTGCCTTCCTGAAGGTCCCTGGGGAGCTGTGCTGGATGTTTTGCCTTTTGTACCCACCTCTGGTGACATTTCCCAGCTGCTGAGTTGGCTGCACCATTCCAGTGCTGCTTTTGGTGGGCAGCTGCTGCTGCCTGGCTACGGCACCCTTTGCAGCTCCGAGGGCAGCAGGGGATCGCAGAGGGAGCAGCCCAGTGGGTACTCGTTCTATTACAGTCGCTTTCAAACACACAAAGATGTTCTGGAGAGTTGTTTTTCCTGCTTTTTCTCTGGAGCTGGGTTTCTTCCTGCTCTTCAGTGGTGCAGTGTCACGTTCGTTGCTGCTCTCTCTAATTAGCTGTAGTGCCTGTGGGGTCCTGCCGGGGCTGGAGGCTGTGCCGGCAAACACAGCGTAGGGTGGGTGCTCTGAGTTGCCCCTCCGCGGGGTTACTGTGCTCCCTCTCACCGAGGGGGCTTTGCTTTTGCAGAGCTAAACAATTCAGCAGCTCTTCAGGCGGGCAGTTCTTCTAGAAAAGTGTCTGAGAAGGGGAATTACTGTCACAGGCTGGGCTGCCCTATGGGGATGGTCTCTGCAAGCAGCATGGGTGTGTCCCACCAGAAAGCATCGGTCTTCCCTGCTTGGTCTCACTTAAAAAAAAAAAACAGGAAGCATAACTGGGAAGGAGAGAGAGAGAGCAATCCACGTTCTCCAGTACAAAGTATTCCTAATTACTGCTTTACTTTTCTTACTGCTGAAAATAGGGTAGCTAAGTAGGCTGTGTAGGGCAGGAGGTGCCCACACTAGGCCATGTATATTGTGGTATTAGAAGGTGTTTCACAAAATACAGTTCACAGGATGCTGTAATTACAAAAAGTTCATTTAAAAAAAAGCATATACATATATCTCTGCTAAATAGCCCTTCCAAGCAAGGACTAAACACCCAGAACAAAATGACAGCAGTATGCAGGTTGCCTGAAGATGTTTTATTTTCCAGTTATCCGCACACAAAATTCAGGCTAACAGCACAAGGCAACCCTTGGATTGTCTGTCTCTCCAAATAGGTTTGTTCATCCTATAGTCACTGCAGGCTGAGTGCCTCCCTGTACCCTACAGCATGCTGTGACGTGGGATGTGGCAGCAGGATACAGAGGCTGTGGCACTCCAGTGGGCTCAGTCCTGCTGAAAGGCTTGAGAGGAAATGGCCCCAGCCAGGGCAGTCAGCTTGATGATAGTCGGGTGGGGAAAATGGTGCCACACCTCACTCGGGAGGGTTTCTCATCACCTGTGCCCTGGGCACTCCTCACAGAGCCCTGGGAGGACTCACCTCCTGTCTCTTGCTGTCTTTTTGTGTCTTGCTCTGCTTCCAGGGGGAGAGAGGCATGCCAGGGATGCCAGGAAGACATGGCTCTAAGGTACCTTGTAACCAGAGGAGTGACGCTTGTCTGCCTGCTCTCTCCCATAGCACTCAAGTGCCCCTGATGCACAGGCATTTGTGTGTGTGTCTGTTAGCCAGTGACTGTCCTCAGCTGAATTATTTATGCTTCTCAATTGAAAAATACAGGGCCTGATTTATGAAGGCGATGGTGGGGGAAGAAGTGTTTTACAGAGCAAATGGCATGTCCAGTCTGATGCTGACTTACAACATCAGGATCTTAATGCTTTATGCCCGTGAGAGCAGCCAG
The DNA here is from genome assembly GCA_013399225.1 of Rhipidura dahli. Classification (NCBI taxonomy): domain Eukaryota; kingdom Metazoa; phylum Chordata; class Aves; order Passeriformes; family Rhipiduridae; genus Rhipidura; species Rhipidura dahli. Next base: position 633,094 of record VXAC01007994.1, on the reverse strand, counting down.
TTGCTGATGTTTGTAAAGGGAATTGGCATTTTGTAAATTGGGTTCCCAGGTGACCCTGCAGATGTGTGTTAGCCCAGCTGGGATAAGCAGGGCTGCCCAAGTGTGAACCTGGACTAATGCAGCGATGAATCAGGGTGAGTGTGTGAGCAACCCTGCATGTCTCTGCATTGCAGTTTAAGGGTAAATACTAGGAAATAACATGATCTGCGTTCACTGCTGTTCAAAGGCTGAAAACTGAGGAACAGGCATCCCAAGGCACTGCGAAGGCCTAACCAAAGCCACTTACTGCACGTTAACCCTTTCATGACTCTAGCCTGTATTCACTAAAACCTACTGACCCTGAGACAATCTGGAATGTTTTTTCCCCCATTTATTGCATAGAATCCCTGATCTCCATCTTCTGTCCTTGTGTTTTTTAGCTTTTGTCCCCGATTTGTTTCAGAAAGCTGAGAGGTATGATCTGGCTGCTCTCTGGCTCCCCACTCCTTGTTTGAACGTCTCCAAACTCTTTTCACTTTGAACTTGGCTCCCAGTCCTCCTCACGTGCTACATCCCAACCCCTCACATTTCCCAGCTTCTAATATCACTTCACTCCTTCCCCTCTCCTTTGTTATCCCCCATACTTGCTTTTTTAACTGGACCTTTTCTAACCAGGACCTAACTAATACTAACACAGGGTCTACAGAGATTTCAGAGTGGATGGTTGACAGGGACAACCCGTATTTTGCATCAGGCTGTCGAGGAGAATGTGGCAGTCCCTGTGGGAGCAGCTGCCTCCTGAGGCTCTGAGGCACCTGTCTCAGGTGGCAGGGCAGCCTGGACTCCCCATGGCGGTGGCTTGCTCTGCACTGCAGAGTGACACCACACCTGAATTGCAGTGCTCAGAAGTCTGTTTCCTCCCCTGAGGTGTCTGGCTTCAGAGCTCTCCTGAAAGCATTTTATTGCAGGGTTTGTTTTCTGTGATTAAAATAGAATGAGGGGGAATAGCGAGGCCGAGGCTCTGGGGTGTGAGCTGGCCTTTCTTGGGATGCTTGAGCTGAGGTATCTGGGCTCAAGCCTTGAAGTGGGTGTTTGGTTCTTGGTCTGTCTTTGCATTCCTCAGTTATTTGACCCTGTTCTGCTTGTTGGCTTTTGCTTCACTTGGAGGACTAAAAGCGGGGGGGCAGGGGTAGGGTTGGAAATCCAGTTGTCTCGACTGGGTTGTGCTCATGATGCCTGCCTTTGGAAGAGCTTTCTGGAACCCAGAGCTACTGCCACAGGTGAACAGCTGCTCAGGGAATGAGGACGTGTGCTGTGTGGTGTTACAGCATTACTTCTGAGCGATGGACAGGAAAAGACACTTGCATTTTTAGTTTCACCTGAATGATACTGTTTTGTTTTTTCAAAATGTACGTCCGATTAATTTCAAACAAGGTGTTCGTCTCTTTCCTCTCTCTGCCAGGGCGCTCCTGGGATGGCCGCCGCAGGGATGAAGGTCAGTTTTACACTGCAATGCCTTGAGTTGGGCACGGGCTGGAGCTGGGAGAGCGCAAGGCGCTAGAAAATGGTCGGACAGCTCCCACTAAAGGGAAATATCAGAACTGCTGTGGCTTTGGTAGAGGTGCTACACCTGCCTCCAGCCCCACCCCTGATACCCGGCAGCGAGTCTGGTGAACTCGTATTATCGCATCCTCCCCCAGCTGCGCCTGCAGCCTTGCTCTTCTCCTGTAAAAACAGAGCAAGGAGCAGCAAATTCCTTTGCGCCAGCAGATGAGTCTTGTCTTCCTATGCTCCTCTGTGTCCGGTAAACATCTTGACATACTGCAAGGTGGTTGCTCTGTTCTACAGAAACCACGAGTCTGAGGTTTGCTGGTTTCTTAGAGCAACCTGGGAGCTGGCTAGTGAAGATAAAAGAAGTTGGAGGCACAAAAACATGCAGCTGAAGCACTGTGATGCCCTTACTTACCAGCTCAAGGCCCCCATAGATGAATGTTCTTTTCCCCACTCTGATAGCTCTGGGAGGATTTGTGCTCTCTCCTCCTGGCTTTTCACTTCATTTTCCTGTCTCTTTCTCACCAGGGCGAGCCTGGGACTCCAGGAGAAAAGGTACTCTCAAAGGGCTTTGCTCTGAGCCTGCACTTCTGGTTGGTTTGTGTATTTTTCCCTCCCTGAGCAGCTGAGGGAGCTGAGGAATGTCTGTGTACTTGCCAGTGCCCAAATCCAGGCCCTAATGGCACCTGCCACTCGAAGCAAAATGGTAGCAGGATACAGTGATACCGAGTGAGAGGAGGACCATACTGCAAATATTTCCATCCTCCTGCTCGTGTCTGTGTCAGTGGGAACCTTCCAGCTGCCTTCCTCCTTTCCTCCCTACTCCATGAGAGGAACATGCTTAGCAAGTAGGTTCCCTCTGCCCCTTCTCTCATTCCCCTTCTGCCTCCCAGTACTTTTGTGCCCCCAGAAGCCTTCCCATGTCCCTGCAGAGGGCTCTGCCACCATGCACTGTATGAGCTGCCCTGCACAGTGTCCCCATCTCAGTGTAGTGTGACCTGGTTTGGGTTCCCGAGGCAGGCATGGTGCATGAATGCCTCATCCCTCTCCATCCCGGAGCAGCCGGCTTGGTTTCGGAGCAGCTGGCTGCTCTTGTTGGAGGCTCGCTGGGTTATGTTACAGCATGTGACAGCCGTATAACAGACACGTTCTCTGTCTCTTTTCTTCCCCACGAAGGGAGATCCTGGAGTCCCAGGGAGGATGGGCCCCCCAGGTTTGCCAGGGAAGAGGGGGCAGCGGGTAGGACATTGCGTGTTTGGGCTGGGTGTCCTGGCAGCGCTGTGCTGTGTTCCCTGCGAGCGGGAGCTGCCGGGAGCCTGCCGTGTGCTGCATTGTCGTGCTTGCAGGGGATTATGTGTCCTTTGCTGGCTCTTGCCCCCTTGGTGAAGTGTTTGCGTGTTCCCGCTTGCAGGAGGTGGGGGCTGGTGGCAGGCAGAGCAGCATGAGATGCCTGGGATGTAGTCTTGGCCTGGGAACGATTAAGGGCAGTGCTGCATCTCTTGGCTCCAGAAATAACACCCTAAACAGGGGTTCAGTAATCTGACCTCCTTCCTCGAGAAATCCACTGCTTTACACCCTAGTTCTGGCTGCACGGGATGTTTTCAGTAGCCCTTTTGGACATGTGTATTCAAAACAGTCCTTGAATGAAAAGTGGGATACCAAGGTGGAATCAGGGATTCACAGAGGCCCAGGACAGGATTATTCCTTATTATAGGAATTATACCTTTACAAAAACCCCCAATGCTGAACCTTTTCATTGGGTAGGACGTCCTGAAAATGTTTTCCCTCTTTCCAGGGAGAGAAGCATTAATTTAGCAATGTGCATGCTTGAGCAGGGAAAGAAAGCTGGGGCAGAGGGGTCTTGCAGATGGCTGGAAGCCAAATTACCCTGGACAAGGGGGTCACTTCACTCTAGAATTGCCTGACTAAAAGATTGCTGCTAGTTAATTATTTTCCAGGGAGCCACCAGTGCATGTCTGTTCCTGGAGCATTGATGCAAGTCCCCTGCATGTCAGATGTGTGCCCTTGAGCTCTGATAAGCAGCACCAGCCTCTGCAGCCCAGCAGCTTGGCTCCAGGAACCACTGGGGAGAGAGAGCTGGGCACCTGTGGGGGGAAAGAGGTTTTGAATTGTTCTCTGTAATCTGTACAAGTTGCTGGGTCTTGGAGCTGTGGGGGCAGTGGTTAAGAACACACCTTCCCCTGGTGATGCATTTGAAACATTTCTTCAGGATAGCAGAAACCTCCAGTATTTCTCTCTGTCCTGGCAAAATGCAGACTCCCAAACAGGACACTGTACCTGGAAACCATGGATTTAGCAGCTGTATGGAATGGTCTGAAGAGAACTTAACTTCACCACAAAGACCAGTAATTGAGCTCCTATATTCAAAATACCTCCCTGGTGCCATGGTGAACTGAGCAAAGCCACTTCACCAAGGGAGTGCTGGATGCTCTCCATTGCTCACTGCCTGTGGCATCCTCCATGCTCCAAGGGGCCTCACACAGCTCAGCCTGCAGCTCTCCAGGCATTATCTCACATCATCAGCTGCTGTCGTTGCCATTTTTGCCACTCCTGTCTCCACTGCTTTTCGTGGCCAGTGCGTGTCACAGAGCTTGGCTGCCTGCTGAGATGCTGCACTGCTTGGGTTTTTTTAAGAGCATGAGTCTGGGATTTGGAGCTGGGGAAGAGGAGCAGGGCGTGGAGAAAGTCCTGCACTCCAACTAAAATTCACCCTTGGCAACAGCTTCTGTGGGTATATGGATCAGGGAAAGCATGTGCAGAAGTGACAGGGAAAAGGGTTTAGCAGACCAGAGGGGTAAGGAAGTTGCACGGGGGGGACCCTGGATCCCTTTCCCACTTACCTTGCTTTGGAGAGAACTGGCAATGACATGCAGAGATAGTCAAAAGGATGGGCAAAAACATGTAATGTCTTGAGCTGGTTCTGCTCAAGGAGGATGCCTTGTCTGTGCCCAAAATAAAATCCCTAGGGAAGGGAAAGAGGGTGTGAAAGCAGGAGCAGCTCACCCTTTTGCCGCTCCTCTAGGATGGAGAGCCTGCAGAGTCAGCCTTGACCATGTCTGTTTTGCCAACAGGGTGAGAAGGGACGAGCCGGTGACCCTGGGCTTCCAGGACTCCCTGGCCCAAAGGTTTGTCTCTTTCCTGATTCTTTTTTTTTTTTTTGGTCTTTTTTGGGTGGGACCGCTCTCACCTCTTTTCCTTCCTCCCTCCTGTGCACAGCTCACACACTGCTGGCTGTGGCAGCATGTTCTGCACTGCTCAGGTGAAGGTCATTCCCAGACAGGGATGTGAGGGAGGCAGGCACACAAAAAAATGCCTCTTTGTGAGGAATTGCATGCCTTCATGCAGTGAGGGGGAGGTTGTGCTCCTGGGAGGTGGACCATGGAATCCTGTTCCAGTAATTCCCCTTTTAAAAGCATGACCTCAGATGCAGCATGGCATTTCAGCCTCCTTTCTGCTCCAACATCCATGGGTGATGAGAAGAGGGGCTTTTGGGGAGCTGCACTGCTGTGCTCTGAATTGGAGGAGTAGCTTTGTGCTCAGAGAGACCCAGGGCAGGTCACATAAAGCTAAGCCCCAAAACTGGCCTTTTCCCTGATTTATCTGAGATTTTCAAGTAGAAATCACACCTTTCGAATCAGACTTGCATAGAGTGCTTTTTCTTTGGGAAAGGGGACAGTGCAATGAATGCCAGTGGCCATTTCGGGAAGGGATGAGGGTTCAATGGCAAAGCTTTCCTGTCACTGCCTTGTTGCGTGCTCTGTGCAAAGGACACGGTGTGCAGGGCTGAGTGGGTGATGACCACAGCTCCAGAGGGAGACATTCCAAAAGAAGCCATCATCAGGTGGTTTAATCAGCCCAGTTTCAACAATGGAAGAACACAGTGGTCAGGGGGAGGCTGGGGGATGAGGTCTGTCCACAGGCAGCCCTGTGTTGCCCTGGGGAGTAAGTGCTGTGCTGCAGCTGAAGGGATGAGCGTGGCTTTGGCTGCTGGCAGGGCTCCACAAGGACCCTCAGGCAGGACCATACTGTCCTGTTCCTGGCCAGCTGCTGCCCCTGGAGCAGTGCCTCTCTGGGTTAACAAGAGCCCAGCTGATGGACCTTGTCTTGGGCCACGACTCTCTAAGCCAATATTTTGGCAAGTGAAATTACACAGACTCAGGAGTCTGAACTGAGACACATGGCTTGTTCTTTGCAAACAGGGAGAGAAGGGAAATGCTGAGAATACCTTGGTGGGAGCTAAAGGAGAACCTGGCCCTCCAGGTCTGCCTGGACCCCCTGGACCAAAGGTGAGTGATTTTTCCTTCATGGAGTTGTGTGTTGTGAGGGACTGTGCCCAGCACAAGGTGTATAGGAAGGAGCAAAGGTTGTGTTCCTCTGTGCCCTCCTCTGATTATCTGCTGGAGGGATATCAGAGTGTTTTAGTACTGTTGTTCTTTGTGCTGTACGTGAGAGAATTTATGAACTTTTTTTGGAAGGAAAATATCCTTCTTGTGCTGAAATAACTCCCCTCTAGGCTCTGTGAGAAACCAGTCTGAACACTCCCTCTGCGCTGGGTGGAACAGAAGGGTGAGTGGTGGGCAGTTGTGGCAGATTTGGGCTACCTGAGGAGAAGGTGGCACAGGAGGGGTGCTTGACTGGTGCAGTTCTGTAGTTCTTCCTCCTAAAAATGAGAAGCCAGCAGTGGAGTTGCATCCTCTCAACACAATACAGACCCATCCCTTTCCCTTTCTCTTCCTGTCAGGGAGAAGCTGGTGACATTGGTCAGCCTGGTGCTGCAGGATCACAGGGAGAAAAGGTATGGGGTGCTTCTGCACAACCCACTTCCAGGTTCTGAGGTTCAGTAGCTGCAGATTTGTTCCTATGTGTACAAAACTTAGCTGAAAAAGAGAATTTTAAATCAAGCCGTCTAGCTCAGACTATGTCAGAGAACCAGCAAAGGATGATTCCTGGAGTTCATGCAAATGTAGGGACAGGCTTTGCTAAAACTGTCTTCTTGTTTCAGGGGGAACGTGGTTCACCCGGAGACCAGGGACCCATGGGCCCCAGGGTAGGTGTTCCTTCACTAACAAAGAGTCTTGGCCCTCCAGAGGGGTCTGAGGATAGTGGCACCACAGTCCAGACTGGGTCTTGCTGTCACTGTACCCATACCTGGGCAGTGGCTGAGACAGGCAGTTTCTCCACTCCAAGCCCCCACCCCCACATTAGAGGAAACAAAGTCTCCCAAGCCATCTCAGGGTGGGAGAGGAGGAGGTGGATTTGGACATCCCAGTCTGGACTCAGGCCCTTGACCTATGAGAAAAGGGCAACAAGAGGGTTGGTGCGTGTTCATGTCTAACACTTGGTCAGACAATCCAGTTCCTGGCTTCTGGCCTCAACTTCACCTCTTCCCAGACTGCCAGCTTTGATGGTCACTATGTGGTGATCTGAGCTGGACTGGCTGCAATTCTGTAGAATTTCATGCACTGCAGAGGCTTTCTTTAATAAATGAAAAACTGGACACTTATGAAATGGGCCCCTCTGAGTCCCCTTTTTCAGAGGGAGCCACAGCTCTGAGCACCCCAAGGGGAGGGCAGTCCCAGCCCCTGGCTAAAGACCTGGTATTTTGCAGGGCCCCAAAGGAGAGCCCGGGAAGGATGAAATGATGGACTATGATGGGAACATCAGTGAAGCTCTCCAGGTGAGCAGGAGAGCTCCTGTCCTGTGAGGTAAAGCTGGATGCTTTACTGTTTCCCAGGGGATACAGACGGCTGGGAACAACGTAGATCTGCTTCCTCGGTGGCAGCAGCAGCAAAGGGAAGTGATTGGTTGTGCCACAGTCTCCTTCATCCCACAGCTCTGAGTTAGCCTGGGTTCCACTGGGGAAAAGGAGAAATTGTAGAATAACAGCTCTGTGGGACTCAGAGCATGGTTTTTCTTTTTTTCTCTTACTATTTTTGTAGGCTCCTGGCTCATTCGGGCCAGTGTTACATTAGTGGAGAATTAGCCACCTCCAGGAAAAAGCTTAGTTTTCCAGAGGCTGTTTTCTTTTTTTATTTAATTTTATTTTTTTCACTTTTTTTTTTTTCCCCTAGGAAATACGAACTTTGGCTTTGATGGTGAGTTCCTGTCTTTGCTGTGGGGTTTTACACAAGTAGCCATATGTTCATCCTAAGCAGATGGCCTGACAATTTAGGTGCAGCTAAAACACTTGGCCTTTGCCATTGGGAGCTAAAGCTGGGGCAGCTGACAGCTGAAAGAAGAGCTCATCTTGCCTTCTGATCTTGGCACTTGAGTTCTAATCAGGACTTTCATCTCTCTTCTTTAAGAGGTAGTACATGCTGCTCAGAACAGGGAGTTCTCAGAAGGAGCAGGGAAGGGCAACTCTCAGGGCTCTCCATTGCTCATCTTCCCAACAAAATATGATTTTAGGAATCCCTTGGAATATTCCTCAGTGATTTCCTCGTAAATTCAGGAGAAGTGTTCAGTTTCAAAACACAAACCCTGTTGATAATATAACTTTTTTCTTTATCTAGGGACCCCCAGGACGTCCAGGTGTGGCTGGACCTCCAGGGCCACCAGGACAGAAGGTACTGTCTTAGTTCAGCTCTTGCAGACCTAAGGGAGTTGCTCGGGCAGAATTCCCACCCACAACTCTCCCAGAGCTCCCATACTTCCTGTCCAGCACTATCAGACTGTCCTGCTGGCCTCTGCCACTCCTCCTCACACACAATATCCTGAAAATCTCTTTTCCCACCATGATAATGCCTAATCTTAAAGATGAAGGATCTTTTCTACTTGCCCTCCCCTTCAGAAAGCAGCTTGTGGGAAACTAACTCTGAGGGGTTGTGTTGGTTGGGGACTGTGTTACAGCACTGAGGCTGTGAGCTGGCAGTCTGGATCAACAAGACTGGGAAAATTCTCAGGCAGTCACATAATGTAATGTTTCAACAGGGCTTTCCATGTTGGTCTTTCTGGTTTTTTTTTTGTAAATTCTATGAATACAGAAAAAAACAGGGGTTTCCATGATTTATTTTTTGTGATTACAGAAAAAACCCTGGACTTTTCATGCTTTTTCTCCCTATGAGTGGTCTGTGCAGGCTGTTTCTGCAATGCCTGCCCTTCTTTATCACAGTGCCCCACAGAAGGAGTCAGAATAGCTGCTTTCAAACTGACAAAGTAACAACTCTGTGTTTCAGGGTGAAATCGGGTTGCCAGGTCCTCCAGGCCACGACGGAGAAAAGGTAAGGCACGATGCTCCTCCCTTCAGAGGTCTTACCTGGAGTCATTTCTGTTACTGACATTGTGCAGTTGCTTTTTCCACAGGGAAAAAGGTGTTTTGCTTCACAAAAAGGAGCATTAATGGTTTATCAATGTCCTAACATTTGTCCTAGCAATGCTACTTTGTTCTGTCTCCAAAGGGCATGGCCATGAGGGAAAGGATGAGCAGTGGAAGGAGGTCTGGGCCAGCCAGGAGTAGTCTTACCCTGATCTATAAATGTTTCACTTTATGTTGTGTGAATTTCATTTAGGGACCACGTGGCAAGCCTGGAGAAATGGGGCCTCCTGGCCCTCATGGACTGCCAGGAAAGGATGGACCTCCTGGAATGAAGGGAGAACCAGGCCACGTCGGGGTCAGAGGAGAAAAGGGCGATAAGGGAGAGCCAGGACAAGCGGGCTCACCGGTGAGTAAATCAAAGCCTCTCTGAGTACTGGTGGCCACCCAGGTTTTGGGGCAAAGCCACAGCACTCCTTGGATACCTGAGCACCCCTGCAAGGTGGGTGTAGCTGTGTGAAGTGGCTTCCTGGTACGTGTTGTCCTCTTGCTGGCGTGGCTGTCCCCAGGTGCCTGCCCTGCTCTCTGGGCACTGTGTCTGTTCCTCAGCTTGCTGCCTGGTGCTTTGCTGGCACTGAAACGCTGCTGGAGGGGAGCAGGACTGACCGTGAGCCAGAGGCTGAGGCACCACCACCCTCTCCTGGGAGGGCAGCTGCATGGGGTAACCCCTCACAACCCGGCCCCTAACTGGGGCAGAGCGCCCAGCCTCCCAGCTTCAGTCTGCCACCGCTTCGGTGTCCCCAGCACTGCTCCGGGGGGTTTCATGCAACAGCTTCCTGCCTCTCTGTGAGAATACTGGGATGAAGCTCCTGCTGTCTCAACACTTGGCTGTGGGGAGTGATTCCTAGCATGGACTCCAGCAAACTGCATGACCCTGAGCAGAACTTGGAGGCAGGAAAGCAGTACCCCATCCCCACTCTGGGAATTGGTACATATATAGTGACAGGAGGATGTTGAGCCATTTCCACCTCCACTTCCAGTACTAGTGAAGCCTGGTGGATGTCCAGGGTTTTCAGAGTACTCTTGGGATGACCAGAGCCAGTCTTGGCTCTTGCAGTGGTGTCTTGTATGTCTACCTGACTTAGTCGCACAAAAACTCCACAAATCTTTCTTGATCTATAGGGTCTAGATGGCCCCACTGGAGAGAAAGGCGAACAAGGTGACCAAGGGATACCAGGACCATCAGGATTGCCAGGTCCCATTGGACTTCCAGGATTGACAGTAAGAATGGAAAAGACAGGCTGCTCTTTCCTGCTTGGTAAAGAGAAAATAGCATAGAGCAGCACACAAGGGCTCGTCTCCCAAAGTGCTGAGTACCCTGGGAGCCTCAGAGCCCTACCCCTTGCTAGGTGTCACAGAATGTCCACCAGGGAATGTCCAGCAGCAGGCAGGGAATGTGAAACACGTGGTCTGTTCCCACTTCTCCCGGGGTAGCTGCTGCTGTGCCAGCACATGGGTGGTTCACAGGTAGCTCGATGGAGGGAGACTCCAGAGCGCAGCCGCTGGTGACAGACTCTGCTGTTGTGTGCAGGGAGAGAAGGGTGAGCCTGGGGAGCGTGGAGACAAAGGAAACCCAGGAGAATCGGTAGGTCACCTCTCTTGTGTTCCTTCTCCATCTCGGCAGTAGGGGAGGGACGATCTGGCAGCAGTGCTGCTGGAAACAGGCACCCGCCGCCCTCTGGTGACACCCCTTCACTGAACCTCGTGCTGTGGGGCTGGATCGCCAGCTACCTCGGACTCCCGATGCCCTCCTTTCCCTGACACTAGAACAATCTGTCTCACAACCACCAATTAATAAGGAATGCCTAGGGAAGAACAGAAGAGCTTGGAAAGCATAACAAATATTTTCCTCAGTATTTGCAGTAAATGGATTTCCTGGCAATTATTTGCATGTGTATATATACACGTATTTCCTTTTTTTTCCCCAATCGATTTTAGAGTTCTTGAATTTGCCCATTCTCCCCTCAAAGCTCACCCCTAGTTTTAGAGTGGCCTGCAGCAAGGAGTCCCACAGGCTATTGACACATGTGGAGCCAGACACCTTCTTTCCTCTCTTCTATTCTTTGACCCTGTGCCTCCTTGTAGGTATGGTGGTAGAGTAGTGGAAGTGGACCTTTCTTTGGAAAAAACCTCACTGCTTTCCCTCTTAAATATTGGCAGCTGCTGCATAACCTTCTGCAGAGTCCTGCTGCTGCTTCCCAGCCACTCTGTCTGGGGTTGCTGCTGCTTCCTAATGCAGTCCTATGGGGGAGTCCAGGTTTCCCAGCCTGGTAGAAGAGCTTTACTGCACCCTTTGTCCTGTCTCCCCTCTGAGCAGCCCCAGATTTCTCCCAAGGGCAGCAAGCACACTGACGGTGACTTCTCTTGCATTGCTTTCCAGATACCTGGGCCCCCTGGACCCCAAGGCCCTCCAGGACCTCCAGTAAGTTTGAGTGGTGCACCTGAGGAGCAAGGCATTGGGGATGGGATTAGAGCAGGCAGTGGCTGGGGGGGATCCTGTGTGGAGGAGACAGTCAGAACCACTGCAGTGTTGAAATAGGAACATGCTTAGCATCACTTCCAAAGCCACCCCCAGGGTAGGTCAGAGCTGCAGTGGGCTGGGAGGGCAAAGAAAGAAGGTTATGTTAGTCTGAGCTGAAAGGGAGACAGTAGCAAGATGGGGTGGATGGGATTAAAGGGATCAACTGCAGAAATTGTCTTAATAGCATACCTGGCCCCCTGCCAGAGTGTGCTTGGCAAGAGGCTCCTTGTTAGAGATGAGAACAGTACATGGAGTGCCCATTACACAAATAAAGAGGCCTTTGGGCTGAGTGTTTGTGCCCCCAGAAAGTGAAACCTGGAGCTTGAAGCCCATCCTGAACATATCTTGTCTCTCACCCCAAATACAGGGTCTTCAGGGTGTCCCAGGACCCAAGGTAAGGGTACAAAATGTTACGTACTGAAATGTAACTCAAGTAGTCCCAGGTGCTAGAATTCCCTTTAGTAACAACTTCTTAGTGTTCAGGTGGTACTTTACTTCTGTCTTGGTAAGAGGATAAATCCTTCTGGATATTTTCTTGAAGGAGATGGATTAGCAGCTCTCATTTTGGGACACAAAATAGTTGAGTAGAAACGTGCAAGGAGAGTTGTGTCTTTCTGGTGACATTCTGGTCAAAGATTGGAAAATGTGCAAAGTTTTTTAATTCTTCTGATTATCCTAATATTTGGCCACCAGCACTGTTTGGGTGCTAAAAGGGATGGATATGTTTTAAAAAGCCTTATGAACAGGAATGAGGGGTAAAAAAGCTTTGGGTTAGATTTTGAATTTAGGAAAAAGGAATCTTTTGTTTAATATTGCTTCGTGGTTTATAATACAGATTTTTAAAAATACAGTTGGGAAAGGAAAGCTGAAATTACCTTTTTCTGCAATGTTGAAATGGATGCCTTAGCATTTACAAAAGCCTTTCAAAATATTATTTCTGTATGCTTTTTCTTCAAAGGTTGTAGATACCTATCATTCACTTCCAGTGGATCCACATCTTAAAATGTAATCCCACTGCACCAGATAACTTCTGGCTATTTATATTTATATTCATATACAGAAACAACAGCAGGGAGAGCAGTGCTACAGTGAGCTCCGTTTCCCTCTCAACACCTTTACCCCACAGGGCCTGAGTCTCCTCTTACTGCCACTGAGTTAAAACAGGTGCTCACACAGGGGTAATTTGACTGACAGTGGTTTTCTTCAACTTAGGCTGAGAATTGGGCTAAAGCATTGCTCTGCTGCCTCTTCTGAAGGGAGGAATGTTTGTTATATAAGTGCTGTTATGGTGGGTTTATTTTCTGCTCCATCCTTCCTTTAGGGGGAAGCAGGGATTGATGGAGTGAAAGGAGAGAAGGGTGCCCAGGGTGAAAAAGGAGACAGAGGGCCACTGGGATTACCCGTAAGTATCCAGGAAGCAAGCAGCACTTCGTGAGCCAAACTTAATATCAGCTGTAAAAAGATCCCTCAATAGGAGACGCACGTGGGGATTTGGTATATAAAGTCAGAGAAAGAGAAGGTCTATAAATAACTATGCCTTTGCTTTTTAAACCCAAAGCCTCGATTTCTGTACAGAGCCTTCAACTTCTAGATCTGTTGAATAGATCAGTGATCACTTTATCTCCTTCTGCTTCTGGCAGGATTGAGAAAAACAAGCAGTAGCTTTCCTGGGGGTTCTCTGCACTTCAGGGCAAGACCAGAAACAGAAGCTGGAGATGTGGGAAGGGAAGTGCCTTCCCCAGCCATTTGCCTCCTGGGCTAAGCTTTTACAAAAGTATGGTGGTTGTTAATGCAACCAGCTTCTTAGACAGCTGGAACATTTCTGCCACTTCTGCCACGGAATCAGTGCTCCTCCTGACGCAGCGTTTCCCTTCTGTGTGTGAACTCGGTCCCATTAGCTTGGTGTCAGTGCACTGCTTGGCTTAGTGAGAGAGGAACTGGGGCACATGTATTACAGAGAAGTTGCAGGAGCTTTAGATACAAACCTGATGGTGAGGTAACTTAGTCCCACCTAGTCATTCCACCAGCCCCCAAGTTCTCTCATCATAAAAAGCACTGGTGGCACAGCAGACCTTCTCCCTTTGCCAAATGTTCTGCCTGGAATGAGCACTGCAGAGTGCATCTCGTGTACTGTGTGGCTTTGTTGTCCTGTGTTTGACCACCCAGATCCCTTGTCCTTACTTTGGCTGAAATGTGCGTGTCTTTGTAAAATGTTTTCCTCCTTTACTTGTGCTGAACAGTAGCCCCCCTCTGGAGCTTGGATGAATCCCCTATAACTGTAGGCACTCAAGTGAGCCCAGCATGAGTGCCTTCCCTGGGACTCCAGGCAGAGCCAGTGGGGAGAAAGTGGTGCTTTTGGAAGGCTCAGAGGTGAGGGATTGTACCCCAGTGAAGCAGTGAGAAGCCAGTCCCCTGAGAAATGCAAATGGAAATTTTCCGTGTAGGTGGTTATTCCCTGTTGTGGGAAAGGATGTCCTTGTGGCAGTCTGAGCAGAAGATGCCTCAGCAATTATGCCAACAACTCATCTTTGGGGCAGGGAATGTGCTAGTTTCTTCTCCTACACCAGTGAGCCCCATGGGGGTCCAAAGGTCCCTTGGCTTTTCCCATCACTCTTCCTGAGTTGTGGAGGTGGGAAGACTGGCTCAGAAGTGTCCTCTTAGACATGTTTTATGTTTGGATCAGCAGTATTGGCTGGCTAACCAGGAAGCACAGCTAGTAAGATGAGATATCGTGGAACTTGTATCCTTCTTCAGAGCCACTGAACTCTCTTCATAAGATTTCCAAGCCTGATCCAGCCTGTCAAACTGAATGCAGTGCCAAGCAGGTTCTGAAATATTTGGAACTGGAAAATGCTGAAGCTGAATCTGCTGCCTTTTTCTGTGACTTGGGGCTTGACATCACACTGGAATTCCAGTCCTGATTGTCTGCAGTAGCTTTGGGCTTCTCCATGGCCAACAGGGTGAGGAGTTTGTAAGGCTCAAGTGGAGGAAAACTCAGTATTTAGTACTTATATCCTACCACAGCTTTCCCTCCCAACCACTGTCAGAGACAAGCCACTGGGCTTGATGGGCCTTGGGCAGAACCACTGTTAGGTCTTATGGATGAGGAAATTCAGGGTGAGAGCCAAGCAGACAGAAAAGTGCCACTTGATCTCAGTCTGGTGTAAATTTGCACTGGTGACACAGAGAGATGAGCCACCTGCTTCATAAGCCCCCAAACAACTGCATGTGGAGTGGAGCAAGCCTGCAGCTGACCTAGTGCTCACCAACAGGCCCCGGGTTTCCTGGTAGCAGCTTGAACAGCTGATGGCTCTGCGCTGCTTGTAAATGCCTTGGTGACCACTGGCCTCTGAGCCTCTGTCTCACCTGTGTTGCCCAGCCTGCCACAAAGGCAATGCAGATTCCAGCTCCACTGTCCCATTGGCCTTTTTGCCACCTGTCACAGAACAGCTGCTTCCCCAGGAGCTTTCCTGGTGGTGTTGAGAGAAGGAAATTTGCACTCTTAAGAGGATCTGAAAGTTGCAGGTCAACATTGTATGTATTCAGTGTTTCTATGTTTTTGTTGGTTTGCTTGTAAGTGCCATCATCTGTCCTTGAGATCTTAATTTTTGTTAATTGCAAGCGTATGTTTGTCTCAAGTCACTGCTTTACTCACCTTTCCCCTCCCTTCTCCTTTCCCCTCACCCTCCTCCCCTCTCCTCTGCCTTGTTTTTTGTGAACCCTCCCTGTCTGTTCAGGGTGCTTCAGGTTTAGACGGCAGGCCTGGACCACCGGTGAGTTCCATTTCTCTGTTACCTCACGTTTGTCCTCCCCAGTATTGTGACTCATTCTGTGTCTTCCACCTGAGTCTTGTTTACACCAGGAATAATCTTACTTTTACCAAAGCAGGCTTGGGAGGGGGTTGAATTTAAAATGAGGGGTGATGTCACATGCTTGTCTTCTTTGATGCTGCGAGTCTGGATCCTGGGATCACAGCCTGCTTGTTCCACTCTGTCTCAGTAACAAGATGAATGAAACCTCTGCATGGTTCCATGATGCTCTGTTCTCCTTTTCTCTTTATTCTGAGGGAATCGCCAACGTGCTGTTCTGCATAAGATGGGAGAGAGACTCATCATCAGGAACTGTAGTCATAGGACAAGGGGGAGTGGCTTTAAAATGAAAGATTGAGCACATTTAGATTGGATATTGGGAGAAAGTTCTTTACTGTGAGGCACTGGCAGAGGCTGCCCGGAGAAGCTGTGGCTGCCCCTCCCCCTGGAAGTGTTCAAGGCCAGGCTGGACAAGGCTTGGAGCAACGTGGTCTGGTGGAAGATGTCCCTGCCCATGGCAGGGGGTTGGAATGAGGTGATTTTTAAGGTCCCTGCCGACCCCAAACCATTCTATGATTCTAAGTTATGCCAACCTGATTCTGTAAACCACTCTGCTATTTTTGGAAAACAACTGTTACATAACAGCCAAATATTTTTAATCCCTTTTGGGAAATCACAGATCACCCATGTACAATCCTTTTGGCTATTTAAAAACAAAAAGCAATTTCTCCTCCTCAGTGTAGCTGGAAATAATTTCAGCTGCTCTGACTTCTGAACAGAATCTGAGTGGCAGCTTATACAGTCACTTGTTTGGGGAAACTATAGATACAATTTTGTAGATGTGCAGGGGAGATTTCAGTGGCACTAAATGATGCATAAGTGCAGGCAGTTAAGATTTCCATGGATGCATGAATTTAGAGAGCCTGATTTTTCTCTCTTCCTTCACCATGCTGAAGTTTTATGCTGCATGAGCTACTTCTCCACTTGTATTCTGCAGATCTTAACTTCTCTGAAAAGCTCTCCGGATCTGCGTGAGCCATCCTGCTCGCATCAGAGGGGTTACTTTAGTGACTAAGGACTGCAGATGGACATTAAAAAGTGCAAGACCCTTTGCTTTAAGGCTCTTAGAAAAAGATTCTTCCATTTGGGAATTTTGCTCCTTGGTTATTCCTGGGAGTCGGGTAATGTGCCTCAAAAGTGTCCCTTTATCGAGGCTCCATGAAGGAACTCTTGGTCCACAGCTATGGGGTTCAAGGAGTCTGGGTTGGAGGTGCCAGAATCCTCTTCTTAGCCAGAGTGACTATTACTGAACCACCATGCTGCCAACATTAAACATCGCTTTGATTAATGTCCCAAAACCCAGGCAAGTCTTGTGAGCCCCAAGAGGGAAGTTTGGTATGCTGGTGGGAAATGGCCTCTGTGTCAAAGGGTTAGGAAAAACACTGGGTTTTCCTGTCAGCATGATTGGGAGCCTGGTGGAGTGACAGGAATGGCAGGGAGGGAGCAGAGGGACTGAAGGATACCCCTCCTAGCTCACACCTGTGCCTGTGCACACCTGCATTCAGTGCTGCAGCTTGGGGTCTGTCAGCTTGCATGAATGACTGACCCAACACTTTCCATTCCCTTCAACTACTGACTCTGGGCGTGGGGGCAGGTAAAGAAAATATGGAAATAAGCAAAAAGAAAAGCCAAATGCTTATCATGTGTGTAAATGGCCTTTACTCTGCTACAGCTTTCAGCCTTGTCTGGTATAAACTAGAGAGAAAATTCCTGTCTTTGGAGCAGGTAGAAATGCTTGCTGAAACACTTGTCAAGAGAGAGCTCCAGAATTAAAAATGGGGCTCTGTACAGTGTTGCTGGTGTGATCTAACATGGCAGTTCCAATGTTCTTCAAATTGCCTGTACCAACTACTTCAAATGCATTGCCACTAACACCGAAAGCTGAAGTGGTTCTGGGTGCCTTCCACCACCAGACTGTCCTTCCAAGGTGTGCTTTTCCTAAGGGAGCAGCAGTGTCTCCTGGCTTTAATGGAATAAAAGCGTCCTGATGTATTTTCCTTCCTACAACTGCAGGGTACTCCAGGACCAATTGGGGTTTCGGGACCAGCAGGACCAAAAGGAGAAAGGGTGAGTTTGCTTCAGAACTGATGGATGCTCTGTACCTTCTCTGAAGATACAAGAGCTCTGAGGGATAGAGGAGCTCTAGGCTTTTCCAGAGCTGGAATTGCCCTCTCCTTGTGAATACAAGACCCTCAGCTGGGCCCCTTTAGTATTTGAGTATCTCATCCTTGGGGGTTTTCAGGTGCTTTGAAATGCATCCTTTCCTTTTTCTTCTATGGTGCTCTGCTGTCTGTTTGTACCAAATAGGAATGTTAAAAGTTTCTACTCTTTTTGTATCCATTTCAGGGCAGTAAAGGAGATCCTGGAGTTGCAGGACCAATGGGGCCAGCAGGGCTTCCTGTAAGTATGGGAATAGCAGGGATTTATCTCCAGAGCCTGTTGCCTTGCTGTGCTTGACAGCTGAAGATGCTGCAGTGTTACAGTGTTTGCAGTCACAGCTGAGTTAGGCATAACTCAAGTTACAAGACTTCTTTCACTATGGGAGTGACAGAAGAAGCTGAGTAGCTTCAGGGCAGGCTCAGAGTGATGTGGAGGCTGAAGGGAAACTGTTAATTCCCTTTGATCCTTGAACTACCAAAAGAAGCTGCGTGGGACTCCCAGGATGTGTATCTTAGTCCAAAATGCTGCTTTTGAGCAACTCCCTTCACCTCTCACAGCCTGGGTGCTTGCCTTCCACCTGTCTGGGAGAGCCCTGTCTTCTCATTGCAGGGACAAAAGCTGCCTTGAGTGAGGTTAATTCCACTGTCTGGGATTGCTTTTTGCAAAATGGGGCCAGTGTTGGTGCTCTGGTCTAATGCAGTCATGAAGCTGCTTTGTTGTTTAACACAAAAAAGGAAGTTTGCTGCATTGTCACAACTAGTTTGTTTCTTATCTGAAGGCCCTTAGGCTGATAATAGTGGTGTTGCAACCTGGGTGGTCTGATGGAGGTGAAGAGGAGGTTGTCTGCTGGAAAAGTTTTGGTTTTGACATGGGCCTATTGGTACAAATGTAAAAAACCCAAACTCCTGAGCACACATTCTTCTCTTCAGTGGGAATAAAGTGAAACCTGCTCTTTTTAAAGTGTTTCTTTTTGTATTTCAGGGTTTACAAGGTCTACCTGGTGACAAGGGAGTCCGGGTAAGTGTCCAGGCAAACTCCTTGTATGTAATTTCTAACACTTGTAGACAGTGACAGCCCAGTTAACTCCTGAGCACCTGGAGCATGTGTTTGTCTGCCAGACCTTCACCCAAGTGACCTTACACACCTGTATTTTAGAAGGTGATACCTGTAGCTCATTCCATCACCTGGGATGTTGTGCTACATCTCTCTGAAGGCTGTAGGAGGGATTTTCTAATGTGTTTGTTGTCGTCACACCTCTGTTCTCACTGAGAGGACTTGAGTTAGGCCAACATGGTGTGCTTTAGGAAATCCTGCTTGTCTACTTACTGATGTGTGTCAGGATTCCTGGGAGAATTAGCTGAGGTGCAGCCAGCAAATCTTATTTCAGTACTCTGAAATTGTCCCTGAAGCATGAAAAAGAAGGTTGTCTTCTAGCAAACAATCCTGCAGAGAATTTGAAAGATAGAAATTTGGAAAAGATAAATTAAATTTGCCCGCCTTGAAGAATCAGACATGAAGTCTCCTCAGGCATTGTCCTGAATGGAAGTGATGGTGAAGAGCTGGGTCAAACCCAGTAACGGGAATGGCAGCTTTCCCATTGTACCACCTGTGTCATAGAAAGATAAACATTGCTAAGAAGTGTGTGTTGAGAAGCTCCTTCTTTTTCAACAGGTTTTCTTGCCTGTTGAGGCTTTGAATGTGAATCTTTTTGATAAAAACATTTAGGAGCTATGGTTGAATATAATTTGTAGTCAGAAATATAAATTACTTTTGGATTCGAGTCTGTAATATTACAATTGTATAAATGTCAAGCAGTTCAACAGAGTACAAGTGTATGTAGTCACACACACCTGTTATTCATAAGAATCTGGCATCACCTAAATTTATCTGGAAATGTATTTTTTTATAGTGCATGTGCCCATGTGATGATTTCATAATATGGATTCGCTTTTGATGCATAGTGAGTGTTCTCTGTCCTCTATCTGCAATGCATTTCTGACCTTACTCTGCATAGAAAGGACAGTTTTGGACAGCAGTAGCCAACTGGCATCTTAAACTGGGAGAGCAAGGTTCAAGTTTCATGGGAACGCCAAAGTTCTCCCCTTTTTTGATCATTGCATTTCTGGCTTTGCTTCTTAACTTCCTCTTATCTTTTGTTTTGCTTGTGTGGCTTCTAAAAAAATGTAATTTTTAATTCCCAGACTTTTTCAGTTGGTTTTTGAACTGAGTATCTTATTTAAAAGAAGGATATTTCATTAGCTTTCATTAGGTGGGATTTCTCTGAGCTCTGGCATAAAAGCGAATGAAAACTGGGAGAAATTGCAACTCCTTGTAGAGGATGAGTTGGAAAGCACGAGTGGGGAGTTTTGCTGGCCCCTTGAAGCATGCGTGCACTCTGCCTCACTGCAGCCCATGGCTTGCAATGGAAAAGTGTGAGAAACTCAAGAGTGTAAGTGGGCAAGTGCAATATCTTAGGGGACCCTGGAAAAGATCCCTTTTCACAATTAGCCTTTTCCCAGTGATTTCCCCTTACTCTCTGCTCTGAAGTCTCAGTTTGCCAAAATCCTCTCTTTTCCTCTATACTTTTTAAATCCCAGAAACGCTCCTGCTGCTCTCTGCTTGGAGCAGGAGATCAGCATAGCTGTGCCTGGGGTTGTGGCACTAATGGCAGTGGGCAGCATTTCGCTTAATCCAACTGAAAAAGTGTGAACCCTGAAGTTGTCCAGCTGTTATTTTAATGCCTGTGGGGGTTTTTTTGTTTGTGTGTTTGTGCATCTTCCTCGCTCCTACAGGTCCACCTTTGTCCCCTTTATCCCTTCTTCCTCTTCCACCTTTCTTCCTGGTTCCTTCCTCCAGAGCAACCCATGCTGCATTTTTCCTGGATTATCCTCTCCATTCCAACGCTTGGTTCTGGGTGACTTCTCCTCATTGCCTCTCCTCTCCCATCCATTTCTCTTGCCAGCTTTGGGTTTAACATTTTTTTTTTAAGAATAAGCAGCAGCCTGTGCTGTCTGATTTTATCCCTTAATTCCTTTAACATTCCCCACAAGGACCCTAAGTTCAGTTCCCTGTGCAGCAGCCCCTTCCCTGTTTCATGCTCAGCAGCTTTGAGAATGTCCTGTTGTACAGAAGGATTTGGTGTGGATGTAACTGACCAATACCACACTATGCCCTGCCTTGTGCTGCTAGTTAGGGATCAGGGACCAGTTGCTGCCCTGTGGCTGTGCTGCCTAGGACTACCCTGGTCTAAGAGGTTTTTTGGGAGAGCACTGCTCAGAGCATCCCAAAGGACAGCCAGACTGTGCAGACTCTTGGGGTTGAAGTACTTCCTTCATTCCCTGGCTGAGAGTTCCCTGAGTGAGACTTTCTTTAAGAATGGGAATTCAGAGGGGTAAAAAAAGCATCTCAGTGCTATCCCAGAGCTCCAGTGGCAGAGGGACCTTCCCATCCATCTGGAGATTGAGATAAGGTGGTACACTTCTGGCCAGAGGGGTGGTTTCCCATCCTGTGTGTCTGGGGTCAGCCAGTTCTCCAAGGTGCCCTCTCTGGTGCATCGGAAGCCCTGGCGAGTGGTGCGATGATCCCTTTGATGCCGAGCCCTCTCAGTCTGTCAGAGTGGGACTGCAGCCACAGCCACAGTGTTTATGCAGCTCAGTTACTGCTCAGCAGCTCCATACATTGATCTTCACTTAAGATCTCAGAGGGATATTTATTTTGAAATGTTTCCTAAATGTTTATCCTTTTTTAAACTATCGCTGACATTTGTTTGAAATGGATGATCCTAAAGCTTTTGTGTATTCTTTTTTTCTTGGACTAAACTATTATTTACAGGGGGAGAGGGGCAAGAAAGGCTCTAGAGGGTCTAAAGGGGATAAGGGAGACCAAGGAGCACCTGGATTAGATGCACCCTGTCCGTTGGTATGTCCTGTTTCATCAAATGTATTGTTTTAAGATGTGTTGATGGGGAAGACGGAAGGAAATCATAACATAAACAACAGTCTTGCAAAAGGACAACATTTGGATAAAGTCCAGTTGGGTTCCCACTGCAGCCTATGGCAAAACCGTGGGACCAACTGATCCTCTGAGAGATCAGGCTGCTGAGTGACCATGGTTATGTTCCTTCCCCTTCCAGACCTCACAAAGGTTTGGGATACATGGGGTGACCCATGTGCTGGGAGCCTAGGGCTTTCTCCTCTGTGGATAGAGCCCTGTCTCCTTTGCTGCTGGTTATGGCTCTTCTCTGGAGAAGCTCGATGGGATCAAATCTACATGACAGCAGAACTGGAATGCAGGTTTCCTTGCCTTGGAATAACAGCCAGCTGATGTGATGGCCTGAGAGCACACAGGGCACTTGAGCTGCACTACCCAGAGGGAAAACAAGTCTCAGTTATCCTAAATGGGATGTATTTCTGTCAAAACAGATTGGCTATAAGTCTAGGCAAATGAAGAAATACAGGAATATCTGTACATTTTTGTCAAAATTCATATGCTGCAGCAAATGCTGCCAAAAATCTGCTAGAAGTGCCACAAATTCCAGGAATATGTGGGGATCATGCTTTTAGAAATCCAGCTGCTGGGTTTCCTCGTGGGGATCGGAGGAATGGATGGTTTTGGAATGGAGGAAACGCCATTCCCATCCTCAGCTTTAACTCAGAGAAGCATCCCCTGGCTCATAGATGACAAAACCAGAAAAGAAGCTGATGCTGGTGCAGGCACAGCTCACTGTGCAGACAGGGGTTGGTGCTGGGTGTGCAGCTGAGTGCCCTGTGCCAGTCCCAGTGGGGACTCGGCCTCTCCTCCTGGGACGCAGAGCTGGCTGGCACTGACTGAAATAACGATAGTGGTTGATTTCATAAACAGGGTCTCCGAGGTTTTAAAGGCGAGAAGGGTGAGCCGGGGTTACCTGGGCTGGACGGCCTGGATGCCCCATGCCCATTGGTATGGTGTACCTTCCCTTTCCTGCATGCTCGTTTGCTTTTTGGCTCTTGGTGCTATTTTCTGATCGCCCCAAACAGCTGCATGCCCTAGAGACACCCAGCAGTTCCTTCCTTACCTGTCTCCGTCCTCCCTTCCTCTCATAGCTGCTGTCAGAACCAGGCCCTTCCCTTCATTCTGATTCCCAGCTGCTGTCAGCAGTACTTTGTGGCATGAAGAAAAATAGAGTTGGAATGTGGTTTTATTTACAATTGCTTCAGTTCTTCCTTTGCCTTCACTTTGACAGCTTCCAGTAAACCAATGTATGCAGACCCAGCTCTGTACTGGCTTGGCTTCCTCACAAGGAGCTGCAATGCTTGTGTCTTTCATTAACTCAGTTTTTAAGTGCTTGTGTGTGTTGAGCACAGCCTGACATGGTTCCATATGACCTCAATCACCCCATACATTAAGATGACTGAAAATAATATTTATCCCATCAGTAAGCCCATGTGAAACATATTAATGGGGACACTTAACCTCCCTGTTGGGTAATTTCTATTTATGGCTCTCCCCAGAAGTCCAAATTGTACCCATAGTATCCAAAAAACTTGCATTTGGGATTGCCTGTTTCCCAATATCCATCTTATTCGAGTGATAAAATGACTGTTCTATCAGTGCCTGATCTTGCCCAACTGCTGTAGGACAAAAGTATTCAGAACCACCTAACCCCAACTGATTTCTAAGTATCCCAGTAAAGGTCACCAATTTATTCATTTTCTCTGAGGTTTCTGGAGATGCAGCATTCAGGTGAGGTTTCTGCTCCCTAGGACAGTCTCAACATCTCCATAATACAAAGGAACTTGTACTCCCCTGCCCTTCCAGCCCTGTTTGGCATGACAAGGTTTGCTTGAGGATGGTCCTTCCAAGTTTCACACTCACTTCAGGGATGTTTGATGCCATCTAGAATGGATGGGATATTGTTAGTTCACTAGCTGGAAAAATGCATCCCAAAGCAAAAAGCCACATTTTAGTTTGGAAGGTTTCCCTAGTTTCTTAAGAGGAAAAAAAAAAAAGCCATGAAATTGCCATTAAAAGCCTTTGTTATTTGAGCTTTGTGAAGAGCGAACATAATTTTCCTTCCAGTATTCCCTCCTTTAGGTACTGCTGTTGCCTCTTTGGGGCAGTGACCACTGGTAAAGTCTCAGTTGCTGCTTTGTAAATTCTGGGTAGCAGAGACTTCTTCCAGTCCCACAGGTGAAGCCATACCTGCCCAGAACAGTCCACAAAGGAGGATGGATTGCAGAACCTTGTGTTTTGTCTCCCAGTTATCATAGCCAGGTCTCTATGAAGTAACTTCTTGCTGAGTAAGGCCCCTAATTTTGCAGGTGCAAGGATCCCACCAGTGCCCTGGTAAGCAACCTTTCTGGTTTTGTCACTGCTCCCAGTGAGGATTGACCCCACATGGACGTATTAGAACTCACTCTTCTTTTCATACCTATATTCGTTAAGGGAGACTTGCCAGAAAATCTGATGAAATATGGTTGCTGTTATTTTTTTATACATAGTGTTCTGGCATGCAAGCTAGCTTGGGAACGTGAATAAGCATGTTTTTTGATCCAACTAGGTTAAAAGCTTAGCATCCAGCTGACACATCCATATGTGTAGCTTATGGAGGCTGTGAACTAACTCTTTGCACATCTGAGATATGTGGAAGGAGATCCTTGGTACTAATAAGCATGTCATGTTTCCGTTCTCGGCACATTCGCCTGCAACAAACACTTCCTTGTGACCCTGGTCTTCCTTTGATCCCTAAGCTGTGACTCCCTGGCCTCCCATTCCTTCATACACCTAACTTCCCATCTCCTCCTGCCATGCACTACACCAGTCATTCCTATCACCACCAGCGTACCAATGGGAACACCACAATTTACCCAGTGAATAACTTGCAATCCTGTGTTTCCATGTACTTGGGGGAAGGGGAGGAAACAGCACAAGGAGACCAAAGTCAAAAAATGCATTTGAAAAGCAATGTTGTTGTAGCATCATGGCAACATTCAACAGCCCCCTGGAAGTGCATCTCCAGTAAATAGTTCATTTCTCAATATACTACTGTGCATTTGCTTTTCTGTTTGTATTTTTTGGGATTTCCTGGGGAATAGCGATAGCCCAAGAACCTGCCACATGCACACAGCACAAGTATTTGACTTTTCATGTCAGAGATTTATCTTCTTACATCTGACTTTATGTCCTGCTTCAGAGCACCTTAGCACTGGTGTCCCATCCAGCCCATCAAAGAGGGTTGAAATGAATGGCAGTCATTTACAGAAGCATTTCCCAGACATGGAGCCCAAGACATCACGGTTGCAGAAGTGCCAGGGGATTTTCACAGAAATCCCACTGTGTTATTGAAGCCAGAGCCCCTTTTCAGGGGGTCAGTTAAGACATCCTGAACCAGCAGAGGGGCTGCCTAGCTGCTCGCCTTCCTAATTTGCCGGGAGCAGGATCTTTCCCAGAGGCAAGAGGGAAGAGCTGGGCAGTGTCTCACATGACAAAGCAAACCCTTTGACAGGGCAGAAAAGAAATGGAGGTTTTTTCCAGACCCTCCCCAGGGTCTGAGGTTAATGCTGACTCTGGGGTTTGCTTTTAAGCTCAATGTTACAGAGCAGCCACCTCGCACTTTCCACTGCCAGCCCCTGGCAGTATTTTTCTGGCTCAGATGGACCTCCTGTGTTCCTTCTCTTCTTCCTTCAAGGAAGCCTGGATAGACTCCTTTCTTAGGGGAGAGTGGTTCTCGGGTACATAAGTCCCCTGCACAGCCTGCAGGCATTTCCCCTCTTCACCCCAGCCCCTGCTTCAGGCTGCACTGGTTCTACCAGCCAGAAGTCTGGGTCATCCAAAGGATGAGGAATATCTCTGACTATTCCTCCAGCCCTGGTTCAAACTGTTTGTTGCAGTAGTAGTTAACCTATGCCTTCCTTTCTCTATCTCTGTACTACTTTCTGTGTCCTAAACTGCTATTTCATCCATGTGTTTTGCAGGGGGAAGATGGCCTTCCAGTTCAAGGCTGCTGGAATAAGGTAAAGTAATGTTGGAAATGTTGCTGTGCTGAGTTGCCAGTGCCATGGGTCCTGCTAATGTTTTTCCATTAATCTGGCTAAGAGCAGAAGAGGCGTGGATGCATGGATGGGATTTCCAGGACTGTATCCCTGAAAAGTGGCAACCAAAACTCTTCCTTATTTGTGTATCACAGTTCAGCTCTATGGGCTACAAAGGAGAGAACTGCATCCATGGCCTTTGAGCTGCCTGGCCCTGCTCTAATCCTTGCACAAAGATGAGTTTTCCACCTGAATTCTCTCAGACCCTGTCTGCACTCCCCAGGGTGTGACCCACCTTCAGTGCCCACTGTGGGTGTTAATGCCAAACGTTCAAGCCATAGTGGTAGGAAGAGGGTGGAGGCAGAGTGAGCCTGGGAAAAATCTCCCTTCCTCACTTTGGTACCTGGGGAAGTGGAAAGGGTCCCTGCTGAAATCCACCACTGTTGCTTTTCCTCCTGGAGAACCCAGAGCCAGCTTCCCTAACAGTATCCTTCCCCCCATGGTGTGGTCCTTCCCCCTGTGAGCTGTCACTAACACTTGTTAGTGAGTTGTCACTAACACTTGTTTATGTTTTCTTTTGCAGTGATGGTTCTAACCCTGGATTGGCCTGTGTGTGTTACTGTACATAGAATATTTATTTTTATACAGTGTTCTTCTCTGAAATGCCAGAAGTTATGCATTTTTACAAATTATCATAAAGTGGCATATTTTTTTTGTACAGAAAATACTAGATCTCCCTGTTTTCCCTGTTTGTCAGTTCTCTGTATGATTCTATGTCTGCATTACACTTGTTTTGTCATGGAGTACAGCTGTAATATTTACATGGTATTTGTGCACACATGATGAATATAGGAACTTAATAAATTATTGCATTAAAAGTGCCCAAAGGAACTGCCCTGTATAGATTTAAAGGTCATTTTAATTTTTCGAGCTGGATCATTCAAGAATATTTCAAAATATTATGTATTTTTTATTAAAGTGAAATATTAACACTTCTGTTGTGGTGAATTAAAGTGTTGCTTAAAAACCTCATGGTAGTCCCCATGCCCTGGGAACATAGAGACTCCATGATTTATAATTGTCCTCCCATGAGCTGGAATAACCCTCCTAACAACAAGCCCTGGTTGGCAAGAAACTCTAATCCCTTTCTAAATTGTAGGCCTTGAAGCAGCTTAATTAAAGCCTTATTTAAAATTAAGCATAAGGCAGCATATACCTTGATATCCTAACAAATGGGTATTAGTGAAATCAATCCATATGACTTTTTAAAATTTTAACCAAAGGTCTCATGCAAATTTGCAGAGCGTGTAATTATCATTTGCGTAGGCACTTCTTAATTATCCTTCCTGACCTACCTTTGTTGATGTCTCAAGTTTAAACTACCCAGAGAGGAAAATACTACCAGATTAAAGTGAACATAAGTGTGCTTTCCTTAGAAAATGAGGGGAAAAGTGGAAGTCTAAATCTGTTCCCTAAAACATGTCCACTTGCCTTGGTCCTTCACACAGGGCAAAGGCAGTGGGCAACCCAGGAGTTTTAGGGGGAAGCTGCCAGTATTTATTGATCCCAAAGGAGAAACACAAGTGGTGATTCATTAGTGAGACTGATCCACCGAAATCCTGCTCTTTGAATGATGCTGCTACTACAACAGGAATTTGGCTTCTCCTGGCTGTGCCAATGGAAGGGGTCACCACCACCATCCCCCCTATACTCAGCAATTCATCTGTTCACAAACTATTAATCAGTTGTTTTTCCAGACAATTCCATACAACCTTTTAGCACCATCATAATGAAATTACAGAGTAAGGGATGTGGTTCCCTTGTACACAGGGAAAGGCCTGCTGGGGACTGCCCAAGGAACCCAGCCCAGCCTCTGACTGCTGCAATCCATCTGTCACCTCACCCTTTCAGAAATTTACTCAATTTCATCTAAAAACCAGTGCGGTTTCCACTGCCCTGTGTCCCTTCCCTCCCAGCCCTGCAGGCTGTTCCGACTCCAGTGCTCTCACAGTTAGGAAGCTCCTTGCAACTTTCAACCTACACTAATTCATGGTATTTATAACCATTTGTTCTCATGCCAACATTGTCCTTGGGATGAAACGTTTCCATGCATGATGTTTTCATGAGATGCTTGGTGCACTGGAGCTGAAATGGCACAGAAAGAAAATGAACCACAGAGCACTGAGGGATTCTTGTTGGTTTTCTCAGTAATAGATGTTGTTAATATAAGCCCCAGTTTCTTTTGCAGCTGTGAAGCTGAGCTAATTGGAACAGCTGATGTTCCAATTGTGTTTTAATTGCACACCTGTTAAAGAAAGCAGTTACTAAAGGCCCAGCCAGGTGCATTTCTCGTGTTTTGGGTTTGAAAGGTTGTAGTAGCAGCAGTGAGTTCCTGCTCTGATCTTGAAGCATTCAGCTGCAAGGAAAAATATTTGAATGCTTCAGTCCCTTCTAAAAATCCTTGCTATTCTTAATCCTTAAAAATGTAGACATCCCTAGGAGAACCTGCCAAAACTTCCTGTTCCCTTTGGTCTGTGTAGCATGGCTTTCATGTAGCCGGTATTTGTGATTGCACTGCATGGGATTGTTGTTGGTTGTTTTTATCTGATCCAAGAGCAAAGCAAGAGCATATCTGTTACCTTGTCCTGACTGCAG
The DNA here is from genome assembly GCA_013399225.1 of Rhipidura dahli. Classification (NCBI taxonomy): domain Eukaryota; kingdom Metazoa; phylum Chordata; class Aves; order Passeriformes; family Rhipiduridae; genus Rhipidura; species Rhipidura dahli. The sequence continues at coordinate 605,017 of VXAC01007994.1, read as the reverse complement.
GACTCTCATGGTGATGCTGTACCTGTTTTATTTCTTGGCTTGATTTTTGACTGCTGTATTTGTGAGAGAGCTCTTGCCTGAGGTGTGAGGGATCTTGAAGTGAAATTGCCAGAACTCTTGAAAGTACCTGACTTGGCTCAGCAGAAACTTAGAAAATGTGTAGGGTACGCTCTCATCTGCCCTAAAGGTTGGGAAATGGTGACAAGTGTTCCCTGTGGCTGCTGCAGATTATAGCCTGGGATTTTCACTGAAGTACCAGATAACCATTCTGCATTGCTGTTCTACAGCCCCAATACTGATACAATCTCATCAGCTGCTGGGGTTAGACAAGAGGTCTCAAATCAGTGACACCACACTGACCTGCTGCTCTTCCCAAACCTAAGCTCATTGCATGTCAAAAGAAACCCAAAGGGGGCAGCTGGGTTTGTACCACCCTGGGTGTGGCATTTTCGTTTCAGACACTGTCTCTACTAAAACCTGTAACCAGGCTGCTGTTGATTCCTGTCAATGTTGCCTGGCTGTTTTCATGTGAAACCTTTTGTCTGCCACTTCAAGGGTCAAACTCCTTGGTTGATAGCCAGAAAGTGAGTCTGAGAGTGGAGAAGCTTGGGAAATGGCAGCAGAGTGAAAGGAGAAGGAGGCCCTTCCTGAAGATTTGCTGGAGATGTTTTGCAAGTTCCCTCCCTGGAGCATGGGAAGAGTTCCTCAGCAGTGCACCAGGAATGTGCGTCCAGATGCTGCCCACTGGGGCTGCGGGAGCTCGGCATGCCAGCGCTTTCTGCTTTGCTTTCTGTCTTCTCCCAGAGGCCAGTGGCAGGGGTTGAGAATGGCACCATTTATATTCTTTTACTTTGGTCATTCTCACTTCATTCTACTATTGTGGTCAGACTCTTCAGATGAAAAATTAGGCTCATTTTCCAGCATCAGCTGCATAAATGAGTGCAAGACATAGACAATATTTCTGGGGTGGATCCTTTGATCCAAGAAAGGAACCATTCTTGAACAATTCTCTTTAGAAAAGCAGAGAAACCCCCGTGTTCAGTTCAGACTGCCGCTCAGAGAGAACGTGATAACACTTTTTGCTACACTTTCTGGTTACCAGATGACAAACTTCCATCTGTATTATTGATGATTCCATCTTTAACCTTTTCATCACAAACTTTCTTCTCCTCTTTAATTATAAGGAAATGACATTGATTTGTTTGGGTTTTTTTAAACCATACTGGATTATGAAGGCATGAAATATATTGTCAGAAGAGGAAAATGTGGAGTGTGGAAAAAGTCTGGTTTCACTGACTAATTCCTTTGCTTCCTGTACTTGTGCTTTGGTCTCCACTGCACCCACTGGATGTACTTTGTCAGGAGCCCTCCAGCAATGTTTTCTGCTGGCCCATTAAGGCTGTTTTGTGGGAACATCTCTACAGATGTACTTCCAGATGGAAAAGAAGGATGACAAAGGCTCAATTCCACTGTTACATGTTCTTATATGTTCACTAAAGGGAAATAAAGATTTGGCAAAAAATTCCCAGCTGCCTGAAGGGCAGAATATACAATCCTGGATACTTCCTATCAGCTGCCATGCAAACCTGGCATCCTTTACTCATCCTTTTACCCCACTGCTGAAAGTTAATGTATAAGCTCGAGTATCTTTCCACCACAGCTTGTGCAATTTATTTTAAAAAACCCCAAACCAAAAATAAGTACCTGTCTTTTGAACGTGACAAAACATCTCTACTTCCCTGAGTGCATTGGGAATCCCGTTGGCCCAAGTATTAAACCACATATTTACCTTCGAGGGAGTGATTCCCCACTGGCCTCAATGATGTCATTTGCATATTGAAGTACTTTGGTGAGCCAGGGCCGTTGTTAGGAGAGCTAATGAGTGATATTATCTCAATCATTAGACAGATCCAAGCGCTAAGCAATTCACATTACAGTTAGGGAGAAAGTGCTGATTTCAAGCTGAAAGGGATGCCATTAACCCAGAGCCATCCCAGGTTCAAACACTCTTTGTCAGCACAGGTGGAATCATTCTGACCTTCTGATAAGGACACCTGTACCTGACACCCATCTCCTCTCTCAAATGCACAGAAAGGCTACTGTTGAAATAATTCCGGGTTTGCAAAGACTGGGGGGAGAAGTCTTGCTTTCAGGTTCATTTGAAGAATTGCAGATTTTTTTTTTCTTAAGGTTTCTGACAGATGTGTTCAGGAAATGGAGTAGTGGGGGAAGAAATTGTTTCAGTTGGGAACCAGGCTGGTGGAAAGATTAATTTATTTGATTTGTATTTTTTTTAAATTTTTAATTCTTTTGGGGGTGGGGGGGGGGGGGGGGGCAGAGGTAGAACCTGACCAGAACTGCAGGCGGTAGGTGTGCATTTTTCCTTCTTTTTTTTAATGAAAACCATTATATATATAGTTTGATAATGTTACTTCTACTTTTTGTTAATGATTTTTTGGGGCAATTTGTTTGCTCTATTCTCTTTTCTTGTGTTTTCCTTAAAGTATATTTTTAATGGGCTTTTGGAATAAGTGTGTAAAAGTTCCTCGCCCAAAATGTCCTAAGGACATTCCTGCTGTGTTTTTTCTCCCCAAGTTCAGTAGTGAAAAGGTGCTTTCTATAGGCAAACCAGTTTTTAGTGGGGATAGACATATCCCCAAAGGCCACACCTAGGGACCAGGTGCCAGTGACCTCTCCCAGACAAAACGCTCTCTCCACAATGCTTCATTTACATTTACAAAGATCAGAAGGGCTATGTTAGGGACCAGATGATTGGAAATGGTCTCTTCCCACCTTAGGTGGTCTGTCTGAAAGCAGTGAAGTCTGGTAAGAGCCACCGTGTCCTCTTCAGCAATGCTCTACAGCCTGAAATCGCAGACTTGGCTAGAAAGAGCTGAAAAATTAAGTTTAAAAGACATTTATTTGAAGATGGCAAGTTCTTGGAGGGTATCTGTTTAAATACTACTGTCTATTGCTATTGTTTTCCCTCCTCTGAATGCAGCAACACACTCTGGTTCAAGCTTAGCTTTAGGCGGTGCTTTACCCTGAGCCTACGTGCAAATGCTTTGCTGGATGAGGGTCTTCCCTTCTTTTACACTTCAGGTTTTTTTTCCCTTCCCATCTTTTTGTCCCTATATCTTCCAGATGTCTTTGATCCAGACAAAATAGCTACTTTCTTTTCTGCATTTTCAGAAAATCTCTGTTGGTCACGTTTTGATCATTTTCCACTTGCTGTTATTATCTATCCTTCCTGCTATCTTTCCTCCCTCATTGTAGGCCTGCTTTGTTAAACATTTTGGTCTGATGAGAACATTGTGACAAAACATGAATTAAGACTGTAGATGTTTGTGATTTATTTTAGAGTTGACTGTAAAGCTTTTACTGTTTAAAGCCAGCAAGGGCAGTGTAGTTTTGTAGTTTTCTTATGATTTTTTTTGGTTCTTTTTTAAGCAGAGTTAGAATACTGCAGGTTTGGTTTTTTTTTTTTCAAGAAAAACCTGCTAAACTTTTGTTTTTCCTGCAAAACATGAGTTTGTTGAACTGCTGTTTCAAAGTTCAGTAAGTTAGATACTAATGGCAGGTATGAGAGGACTGGTTGTGGAGTTTGTGGAGTGCAACTTTCACTATTGCTTTCCATGGTATGCTGTTTGTCAGTCTCTTGTCTCTGGTGGGGGTTTGCTGGGAGGGTGAAATTCCATTTTGTGATAATTCCATTGTTTTTTCACGGTCATGTTTCAAAATGTTGCTTCAGTAAATCGTCCCTTTTGTTCTCCTGCAAAGATTTGCTTTTACCCTAATGTTACACCCTACAGCAGTGCCACAGACCAAGCAGTTTTACCCTTTTTTTGAGCCTTTCAGAGGAAGAATGGTAGCTTCTTAAATTCACAGCCTTTTCTGGGTGATGTCAGTGAAAAGGAGAGGGAGACACTTGGAAGCAAGACTGTGCAGGCCAGCATAAGCAGACTCCTTCTCCAAGCCTGGTCCCTCACCATTCATTCATGACTTGCCCCATTCCCACTGCCTTTGCTGTGCTGTTCCTTGTTCTGCCTCACCTTTATGTTTAGATGGGCAAACTGAGGCAGAACATTCATTGTTGTGTTCACGCCCACCCCAAAAAGGGCTGAGATTATCCCCCTGATACAGGGAAGATCGGCCTGACCCCACACCGTTCTTGTGGCTTTAGTGATGCAGGATTAGCTCCAGATGCTGAGCAGTGCAGCAATGGGAGGGAGTCCCTGATTTATGGGGACAGCCTGTGGATGTCACGGGCTCCCCACGCTTCCATCACCAGTGGGTGCAGGGTGAGTGGCTGTGGGGAGGTGTTTCTCTCGATGCTCTGGCTTGGAGGTGGGTGGGCTGTCCCCCATCCAGGTGACTTAGCTCCATCAAGAAGTCACATTGATCCCCCCTTGGCATTCAGAGTCCTCAGAGCAACAGGAAATGCCTCCCCGATGGCCTTCCCCATGCCTGGAATGCTTGTGTCATTGGCACTGCTCCTGTTTCTCATCTTTGTGTCACTTAGACACCAAATTCTTTGGTATTGGGACACTTTCTGTCCCAGATCTGCTCCTCAGCCAACACCAGACAAACACCAATGACCTAATCCGTGCAGGAGAATGATTTTTGAAGCAACTCTGTGTCTTTACATTTCTGGTTTCCTTGTATTGTACAAGAGAGGTTCTTCCCCTTTGATGGCATAGAATGTAGAATATTTATTGTAGCTGTAGTAAAGTGATGAATTGTGAGTAGACCTTCACAGGGCATTGTTTCTGTGTTTCTCTTATAGACACTGATTGATTGAGATGTTGAAATCTGAATACATTTTGTACACTTTTTTTTTTCCACATTGAACTTTTCAGCCTGTATATTGAATTTCCAATGTTATTTGGCATTGATTCATGTATGTGCTGTATATATTTTTGTGTTACTAGTAATTCTTACTGTCAATGTGCTGTTTTTAAGACATTATTTCAACTCCTTTTGACATAGTTTAGCTACTTGGAATTTTTTGGACTTCCACAAAATTCCACACTAAAAAATTGCTAGAATGAAGAGAACAAAGGGCTGTTCTTTCCCACAAGCTTTTCAACCTCAGTAGGAGCTTCTTCAGCCAAAATGAGCATTTGATTTTTCTTTTTCACTTTTTTCTCTTAATATTGTAGTGCTGATTTGTTTGGTTTTTAATCCTGGGAATTCTGAATTCCATGTTGACCATTCCTAGCAATATTTTACAAAAGCAGAGACAGCTGTGCCATGAGGAGTTATACTGATCATAACAGGATTGAAATATTGTAATTAGTTGGTGTTTCTTTATAAATATTTTTCCCACTGTTAAGTTTTTAAGCAAATCTTTTCTCAGTGTGATATAAGATTAAAAAGACACAAAAGGACTAAACACTCAACATGTACAAGGAAAGGGATTTCAGTAAATTATTTCCATCTGTATGAGTGAAAAATAGCTTAGGAATTTTTATGTCAGAACAAAACATGAGTTTCAGTTACACATTTCCTGAGTTTGTTAATTAATCCAATGATTTCAATGAAACCATCCCTGTCCTGGAAACCAGGGATGCACTTAAAGAACCCCCTGAATCCACTCCTTGGGTAAATAAAGCTGAGTTTTGTAAAAGTAAAGTGTTGCTTAAATATAGCGCCTTCAAAGCATTTCTTTCTTCTTGTAAAAGATGGGAATTTTATGTTTAATCACCAAGTACCCATTTATCAGGTAAAGAAGCCAGTGCTGATGTTACTCAGAGGTGCTGGTTTATATTGTGATAAAAACTGCTATGCAGAGCTGTATATTACTATTTTAAATACCTTAGCCTAGTCACTACATTAGGAGAACAAAGATGTGAGATTTTAGGAGGAAGTTTGTTTGGGAAATGGGTTTTTGGATAACTAAAAGTGGGCTAAAAATCCAGGCAGGAGTTAGGGAAAATATCTCTGGCTGAGGGGTGGTTGTAATGGTAAACATGACATCATATTTAAAGTGTCATCCCATTATTTTCCAAGAGGAGTCTGGTGAATTCCCCATGCTTTGTGTTGAAGTTTTACTCCTTTGTGTCAATGTTTTAGTGAGGTTTCTATTTTAATTTATAAATTAAATACATACATAGATACCTATTCCAGTAAAGTCTGCATTTCTTCCCTACGATGTACATACTTCTCCTTTTATAAAAATGCCTGTTTACCTACACAAAGTTTGTGTCTTTTGTAAATGGCACCACATGCAAATCACAGCCCATAAATTCACTTACAGGTGAATTCACTTTCCCTTTTCGGGGGGTGTTTAGGTTCCTGTGCTGAGGCAACCACGCCATCTGCTGTTTGCCAGTCAGGCCCGGGAACTGTGGAACTTGGTGGGAAATGTCAATGAACTTAGAAGGACAAAAACCTCAAAAAGACTGTTATCACTATAAAATTAGACGGCTGGACAGAAAGCAGTGTCCTACCTAGCACCTTTGCTAAGGGAAAGGCAGCAATATCAGCTGAGCCCTGGCTTTGGACACTGTAGAATCTGCATGGGAGAAAGCCTGAAACCTCCCATGGCATCAAGAGCAGCTTGCTCTTACAACATTAATTAATTAACCGTAACTCACAAACCCACACTAATTGTAGAACTGAGAGAGCAAGGGCAAAGAGGGGAGAGACACAGACTCTCTCTAGTTATGCCCATGCTAAAATTATTGTAATTATCAGCTTTGTGTGTTGTCTTTCCTCGAAACAGAGAAACAATGGGAAGGTGTCCATCCATCTTTCCCTTCCTTCAGCTTAGGGGTACAGCCCTTCCCCTCCCCTCCTCCTCTCCTGTGTGTCTGGGTGTGGTTCTGTGTGAGCATAATCACCAGTGCAGTGGTGGTTCCTTGGAATGAAAGTGATGTGATGAAAAACCATTAGCTCTGAGTGGCCAGACAGCAGAAGTGTGCTTCACTCCTGATCATCTCTGAGTACAGACAGTGAACTTCGAATGTGAGGCAAAATTCTCAACAAATTTGGATGTTTAACAGTGACTGATGCATAAAGTTACATAGGAAAACAAACATGTTTTGATGATCCAACTTGGAATGGAGAATGAGTTTGAAACTTCTGTCATTCCTTAAGGCTTCAAGGTCACTCTTGCTTTATAAAGTGCTGGCTCTTGGATATGTATTGCTCTACCCTGGGACAGTAGTGAAATCTTGCACTTGTGCATGAAATAAATGTTCCGGACGTTTGCCATGTCCTGCCTCAGATGAGACCCAAAAGTTGGCTTGTTTCAAAGTATTTTCATTTATTTATAAGACACAGCTGAGATTTTTTTTTTTTCCTGTAGGGCTCTGCAGTTAGCAGGAAAAAAATAGCTAATGAGGTAAATTGTCTTGTTTTTAATCAAACTCAGGAACAATTATGAAAGCAGGCAAACATGCAGTGCTGTGCTGTCCTGACCTGTGAGGCTACTCTGAAAAGAACTTGGAGCTTAATGGTCCAGTTAAGGGAGACAATGTGCTTGTCTGTGTCACCAGAGAAAGGAAATGTGTGTCACTGCTCCAAAGCACAGCAAAGGGGCACACATCCTTGTGAGCACAGGAATAATCAATTGGATCTAAGATCCCTTTGCAACACTGTGAGAAATGGGAAGTGTGATCTATTCAGTACAGATCTGGAGGGATCTGTAGTTGAGTGACTTAGTGATCAAACAGTGCAATGCCACGTTGTTGCATCTGTGCTCCTCTGACAAACAAATACAGTTCTGCAAATGCCAAACCCAAATCATTGCATCAGGCGTCCCCACACAAAGAATGTGTCACTTTCTGCATTAAAAAGCTGTGCTGTAGTAACTGCTCAAACACTGTTGCACGTAGCTTGCTTTAAGAAATTCACAGGGATAGAGGCTTTTCTGCCTCTTAGCTTGGCAGTGCCTGGTTGTCATACTGATCTGTGACCAAAAGCACAGATCACAAATTTATCGCTTTATCCATCCAGCTTTCCTCAATCTCAGAAGCTGAAACAGGCTTTTTAGTAGTTAATGTAAAAATTGCAATCCTTGGGAGACACTGAGTACCAGGCCAGAGGCATCAGTCCCTTCTCAAGTCACTACTATTTCCTTAGCTAGAAGTCCTGACCTGTTCTAATTCTTTGCAGAAGCCATTCTTTGCTTGTGATCCCCACAATTTTCCCTTTCTGGCTGCTGTTTCTAAGTTGTGAAGAGGGATCCTACAATGTATTCCTCAGCTGAAAACAATGTTATTTTTTGGGGTTTGTTACCTTATTCTTTTTTTCTTCATTCTGAAAGATTTATTTGTAAATCTCCATTAGACAAAAAAAAAAAAAAAGTTGATTGTGATTAAACATTCAATTAGTATTTTTACTTATTTGACTAAGGAATAATTAAGACAATGATCTCTGCAGTCTGCATAGCTGCATTTAAGGATAAGTAACAATGATTAAAACCTAATTTTAAAGGATGAAAAGACATTTTTGATATTTTGTTAAGCTAATAAGCTACATTTAACTTTTAGAATGAGTAGGTGTTTGAGGAGGAAAGACCTTTCCCCTTGCTTACACACTATAGCTAACCTGTGACTGCAGTAATCAGCCTCCGTTAAACAACGTGTCAGAATCTGACACACATGAAGACTTTTAATTCTGAAGTAGGTGGGATGGTCTAATTTAAGAAAGTACTGCTGAAAGAGTTCTCCAGAAATTTAGGATGTAGCTTTTCTGGTTTCTTTAGCCAATTGTACCCAATCTGCTGGCATAACAAGCACTTAACCAGTATGAAAGGTAAAGGAAGGGTTAAAAAATGGCTAAAAAATGAGAAAAATCATTAATTACAGAAATACAGATTAGGTGCAGAACTTGGTTGTTACAGCTGTTCTCTACGACTACAATGTAGACACACATCAACTTTGACTGTATTTGGTTTTTCTAATGACAGGGCAATGCTTACATTGATTTGATCTAGTTCCTGGATTACATATACCCATAAAATAGAGCTTTTGGAGAACTTGGCATTCCTGTCCTGCCAGGATGACCCTGATTGCCTGCCAGCCCAAGCGAGAGCGAAGCCCTATCTCTGGGTGCTGGAGCTATGGAATATTCATTACAATGTTTGAGATATAACAGCTTCTACCCCAAAATGTGAGTGCCATAAACAGGCTGTTTCCCCCATATCTGGGGAGGGAGGCAGGCAGCAGGCTATAAATGATCCGATAGATGTGTTGCTTATTTTGACAAAGTAACAGATTGTATTTGCGCTCGGAAGGCAACAGGCAGATGGTCTTTGCACAACCCAGAGAGGGCAGGCCCCGCTCCTGCTGAGTGGGGAAAGCTCTCCTTGACTCCTGCATGGCACAAATGATAGTAACAGTTCTTCCCTGAACAACTCCATCTAAATGGCCAGAACATACAGGTACTGTGACCAAAAGTCTCTTACCTGCTCTAAAAAGCAGCTGGTTCCAAGGGTGCCCTTACTGCAGAACAACTCACGCCTTGTAACTGTTCCAATGTTGCCTTGCTCTGATCTGCTCTACTAAAAAATTCTTTACTGTGTCACAAAGTGACTCAGAATCTTCTAGAAATATTTGAAATAACATAAAATATCCATGTAATGCTGTTAATATTTAGGTCAAGATAGGCTGTATCCACTGGAGATATAAAGAGGGGAAACTGAGTGGATGGTGAAACTGTTAAAAATCGCAACAGTAGGAAAATTAGCATTAAAATTCAGACATCTATGACTGACTCTGAAAGTGTTACACTGTGAAAATCTTTGATGTCCTCTCTCACACTTCTCCAGCACTCCTGTTTCCTTCGGGAGAATGTTGTTTATAAACAGAAAAATGTTGTTACAAACAGAGTGAGTTCTCCTAATGTTGAAAGTTTGCCTCACATAAAGACTTTTTTTTTTACCTTGAAAGACCTCCCACATGCTTGTGTTCTTATCACATTGCAACTATTTGATGTTAAACTCTAACAAACTGGGAACATTTTCAAAAACTTAGGATGCTTATTTTGCCTCATCTCAAAATAATTTTAATTACAAAAGCATGTACCTCATGCATGATTGTAAGGGTTATTGGATGCAGTTATTTGTATCTGGAAATAGAAAAATGTAAATGCTTTTCTTGCTTTTTCACATGAGCTTTACATTGTCATTCATTTTTATGCTTAATGCTTGAAAATCTTGAGCTTCCTCCTGCCCTCCTAATATAGTTCAATACACCGACAAGCCTACAGGTATCTTCTTCTTTTGCTAAATTCCGACTCTCAGCGGGCAAGATTTAGGTAAGGCTTCCTCTTATACGTAAACTAAGTCAAACTCACACACATGAGTTTTTCTCCTATGGTCTCAAAGCATCTTGACCTTGTTTTCAAAAAGTGGGGAAGAAAACAGACTCCAAAGAATTAATCCATAGAAATGCATTGGGCTCTTAGTGCTTGAAAAGAGAAACAGTATCTTTATTTCCATTTTAACGACAGTCAAAATATAGCTGTGTAAAGTGAACTGCTTTACCCAAGGTCACACCGCAGTCCAGGAAAATGCAGGTCCTGAACTCATGCCCTCTTTCTTCATGAGATGGTGCAATCCACAATTAACATAACCTGGGGAAATATTCCATTGCTTTTTTTCCCCACCAAATCCATTCCTATGCAGACACAAAATTGCTTACTTTGGCAGAGCCAAAAACCAAACTCCAGTGAATCTTTTATCATTTTTTTACAGTGGCAAAGAGAATGCTGAAAGAAGGAATGGTTCTTTCTCTCTGTTGTTCCCAGACACCGTCCTAAAGTAACAGTGCAAGCGAGGAGTGTCTGTGTTAATAATGTATCTCCTAGTGCATTACCGTAGCCCCCAAATGTCTTTACAGCTAAATGAGTGCAATAATGTAATATATTTGTATAGGAATGATGATATAAACCCACTTTCATATAAAAATATACCTGAAATGAGTTAAAGAGGTGTAGCCCTGTACTCTCCTGTTTGCACCAGCTTCTGCTCACAGATTTGGCGCTGCCAAGACTCATAACACAATCGCTTATTGCGTCTCTTGGAGCTCCAGCTCTTGAATCCGTGCGACTGCAGGGAAGAAAGGAAAAACCTTCAGCTTCCATTCAGAAGGGAAGTTTGCATCCTTCATGGACGAGTTGGAAAGCCTGTGAGCGGCCCAGAATACTCCAACGCGAGACAACACAAAGAGCTGCCGGTACTCTTTGTTCCAGCCATTCCAAGCCAGCCTAGGGATGCTGGAATATTTGGGTTAGAGGCACCATAGCAAGGCACACAGGTCATCCTGCCAAAGGGATAGAGGGGTGGGTGGTTCTCTATAACAAAAACCAGGCACTCCATGAGGTTTAGCCCAATCTGGGATTGCCTTGAAACCTCTCCATCTCTAAACTCCTCCACCCTGGGAAAGGATGGGCAGGCTTTCTGCCTTTATGCTCCCGGCTACCACAAGCCCACTGGGACACTAGGGTCAGGGGGGCCCTTTCTCTCCTGGGCGGGGAGGGGGTTCCTGCCCCCACTGCAGCCCTGGGGCCCGGGCGAGGAGGGCGGCAGCCAAGAGAGGGGGGTTGTAGCGGGTCCGGGCTGCAGTGACTCCTCCTAGAGGCGGTATGTGCGGAGCGAGAGGAAACCCCTGCCGCCCCCCTCACCAGCAGCCGCCATCGCCATTGAAACATACAATACGGGGAGAGCGGCTGAGGCGGAGCGAGGGCGGGGGGAGCCGAAAAGGGAAAGTGGGAAGGAAAGGGGAAGGGGGGCAAAGAGAGGAAGAAAAGAGGGGGAGGAAAAAGAGGAAGGGAAGACAAGAAGGAGGAGGCGACGGCAGCAGCGGCGGGCGCCGGCAGGTGAGGGGAGCGGCGGCGCGGGGGCTCCGGGGGCCGCGGCGAG
>VXAC01007994.1:480596-593073 GCA_013399225.1 Rhipidura dahli | reverse complement strand
CGACCCCCCTCCTCCTCCTCTTCCTCCTCGTCCTCTTCCCGCCGACGCTGGCGTTCTCCGGGAAGGCCCGGCCATGGCCGAGGCCGTGAGGGGAAAGGGCTTGAGAGGGGCGGGTGAGGGGAGGCCATAAAGGGAGAGGGGGCGTGAGGCGGTAGCGGCGGCGCNGGCCCGGCTGCTCCCCCCGCCCCTCTCCTGTCGCTCAAGCGGCTCGCAGCCAATCACCACGCTCCCTCCCCGGCCCAGGCTGCCACAGCAGCCAATCAGCGAGGGCAGTGGGCGGGGCGGCGGTGTCCGGGCAACGGCGAGGCGTGCGCGGGGCGGGCAGCGGAGCTCAGCGGGCGGGCCCTGAGGGGGCTCCGGGGGTGGCCGCGGTGTCCCCCCGAGCTCGGCGGCTCTCAGCGAGGTCCGAAAATTCGGTATGCGTCCGTACCGGAGTTGTCTCATGTTGTTTGTGAGTGGGAGCTGCCTCTGCAGGGACCCCCGGGGCTTCGGGGTGCCCGGGAAGCTTCTTTGCCTTGGAGTGCGCTCTGTGTGTGTGTGGTTCTGGAGTCCGGGAGACACCCTGCCTGCCCCCTGAACAGCACTGAAGTATGTTTGTGCTTTGGTGCCTTAGCAATTCGTTTGGTAACGAGCACCAGCTTAGGTCTTCTGCGTGATTTTTCACAAATATTTCGTTTGTAAATGAATTTGCAGCCCAAGCTGCTCCAGGGTATAATGTCTGTGGGTTCCTTGTCAGCTCCTTAGTGTTCTAATAGGTCTTCATCTGGAGATGAGGGAAATGCAGGTGTGTTGATGATCCTGCGTGTCCTTTATTTCAGTCTTTGACTGCTGAGTTCGAGTTCTCTCGGTGTTTGGAGGTCAAGATGCTCCGAGAGCTGGAGCCCCTCTGCTCGGAATGGAGGTGGGAGAGCTGGGGATGTTCAGCCTGGGCACGAAAGGGCTCTGGGGAGACCTTACTGCAGCCTTTCAGTACCTGAATGGGGCATGTGAGAAAGAGGGACAGGGACAGGATGAGGGAGAATGGTTTAAATCTAAAAAAATGAGAGGTTTATATAAGACGTTATGAAGGAACTCTTCCCTAAATTCTTCCCTGTGAAGGTGGTGAGGCCCTGGCACAGGTAGCCCAGAGGAGCTGTGGCTGCCCCATCCCTGGAAATGTTCCAGGCCAGGTTGGATGGGGCTTGGAGCAACCTGGTCCAATGAAAGGTGGACTCTTAGTTATTTTTCCAGGAGGCAGAAGGAAAATGTCACTGGTTGTCCTGGGCTCTGAAGAAGGCAAAACTCAACAGAGGAAAGCCCTGCTTGCAGTCATATTGTAGAGAACTCTGTGAAATGTGGTAGCTACTCAATCCCCCATAGCAACACAGGGATGTTGGAGTCATGGCAGAGTGGGAGTGTGCTCTGACCAATTAAGGTATAGAGAAAATAATTGCTTTAAATTGCCCAAGCTTGATGTCATGGCAGCCTGATATAGACGCAGCCCTGGTAGCTCAGCAAGGATGGACTTTGCAGAAATGGCAGGGGTTTATTTTTAAATGGAGGCTGTACTTCATGAGGAGAAATGGAGAGATGATGAATCAGCTGGCAGGGAGGGAATGAGTGTGGGTAGACTTTTCAACTGATAAGCCCTTGAGGGTTGGCTGTGTTGTCAGAAGAGAACAATTTACCTGTTCATTGCAGTTCAGGTGAGTGTGGCAGGGCTGAGCTCATGTGCCTCTTCCTGCAAGGGAAGCAGATCCCTGTCTTTGGGATTTCTTTGTCCAGATCCACAGGAGTTTTCTCAGTATGTTTCTTTGTCCAGGTTCTGATGTGGCTATGCCATAGCTTGGCTTCCTACCAAAAAATTGCCTCCTGTAGGAGTCAAAACAAGATGAGAGCACGCTGTTGTATTTGTTGCTCCTCAGTGCACTCTGGTCCATGTAAGTTGCAAAGCAGAGACAATGTTAGCAGAGTTTTGAAACATCTTGTATTTAGGATCTCACAGAATTCTGCAAACAGAACCTGCAGTGCATTTGGAAAGTATTTTGGGTTTCCAAAAGTTGGTTTGGCAGCAGGGGAGTAAATAATGACAGAGGTTTTCTGTGAGAGAGAAGGGAAAAATAAAGGAGTAGGCAGCAGTGGAAAGTTCAGTGATGCAGCAGAAGGATGAGCCAGAAGTGAGTAATTAATCATAAATTTATATAATGCAACAGCATGGCCCAGAGCAGTGTGGTTAGTTGTATGCAAATATGTTTTGATTTTCTGTCATGGAGATCAAGTGCAACCATGGTATTTTCTGTGGATTTAATCCCTTGGCCTTTGCCTTTTTCCACTGATTTTCACTCAATTGGGATTTGATGCTATAGGAACAAATATATGAAAGGTTAGCTTAATATGATTTTGATACTTATAGTGTACTCTTTCAGCATGGCTCTGTGGAGGGATTTCAGTGCTGGACTGAGCTCTTGGGTGATGGAACTGTCCTGCCAGCATTGCAGGAACCTGTTTGTACCCTACTGCATACATTTATTACCTTCCAATTTAAAATGAGTTATTGGTGCTCTAAAGAGAAGGCTGTTCCAGAAATTGGCTCTTCTGATGGCTAGAAACCTAATTCCCAGCCTAGGTTTATTATTTGGGTGTCAGTTACCACAAACTGAAAAGGACACGTTTTAAGGGTTGTTATTACTATGAAATTGAAAGTTTATAAAGGATTTGTCACAAATTGCAAGTTTCATTGAGGAAGGGACCTTGGAAGATCACTTTGTCCAACCTCCAGTCCCAAGGCAGATCCAGTGCTGCTCAAGTGATTTCTGACATACATTCTCACACTGTTCTGAAATTGTCCTGGTGGGAAGATTCTGCTGCCTCCCTGTCTGACCGAGTCCAATGCTCTGCTCTCTCCTCTGCTAGTGGTGTCTGATAGCTTTCCTGGTTTAATATTTCCCAATTTTTCTTATCATGCCCACATAATACATTGCACACAGAAAGAAGAAAACTGTCTGGCTGATACATGAAGATGTGCCAAGGTTTTATAGATCCCTGCTGATTTTATATCCTTGATGTCATAAATGAAAAGATTATGATAAAATTTAGCAGTATCACTTAAATTCACTGTAATGTTTTTCGAAGTGTCTCCCTCCATATGTTTCCTTGTTTTACTGAGTTGAGTGAAGGAAAGCAGCTGTACCTTCCTTGACAGAAATACCATCAGTGGCAGACATGCTCTTTGTTTGCTTCAGAGGAGTAACCAGGCCTCCAGGGCAGCTATCAAAATAAAGTTTAAACCAATTTTTGTAAACAGAGTTAAAACTTTCCCAAAGATTATTTGACTGAGAGTGAGAACTCGGGGTGTAACTGTGACCACATGCCAGCTTTGGAGTGGAGTGGCAGATTCCAGGGTTTGTTGCCTGTTTTCTGTAATCTTGTTGCCAGAAAAATAAGGAGAAGACAAGGTTTGTTTTCTTTGCTCCTGATATTGCTACACTGACAATGCAGTTCAAAAGTGAAGTTATAGCAAATATTCAAATGAGTAATGCCTGCACTTTAGCAGGCGTTGAGAGTGGCTTTGGATTTTTGCTTCTGCATGCATGGAGCAGCAATGCATGGAGATGATTCTCATCAATCCTGTTGGTTTCCTCTTGCAGCCCTTGGAATTGGAGCAAGGCCTTGAGAACCACCAGCAAATTGAGAAGCACGAGGCTGCAAGATGTCAGGGCGGAGTGGGAAGAAGAAAATGTCCAAACTGTCCCGCTCGAGCAGGGCTGGGGTGATCTTCCCTGTGGGGAGGATGATGCGCTACCTGAAGAAAGGGACCTACAAGTACCGGATCGGGGTTGGAGCACCAGTGTACATGGCAGCTGTCATAGAGTACCTTGCAGGTAAACCCAGAACCTGCTCCTGGAAGTGCTCATCACACACAGAAGCCAGGGTTAGGTGGGATGCAAATGTGTGGAGCACTCCTGAAAATCAGGCTCTGCAAAGTGCAGGATTTGTTGAAATTTGCTGAAAACGCTAAGGAGGTTCATTTGTTTCCTGGGGAGGCTGAGGGCAGAAATTGTCTCCTTTAGAGGCACCATGCTTGGGCACTAGCTGGAAGGGTTATATTTTATTGCTTTGCAGAGTGAGGAGTCACATCTCTCCCAGAGAAAACTGGTATTAATTAGGCTTATTGATACACCTAAATGTGAATAATAGGTGGAAGAAAAACAAACCAAACTTGTACATCTATTGGGCTTTTTAAGTGAGCAAACTGTCTTGCTGGCTGCATTTCTCCCTGCAGGACAGTGTCAAAGTGTTATGAAATGTAAAGGTGTTTTTTTTGTATTTAAAAAACCCTTTTGCTTTGCTTAAGTGTGTAAAGAAGGTGTTCCAGGGTTTAAGTCTCCCCTCCATGCCCTGAGTTTTCTTTTTCTTGCCTTTCTGAAACTGAGCTTTGAGGAAGGGGTAGGTGTCCCGTGGTGATACAATATACTGTGGTTCTGTATAGAAATATTTCAGAGTGTTCTATGATCATATCTGCTGAGTTTCTCATTTAATTATGGATAATAGCACTTTAGCAAATTGTTAGAACTCACGGTGCAGAGAGGATTCTGGTTCAGGTTACTCAGGGGTTACGGATCAAGACTGAGGTGCATTAGAGAATCTGTGAGGAGTCACAGCCTGGATGGAATAGTTGAGTGAGTTGTGTTTCAGGAGTGCAGTTTGTTGCCAAAGTGGCATGAAGAAGCTTGCATGGAGCAAGGTTGTCCATGCAACAGGTTTTGTGTAAACACCGCTATCTTCTTCACACATGAAGCTTGTTCCCACTACCAGACAAAAAAAGCATTATTTGCTTTCAAAGGTGTGGAGAAAAATCTGAAATCTCACTACTAAATTTGACTAATTTCACACAATTTCACTACTGAAATTAAATTTATGATGAAGCCTAATAGAAATTTCCATGTTTGTGGTGGTACATTCCAGGATGAGAATAAATTTTTTTTCCCTGAGGCTACTTCTGGAGCTGGAGTGACAAAGTATGGGTTGTGTTGAAGAAATCACAGTAACTTTTGTAACATAATGTGCTGCATTGTGATTCTGCTGACCTTCTGTCTGGAGAGAAATACTTTTTTACTTTCCCTACTCCACAGGGAGATATTTCTTGGATAAACATTTGGAGATGCTTGTTCTGAGCTGTGGCAATTATTACAAGGTGCAGTAATGAATTGTCAGCAGCACATCTGGTATGTGCAACATTTCAGTGGTTCAGACTGAGTTGTGGTCAGCACTGTTTGCCTATTACCTGAACAAGAACAATGTATGTCTTGGCTCTGCTCCTGGGTAGTAAGTGCAGTTTAATTTAAATCATTAATCTGAAATGAGCAGATTATGTGTGGGCCCACACTTTGCTTTAGGAAAAAAAAAAATGTGTAGTCAACCAGGCAAGAAGATTGCTAGAGGTGTAGGCTGGGAGCCCACATAAATTGTAAGGGAATGCTATTTTCAGCTGCTTGGTTCAGCAGAGAACTCCTGTATGTATTGTGATAGAATGGAGTAATGTTTCTGAGCAAACATCTATTGCTGGTGGATTGTGTTCTTTCCAAACCAAAGTTCCTATGCTCTGTCCAGGGTTTTGTTTGGAAATATTGCAAAGGTGGAGAGTTCAGTCAAAAAAGCAATTTTGCAACATCTAACCCTGCTGATCTATTCCTAATATTATGTGTGAATAAATGGTTTTGGGAAGCCTGTAGAAACAAAATAGGTTTTGCCAAGGATGTTGTCAAAGGGGGTGTTATATGTCAAACTGGTAAATTTTCTTAACATTATCTGATCTTTGTGTTACAAATGCCATTCTTTTCTCCTGGACTTGCAGCTGTGAAATGGTGGTTCTTCAGGATGAAAGGCTGCATGCAGGGGAACTGCTTCAGGCCAAATCTGGGAGGGTGGCAGTAAGAGACTGACTTTTTAGCTGTTTCACAGAAGCAGGTCGAATGTATTTTTTGTGTTATGTCAAAGCATTCATGAGAACTTCTTCTCTAACACCCTGAGTGCTCCTCTGTGTTTGAGCAGAGATTTGATGCTTTACCAAAGGGGAAGGGTGGTCTCTGCCACCTCAGGGAAATCTGGCTCTCTTCAGCCAGGCTCTAACTTTGATAAAACACAGGTTGAGATCTCTTTGATTTTAACAGCTAAAATCTCTGAAGACTTGAATGTATTCCAGCCTCAGCTCCCAGATCATAACATTGTGGGGACACAGTGGTTATGGGAGAAGTATATTGATGTTAGAGACAGAGCCAGGGACAGATCTGGCTAGTGGGGAGAGCTGGACTGATGGCCAGTAGGTAAATAAATGGCAAGGAGTGTCCAAATATCCTGTCAGGAAGCTGGAGAGTGAGTTGAAAAAACAGGAAATAGGCCAAAGATTGGATGGAGGGGGTGCTGGCAATGAAGGACCTGGGCAGGAATATTGAGCCTGAGTAGAGACAGGAGAAATGGTGACTGTCCAGGAAAGGCAGCTGAGGTAGTAGTCTTGGTGTGGATTGCCAGGGAAAGGAGATTGATCTGTGGAGCTGGGAAAGCAAGTCATGGCTGAGATAGGGGCAAGGTGGATGAGGCTGGAAGGGTCAAACAGGATCAGAACCACCTGACTGCCTGCATTCCTCCAGGGCCTGGCATGGACCAGCAGATCTCTGTGAGTGACCAGCCCTGCATGGTCTGTTGTAGGCCTGTATTTGTGTTGCCCCAGAGCACTGAGCCTCTTGACTGGCATCATCCAGCTGGTGCCTATACATCTGGAGCATCCTTACTCCCAGTTTATGTAGTTCAGACTGCTGTTTGTCTTTGGTATGCGCTCTGTGTCACAAGATACTAGATCCCTGGTTTTTTCCTTTGTGAGCAAGATTGTGGCAGCACCTCACAGCCATTATCAACCCCAAATCTGCACTTTGCCTTATCAACCCCATCACTAAAATGCCAGTGTATCTCAGGAAGAGGTACTTTTACCTCAACTGATCAACTAATGTGAAGATCTCATCACTGTTCTAAACCTTTCTTTTTAATCTCTCTATGCTGTTTTACATTTTAGGCTTGAAAATCATACTGTGAAACTGCAGCTTAATTCCTATCCAGAAGGTTGTGTTTGATGAAACAAGGTTGAGTTCCACTGGCTTCAGAGTCCAAATTCTGTGAAAAATTGGCCTGAGTCCCACAGGATTGCTGGATTTTGCAACAGAGTCTTTGCTCTGAGTGTGCACAGGTCTGACTGTAGTCACAGCGACCTAAACCAAACATCAACTGCATATGTCCCACAGGACATCTTCCCAAAAAGTAGGCAGAGAATACAGATGCCTCTTGATGAGGAAATCATTGACACAAGTCATGTGAGTGGTGTGCTGGTCAGAGGAACTCATGGGAGGTCTCAGTGGAAAGCCATCCTCTCTAAATTAGGGCAGAACACAACACCAGCAAAGGCTTCCTCCTTCATAGGAATCACCTGGAATACTCTTTTGCACGTTGTGCTCATCTGCCATGCAGAGACAAATCCAGTAGATAGTTTTCCACCTGCAAATGGGACTCCATCATCCAATACATTTTTGCAGAGTAAAGGTGTTACTGTTAGATTTCTGTGTGGTAGTGTAACAGGAGCTGACACAACTTATCCTGAAGGCGAGGTGGAAAACGAGATAACCTGTAGGAAATCTTTCCAATTTGCTATCAGTAATTCTCATAGACCTTTCTTAGCAGTCCAGCTTCACAAAAGCTCAGCTGAACAAATAACTGTGGCTTGGCTAGGATGCTTTAGTTCCCAGACATTTCAAATCTGCTGATCCATCAGCTAAAGAAACCTCTTTTTCCCTGTATGTCACAGGATGACAAGATGTAATCCCATGCAGGTCATAGCGTGGCTGCTGCTTGTGTTTGCTGGAAGAGAGTTAGGTTTTTCTGATGATGTCTGAGTTTAAACTTCTGATGTTGAGGCATCTTTGTGGATTTTGACTCTTGCAGGAAGCAGTATTATTTGAGATTTCAATGTAATCCTTAATGCCTGCTGCTGAGAGCATGGAAAGTAAACCCAGTTTATGGCTGAGAATATCAAGATGCCCAATTCCAAGAAAGCTTGTTATGGTATAGGACTTTAGTATAGGACTTATATACTCAGACTAATCTTCTTAGAATTTAGGCAATCTCAGATGTTAAGATGTTTCTACATGATGTGTAAGGCAGTTTCTTCAGGGATCTGTTATTGTAGCAGAGGATGTGATAACTGAAGCTTCCAGTTTTGATATTGTATTTTGTAAATGCCAGTTTATATTCTTAATATTATGAGCCTCCACCATTAGAAAAAATATGCATAGAAACCTTCATTAAAAGGAGGCAAGGCATTTAACTTTGCAAATGTTTGGCATCCTTTGGTAAGTTATATACATATAACACAATCTGCCATACGTCACCTCTGCCTTGGATTCCCTTCTTCCCAGTGTCCTGGGATGGATGGCTGGCATTTGAGTGTTCTGCCTTTTTTGCTCTTAACATTAGGCAGAGGACTAAGAGTGCACCATCAGGATGCTGCTGGCCAAAGGACCCAAACCTGGGGCAGTGGGGTGAGCACACAGGTAGCAGGATGTGCCTGTTGTTGGCACACCTGAAAGAACTTCAGTTCCCACACAGGTAAGTATGTGTTGTTTTCTGGATTTTTTTTTTCCCCGATGCAATTTTCCTCTGCTGTCAGCACACATCTGCAAAACCCACCGGAAGAGCCTGGGTCTCTTTTCTTGCTCTCTGCTGATCTGCACAATGGATGGAATCTGTTCCTTCTGTCTGCTGCTGTGTTAGCTCCACTGGCAGAGGTCTGGGAGAGGGTCTGACACTTCCAGCCCCATGGGGGTGAAAATAGCTGGATTATGCGGGATCTCTTTTCAGGTTCCTCTTTTAAAATCCAGGACAAGACTAGGAAATGCTAGAGCCCCTGCCCTAACTTTTACAATTCCCTGTGAATATGCATGTAAATTTTAAAAACAGGCTTTTGTATTTCCAACATTCAGTTAAATATGTATGTTGTGTAGTAGGGAAAACTGGAAGACAAGTTTGTAATTTTGTTGTTCTAACTGAGAGGAATTGAAAGCTTGTATTTTTCCCATGAGCCAGAGGTAAGCCTCATGTTGAAATAATTTGGATTTTAGCCAGATGTTATGTGCATTTCCACTAGATTTTTCATGAAAGTCCTTCTTTTTATAGTAGTTATAGCTCATTGTATAATTGATAAAAAGGAGTAGGATGTCATTAAGACATCAATAAGTTATCAATAGGGTAATACTGATTTGCTGTAATTTTCATATTCCTGTTACTGGCAAATGCAAACACAAACCCAAAAACCAGACAACAGGGACACTGTATACTGAAACAAAGTGTGAATATGACTTTTGTGATTATTTGGAGGAAAAAAAAAACCTTCTTCCTTCCTTCTCAGTGTTTCAGTTGAGTTCTTGTATGAGAAATAACTTCTGAGTAGAGGCCAAACTACATAAGCTAATGAATTATACTGATTGCTGCAGTCCAAATAAACTTAGGAAGATGTGTCTGTATTTCTGTAATTATTAGAGAAACCTCAGTGACTTTGGTTACAGTATAAATGTTACTGCCTAATTTAGAGAAACTACCTTTGAAGTGACCTCCTGTTCCCAGGGATGTAGAAGGACCCTTCTATCAGTATTTCATGCATTGAAGCTCTCACATTGTCTCTGCTTGCATCTGAGTCAAACCTTTCATATCTTGTTCTGAAATTAAGCTTCTCACAGATTTTCAGTGCCCTTTAATGCAGAATTCCAGCAGTGCCTGGCAGGTGTGTTGGCTTTCCAAGTATTTCTTCAAATGCACCTCAGTCTTCATCTTCCCTGGTCCTGAGAATCCTTACTGTTTGTCAGAGCTGTCTGTTTCAGGTTGGGTGTTTCACTGCATGCTTGACTGTTCTGTTGTCACAGGGCTGCTGATAAATTTTGGACTGCTGATGTACCTTTTTTTAGGTGGTTCTTTTGCCTTTTTGAAAGAGATTTCTGACTTGGGGCTCTTAAAAGAAATTATGTGGATCAAGCTTAGCATATTTTCTCCTAGATAGCCTTTAGGGAATTAGGAAGGACAAATCGATTTATCTAAATTTACAAATACATTGAGTGGGGTTTGGTTTCTGCCTTTCTGTAGCAAGAACCCTTTAAATCTGGCAATGTCCCTGAAATGGTAAATGGGTATTAAGAAGCAGTGTAAAAATGTGTATGAAGCATTTACCTAAGCTGCAGTTTTGTTACTCATTTTTATCTTAATGTGTTACAGCTGAAATCCTGGAGTTGGCAGGAAACGCAGCGCGGGACAACAAGAAAGGAAGGATTGCCCCCAGACACATCCTCCTGGCAGTTGCAAATGATGAGGAACTGAATCAGGTGCCTGTTTACATTTTGGTGCAGGAGTTATGTGCTGTGGCTTGAGTGAAGCTGGTACCAGGGAAGGTTAGAAACAGCTTAGTCTGAGACATGGATGGGATCGCAGTTATTGGACCAGAAGATTGTCCCCTCTTAAATAAAAGCAATTAAAAAAAAAGTTCTGAGATATCTCACCTTAAATCTTATGGACATAAATTGTGGTTCTTCTTAGCCTATGAGTCCTGTTGAAGCAAGTAGACTTGATGCTTCACTTTTTCCTCAATACTTAAAGAAAATGTGCAAGACCTTTTCCCAAAAGTTGCAGAAATGTGTGTTTTCTATTATACTGGCTGTGAGGCTCGTGTTGAATAGGGATCTGGCTCACTTTCTGCTATTGCTGTCTCCCTGTCTGGTTGCCCAAACTGTGGTTTTCAGTGCTCTGACTCTCGGGATCACTTGTGGGATCACTTCTGCTAGACTTGTTGAGTGAGGACAGAGATCACAGCATGGACTCCAGATTGTACTGTTCAGGGGTGCTGAAAAGGTTCAGTCAGCATCAGAGTCTCTCCTCTGTATGAAGATGGATGATGTCATTCACACTTTGAATACTTCTGCACTTAATATGACTGCTTTAAATAATGAAAATGTGGTGCCCATGAAGTCATGTGGCTCTGTTTCCAGTCAAGTGGAGTAAAAATTCAAAACAGGCCAGAAGAGAAGGAAAAGTATGCTAACACTACCAGCCTTTTCCCAGCTCTGTGGTTCTGGTCAGTGACCTGTGAACTGGGATCTAGATCCAGTGTTGTCTCTTAGGAATTAGTCAGACTTTGTCCTCTACATGGTATCGCAGCCCATTCCTGTTTTTGCCTCTGCAGAGCAAGTCCTTGGAGCTTTTCCTTGCTTTCACTGCATCTGTTTCCCTGCCAAAGGGATCTGCATCCAGTCCTCCTCTGAGCAGGGCTGTGGTGCAGTCCTTTTTTTAAGTAGCTCACAGGCAGTCTTCTTCTCTTACCCTTATTCGCTGCTGAGTTACCAAGGACAGGTTTGCACTAAGACTGGCGCTGGAAGAGGGAGAAATAATTGTACAGCAGCAGAATCCTCCAGGATGTGCTGGCTGACTTTGTTGTCACCTGCCAAGTTCCTTGTTACTCATGGTTTTTTGGTGGTGCAGACTGAGATGATCTGTGATATGCTTCCATATGCTGCTTCTCCTTGCAGTTGCTCAAAGGTGTGACTATTGCAAGTGGAGGTGTCCTGCCCAGGATTCAGCCTGAGCTTCTAGCCAAGAAGCGGGGTGCTAAAGGCAAATCTGAGACCATCCTTTCCCCTGCTCCTGAGAAGAAGGGGAGGAAATCCATGGTGAACAAAAAGAGTGGGAAGAAGGCAAAGTCTACTAAGGCCCGGACGTCCAAAAAGGTAAGCACAGGGCAGGTACAGACTCCATGTCACTCTGCAACATTTTCTTGATAATTGTTTAGAATCTCTTACTTCCACACTAACTCCGTGGCAGTGAACTCTTGCTTTTAAAATAAAGGAAGCTGTTTCCTAAAACATTTTGTATTGGAGAGATGTCATGCCTTCAGCCTTGTACAGGTACTGGGTTGCTGTTAAAGATTTTTCACTGTCCAGAGAACTTGTCCTGGACGTGGAACATTGATGTCATTGGGACAAGCTCTTTGTTTCATGTGTTCTTAGCTGTGCTGTTCTTAGTGATTTTTAAAAGAAGAATAAATCAATCAGAACTTGACCATTGCACTTTCCCTTAAGGTTGCCCATCCTCTATCACTATCCAAAAATGGATTAATTTGGTAAAGCACTAACCCAGATCAGTGCTCTTTGTTTGTTTGTCATTCCAGAGCATGCATGTTTGAAACACTGCTGAGTTTTTGATTGAGTAGTGTTAAATGATATTAAGCTTTGATTTAAACTTTTTAAACTTAGATTAAGCACATTTTTCTGAAGTTTTTATACAGTTCCATAGCTGAGAATATGCAGAAACAGCCTTTAAAAATAAAAGAGAGTTGCTTAATGGGATGTCTCTGTGTATTGATCTCAGCTACCACCTTACTTTGAATTGTGCACATGCAGAGTTTGGACTCGTTAGGAGGCAGTAGCTTCTTGACATAAAGCAAATATTGAGAGATGTGAGGAGGTGCTCCTGCAGCCCTCTGGGACTGGTAGGTTTGCTACTCCTGGAGGTTAAGCCATAAGAAGGCTTTCTCATTTAATAACTGAGATTTAAACATTTGTTTTTCAGATCACAAAGTTGTTTTTTCTTCAATTTGGAGCATTTGACTGGGTTACTAAGTGACTAAGTTTGATTGAATATGAGGTTCTGCTCTGTTAGCAACAAAAATAAACCAACACATGCCCATCCATATAAATACAACCTTAATTGCCAGTAAATCTACAGATGGGTGTGGGTGCCCTGCCTCTGAATGTGACTACAAATGTATGTAATGCCTCAGATGAACCACTGATTTAGCATTATATAAACAGTGCAGACCTCTGTTGTTACATAATCTTAGGGGATTACAAGGCTGTGAGTAATAGATCGATCTGAGAAGATAAGATTTGTAGTAAGTTATTAAATCTCCCCCTTATTGAAAAGGGCTAGATGCTGATTTTTTTGTTTCCTTTGAGAAGTCTTGCTTTTTTTTTCTCCCATCAAATAGAACAAACAGAAGGACAATGAAAAAGAAGGAGCTTCAAATTCACCAGCTGAAGATGGACCTGGGGATGGTTTCACTATCTTGTCCTCTAAGAGCCTTGTGCCAGGACAAAAGGTAATAGAGAGCAAGAACAGATTGGGGCTTAGCATGAAGGGAAGGATGCTTTTCTCTTAAACCAAAGCATTTCCAAAATCAGCCTTTTTTTCTTCAAATCGTGATGTTAGAACATTCGTTTTCTAGCAATAACTTCCTCTGGAGCAAGCTCCCATGTTGAAGGCATATTACCAAATAATCTGAGTGGTGTGTAAATTAATTAATTAAAGTCAGAATCACATATACTGAACGGAATAAAATAACTCATCTTGGAAAGACTGAATCCAACCTTCTTTCACTTCAGCTTTTTGGTATGAAAATGATTTTGCACTCAGATTGCTATTTATTTTTTCCTCCCCCTCATTATTGTTTTTCAGCTTTCTCTGACACAGAGTGACATCAGCCATATTGGCTCCATGAAAGTAGAAGGCATCGTTCACCCTACAACTGCTGAAATAGACCTCAAGGAGGAAATAGGTGAGGTTCTGTTCATGCAGAAAAATCACACCTAGAGCTGGAACAGTAGCTGGTCTACTGGCTGCCTGCTGAACTCCCATCCTGTTTCACCTGAATCTGCCCCGGGCCACAAAATATCAGTTCCAGCTTCTGAAAATCAGGCTGGATCTGACTAGGTGTAACAGGCTAATCACTAATTTATCTTTTTTTTTAATGACAAGCAAAACACAGATAATTTGTTGAAGCACATGAGCAGCAAAGGTGTAAATAATTATTACTGAGGTGTTTATTGGCTTATTTTTACATATGCATCTGAAAATTACATTGCAAAATTATATATTAATAGCACTTCTAACTGTGACTTTCATTGTAGGATGTTACATAATTTGGAAATACTCGTGTACAAAGCCTTACACTGCTCATGTGAAATAAGGAAATACTATTATTACAGATATGGAAATCTAAGCAGGAGGGAGGTGAAAAGCTATTGCTTTTTGTCAGTTGCATAGGGAGCACAGAATCTAGCAGCAGGCTTTTGGATCATTGTTTTTTAATCATCAAGACCTTCACTGGCATCCCAGCTGTGTTTGTTTCAGCAAGTAGTAGGGTTTGTATGTTGAGTCCATTTTGGAGGCTGAAAATGAGAGTCCTGAAAATCCCACTCCATGCTATTTTAGCCATAAGTCAGAGTAAATAGCATTCTTACAGATATTTATATTAAAGCAATTTCCAGTAACAGCATACAGCACTCTTCAAAATAATGAAAAGTAAACTTTATCTGTGTCTAAGCAGAGTGGTGAACATAAACATCAGCTGCTGCTGATAGAGGGAGACAGGATAGTGTGTGTACAGTGTTCTTTTAAATAATGTGGACTTGTTTATCCACTCTGATACTTTGAAGCCAAGGCCTTTTGCTCTGTGTGCTTGCAGGCAAGGCACTGGAAAAGGCTGGAGGGAAAGAGTTCTTGGAAACAGTGAAAGAGCTTCGCAAATCTCAAGGACCTTTAGAAGTTGCTGAAGGTAAAAACGATACTCTGCTCTCTTTTGGACATGGCTCTTCTTATGTGTTCTTTTCTCTGGACATTCTGATCTGTTCCTGATATTATGTGTCATTGTTTGTGTGATGAAAACGTTTCTTCAAAGCTCTTTCTGATATGGGCAGCCTGCTGAGAGGGGAAAAAAGGAAGAGTAGGATGGATACCTGTGTGCTGTGCACATTCTGTCTTTAGACTGATCAATTTGTCTTAGGCAATTTCTGTCCATGGGAGTCCAAAAAGAAAGGAAATCTTGTGCCATCTTTCCTACCCTGATTGTACTTCAGCCTTAGTGAGAATCAGAAACAGTTTTCAGCCTAACATATGAGGCATAAGAAAAATTAGTGATACTTAATAAATTATTCCTCTTTATGCATATTTGATTAACAGTATACAACCCAAATAATTATCTTACTTTGAACACAAATGAAGATGTGATATGATCTGCAGAACTGGCATGCTTTCTGGAAGAGCAATTGCTCAGGCACTACAGCTGCTTTATTAGGAGAGCTCCCTTCAAGGGTTACGACATTTGGAGCAGGGAATATTTTGGGACCTGAGATTGTGCTTTCCTTTGTGGACAGATTAAACCAATTGAAGTTGTCTGGAAGACAGATGGAGAAAAGTTCCAATATGTCTTATTTGGCTTATTATCTCTATACCCAAGAAAATGAATGCTTTAAATAGTTTACTTTTGGAAATTTCCTAATTGATTTTTATAGTTTTATAATCTGAAATAATAGGGAAATTTTTATACAAGATAATTTGCTTCACTTTCATATCAAATCAGATTTATATGCCATAAAATCAAAGTAAACTACTTTTCTCTGTCAACATCACTACCCAACTAGAAGATAGACTCCTTTTATGCTATTAAGACAGCTGGTTAAAATTTAAGTAGCACAGAATTCCTCTGTGATGGTGAACAAGTGAATGCATCCGGGTTTTTCATCCATGGGTTAATTCCTTTCTGCACAGCTAATTTCAGTGTGTTTAACCTGAGATTACCAAGACCTAGACTTCCACTAGTGCTGATGGTGCCAATTGCAACAAAATAAACTGATGCCATGCTGTGGACTCTGCAGGTCCTGGAGAAATATTAGGCTTTCTGAAAAATTAATCTGAAATTCCTAATTGGGCATTACTGGTGGGGACAAATTTGATTTTCATGTCCTTGTCTGAAATTACCCAGCTGTGAAGTGAGTCTAAATATTACTCCCCAACACTCTGGAGCTGTAATGATGATGATGCAGGATATTTGTGAAAAGCACTCTGTGACAGCACTGCAGAAATGGCTGTGGGGATTACTGGTACTGTGTTCAGGGTGAGATTTTCGTACTTTGCATAAAACAAACCCCAAGGCTGTGCTGAATGAGAGCTAAAAACCATTATTGAGTAGCTGTGTGCTAACCAGAGGAGCCCTGGTTTCTTTGGTCTCCAAAGAAATAATGATTGATCACAAAAGGAATGATGAGAAAGGTTATGATTGCAAGTGAGCCTTTGTGGTGTATTTTAATTCCAAGTGTATTCCTTTGGAGAGGTAATGTAATTAACAAGGTACGTTGGGTTGAGAGGTCATTGCAGGGTGGTTTCTGTTCCAAACTAAATGTTATATTTTCATTTGTGTTAGCTGCACTCACTCAGTCTAGCGGCCTAGCAGCAAAGTTTGTCATCCACTGTCACATCCCACAGTGGGGATCAGACAAGTGTGAAGAGCAGCTGGAGGAGACTGTCAAGAACTGCTTAACAGCTGCAGAAGACAAGAAGTTGAAGTCTGTGGCTTTCCCCCCGTTTCCCAGTGGCAGGTAGGACTCCCTGTGTTGGGTAGCAGGGGTGGAATTGGCTGTCAGAGCTGCTGCTGTTCCAGAGAGGTGCCCTGTGCTCTGTGACCCTGCCTCTGCTGCTGCCATCTGACACCGTGCTGCTCCAGAGGAACCCAGCCTGAAGTGCAGTGTTTGCATGAAGCTACCACAGAGCCTTTATAAAGAGAAATTAGCTATCCCACAGGAGAGCTGAGTGGGCTTGCTGTGTTTTCTATTGCTAGGCAGTCATTTTCATTCCTCTGCACCACCTGGGGTTTTGTGTCCCTTCATTTTGCTGTGGGAAATCTTATTAAACCTGCATTTGTACTAATAAGATTATAATCATAATACTGAAGGCAGGTGACAGTGGTGCCACCTGAGCTATATGGATGTGGGGTGTTCACTTCAGCCCTCCTGAGAACACATATTTGAAAGACTTGTCCCACAAAACTTTTCTTTCAGAAGAAATTCAGTGTTTCTCAAATGTAGGTCTGCTTTCAAAGGGGAAAATTATTAAACCAAGTGTGAAGCTGCACATTTCTTTTTCCATAACTAGCAAGCAGAATGTGGTTGACTAAAAAATCTGAAACATTTTTATTTTTCTTCTTTTTTTCTTTTAAATTTCTTTTAAAATCAACAGTTTGTTGGTCTCTGATGACAAGAAATCTTACACAAGCCCTGCTAACTGCAGAAGTAGTTATTTTGTGTTAGCGTTCATGTGCTTCCATTTAATTTGAAATGTATATACTGATTTTGGTAGTAGTGGCCAAAGAGTGGAGTACAGAGCACAGTCCAGTTGTGTTGGCCTGACACTGAATAAAAGGAAAGTAAAACTGCATTTGATCAGTGAAATCACTGCACATCACTGAATACATGGGAGGTGAAAGGGCCATTGTTACACACTCTGCAAAGCAAAACAATATTTTTATGGGTCAGGACAAAAAATAAATAGAGGGACAGTTGAATTTTTAGTCAATTTTTTAATATACAGATGGTTTTGTTTATGGCTTTCAGTCAAAGCAATATGTGATAAATTGTTTTAAGAGTCTTTAATATGAAGTGCAACTTTCAAAAATGAAGTGTAACTTTTAATACCAATAGAAGAAATTTCTAGACTTCATGTCTTCTTAGAGCACAGAACTAGAATAATCCATTCGTGGACCATTACTCTTAGTGCAGATTCTTCTGCTGCATTGTTCCATTTCACTCTTTGCTGCTCTTCCAATTACTCCTCCTAACAAAAAAAGAGAGTAAGTCTTACCAGGTGCTGCTGGTTTACACTTCATTTATCATAGGACCTCAACATTTTCTGAAAACATGCAGTTTTTCAAATAGGACTTCCTGATTTTGCTCTCATTTTATGCTACCTACATGTCTGCACAGGAAATGCTGGGTTTGTGAGTAGCTAAAGAACTATACTGTATCAGTTCTGTGAATTTTCATTTTCCTCCATCCCATCTTAGGAACTATGTAACTAATGTGACATTGCAATAGATGGGATACCTCAGTTGTGCCAGATCTTTTAGATGGTTTTCAATATAAATATGACTGTAGGTTAGAGAATATTACCATCAAGAGGAGTGAATGAATGCATCTCGACCTTAATTTGGCTTGGAGTTGTAATTTCAATTGTTTTCATGGGAATCCCAAGCAAAGTATTTTAATAACAGAGTGAGGAAGTCAGCTAAGTAGGTGATGTTTTGGGTTTAGGGGTTTTTTTTCAGTTTTTAGCTAAAAAAAGAATCATTCTTTGAAATTTTTAGTCTGCCCAGGATGGCATGGAAAAGTTTAATTCTAAGGGCAAGCATTAAAAAAATGTTGTGTGGTCATAAGAAGTAGAAGCAGATGAAAACAGCAGCTGTGCCAGCAAGGAAACTTAATTAAGCAGCAGATGAATATTGCCTTCAAAACCTTGGGGTTTGCCAAACTGCTATCTTAGCAGCCTGTGGCTGCTTCCTCTCAGCATCACTGCTCAACACTCACCTGCTTTCTTTTCTTCCCCGACCACACAGAAACTGCTTCCCAAAACAGACGGCAGCCCAGGTGACCCTCAGGGCTATTTCCACCCATTTCGACGGCTCCAGCTCTTCCTCCTTGAAGAACATTTACTTTCTGCTCTTCGACAGTGAAAGCATTGGTATCTACGTGCAAGAAATGGCCAAGCTAGACACTAAGTAGCAATGGCAGCCAAATGAAACTTTATTTTTCAACAAACTTGAGTAGCATTGAAAGCATTAGAGGTGGGTTTTATTTTTCCAATGTGCCGAGGAGGGGGTGTGGTAGTAGTGTGATGTGTTGTGACTTGATGGAGAGCTGTGATTAGAGATGAGAGGGGTTTAGTCTGATTTCTTCATGCCATTTTTATCACCTTAAGCAATTGAGTTACCATCTGTCTTCAGGAGTTTAGTGTCTCTTGTTACTTTAGTTTAGGAGTTTTTAAAGAGTAACCTTATTTTAGATTTGTAGTGATGATTTCTTCACACACACACACACACACACACACACCACTTTAAAGAAAGCTCTTAAAAATGTTCTGCTCCCTTTTCCCCTCCCTTGAGGGTAGATGGTGAACTTCAGCCTTCAGCCCACAGAGAGGAGAAAAGGGCCTTAGAAGTGATGCATGAGGAGCTTCTGTTTTGCTTTTAACTCACAATAACTTCTGTAATTACTGAGAATATTTCATGGTGATTTTGTTTGTTTTATAAGAAAAAAAGAAAAAGATGTGTCAAGTGTGGTTATTATTATAAACCCCAATTTTGCTCTGGGAATTTATCACCCTAAAAAGAAAAATTAAAAAAGGAAAAGAAAGGAAATAAAAAGCAGCAGCATCTGTAATTAAGTGCTTGCTGTATCACAACCAACAGCTTTTCTGACTGAAGTTTAGTGCTAGAAGTGACACAATTAAAGCTGCTGAGGAGATTTTGACACAAAGATGCTTTATATTCTGTTGAATTCCAGGCTTACCATATCCCCTTCCAGGTTTTAGACAGGCATTACCCTGGCAGCACTGTGAGCCATTCTCCCTGCAAACTGCAGAGCAGATGCCAGATCTGTAAGAAGCAGGTCCTTAGAAGAGCAAGAATAGAGAAAGCCAGGGAAGAAAACCAAACCAACAACACATAACAAACAAACCACAGAGATTCTGAAAACCACAGTGTTTATTGTTACAAATCAAGGTAAGCCAAGCTTCTTGCTCAGAGCTCTCTCAGCAAGGGGAGTAAAAGAAACATTTCTTCCCTGGTTTTTATCGTGGGAACTTCTGTGCAGTTCATTTGGGATATGCCTCCTTCCCCTTTACAGCAAGACAGGCACCCCTTTCATGTGGCACGGTGATGGGTGGCTTGAGGAGGGGCTGCAGAGGACAGTATCAGTCAGTACAAGCAATAGAAGTGCACCTTCACCCTCTTCCAGCTGCTGTGCTCCTTGCTGGATGGTTCCTGGTGCCTTCTTAGGAGGGCATTGTCTGTCCCATCGTCTTCCAGCTCTTGGAGACGAACAGATCCCGGCTCTTGGCAATGGTCACCAGGAGACGTCCCACATAGTAACCATTCACCTGGCCTACACCATCATTCCTGCCCATGGAAAGCAGGAAGGTTAGTGACCCTGCAAAGAAGATATAGAGGTGTAAGTCAAGCAACTGTTGTCCAGCTCCTCTGCATCCACGTGGAACACCTTTCAGCAGAGTTCTGGTAAGTGTTTACATCTGTGTTCATGAACAAGACCTATTATCCAGCTAGATTTTTGCGACCAGGTTGCTCAGTTTGTGCTTGTTTTAGTTTAAGGGGAGAAAGAAGGAAAAGAAAAGTCTTCTTATTCCTGGGATTTAATTGGACAGTGAGCAATTTTAAGAAAAGAAAATAAGTTTGATGAATAGCAGAGTCCCACCAGTAGATTTATCAAGACATTAGTGAAGAAAGGACACATTGTGTGGTAGACTGACTCAGTAATTAGTATCTACACTGTGTCTTAGTCAAGGACTAAGATGAGGCCTGAGCTACAAGCTGACATAATCAACTCCAACTGTGAGTTCCTTCACAGTGAATTCAGTGAGTTCAGAGTCCCATGCAAACTAGACAGCTGTTCCTTGCAGAAAAGCAGCCCAACACCTAAGGCCAGGTGATAGGAGGTGACCATACCTGGCTCGTAGGTTTTGAGAGGCTTCTGTGTCAGGCTGTTGATGATGTTTGTCACCACGATGTTGGCGTGGAGCCCAGCGTGGTAGGCCATCTTGGGCTCTTTGAGATCTGCGCAGTCCCCAATGGCATAGATGTTCTCGTAGCCTTCCAGCTGCAGGTGCTTGTTAACTTTCAAAGCACCATTACTTGCCATTTTGTCACCTGTTTTGCCAAACAGCAGGTTTTTAGAAGCGGCTTTGTGTTGCTTGGTGTGGCCTGAGACCCCAAAATGCTGCTGATGTAATGGACACAAAGTGAGGGGTTGTTTTTCACCCTCTTTTCTGTGTGTCAGGAAAGAGATGCTTTTTGCCTTGCTGTAGTTAATCACTGCAGTCTCGTGCCATGCATCATCCTTGGATATTTCAGTAGAATCACCCCCACAGGCTGTACACGGTTCATCCTCACACCCCTCAGCACCAGCAAACTGTGCTGCTTGTCCCCACCCAGTGGTTTGTTTTTTGTCACTTACCAAATGCAGCAGCATATGCAGAAGAGTTAATCTTTATCCCTGTGCACAGCACCACCATGTCAACAACCACCTCGGTGCCCTTCTCTGTCCTTACTACCAGGTCTTTCTGGAACTGGTTTGGCCTGAGGTTCTCCACATTGCTGACCTTTTCACCTGTTGCAACAGAGAGCCCTGGGTCACAAACCTTTGCTAGGCTATGGTTTCCATCTAACCCAGAGAAACAGGAATTCGAGGGAGCCATGTGTTACCAAAGAAGTCAGAAAGAGGACATTAGGAGATCCTTTTGCTAAAGGAAGAGTAGCTTGTAGGTCTTCAGAGGTATTGTTAAGGACATACTTAACAGGAGCCGGACTCCTTTCCTGAGGAGAATCTCTTTCACCTCCTGACGGACACTGGCTAGCAGCTCCACGTCAGCCAGTGCAATTTTTGAGTGAATGAGGATGACCTGTTGGGGACAAAACAGCAAATGGGGACACAGGAATGGAACAGGACACACTGCATGCAAGGTGGGAACAGCTATAGCTGGGGCCTCTCTCCACCCTGATTGATGCCTGCAAGAACAAGCCAGGAAGGGGCACGTAGTGCCACAGTCCTTGCTGTGACTGGCTACAAGATCAGTAACTGGATGTGCAGTCATCTCAGGTACCTCCAGCAGCACCATCACAGAACAGTCTCAGAAACCAGGATGAAGGTAATTGTGATGAAGATGCTCCTACCTCTTTGTCTGGGTACTCCGTTTTGATCTCAGCAGCCATCTCCACTCCAGCAGCACCACCTCCCACTACCAGAATGCGCTGAGATTTCTCAATCTTCAAGAGAAAAATTGTGTTACAAGGGAACTGCAAATTGCAGGAAGCCAGAATACTTTCAGTCACACCATAGACTGTTCTGACACACAGCACAGGCCCAACAGCAATAATCTTCTTAGTTCATTAAGAGGAGACAAGAAAGGAGTGCCCTTTGCACTCTTCCTGCCTACTCTGTAACACTGTTAAGTATTTCAGGTTTCCTCTTATGCTAGAGAAGCCATGATGAGCTTCTTGTCCTGGCTGCTCCCTGTGGACACCATGGTCTGTCATGGTCCCTTTCTCTTAGACACAGCTGGCTCCAGACAGCCACAGTGGTATCTGGGACAGGGAGGGTGAACAAAGGCAGGCAGCAGCTCGGAGGAGTTGATTGCTCACCTCTTTAACCATGTCTTCATAGGTCTGGATGGCACTTTCCATGTCAATGACTTGGTTGAACTTCCCAGGGAATGGCCCATCACTGCCTGTTGCAAGAATGAGATGGGAGTAGTGAAGCTCCTGGGAGGGCAGAAGGTAAAACGGGGTATTAGACACTTAAAAATGGAGCCTAGAACACAGTGGTTGCCTCCTAGATATTGGTTACTCATTTCCTCATCTTCATCCCTTGCTGGTAACCAGGAAAGTACTTGTCACTGTCAGGAAGTGACTTTATGAAGAGACTTGGTCCAGGTGACACCAAGTAATTGTTCCTCAAGGTCTGAGAGAAGCATCATTCAGGTGAGCTGAGAGCTTTAAAGAAATTGCCCTAAATTCACAGAGAATAACCTGATGTTTATGCTGGACACTCACAGCTGGTTCCAGAGACTAAGTTCTCTCCTTCACCCTCTCCTGAAAAGAGATGAGATGCTCTGGCTGGAAAGAGCGATTGATGCTGCTGCTCTTGTTTCTTCCTGTAGTTAAATAAGGATCTGGGCCCCAGGGTTAGTAGCTGAGCTCTAAATCCAGCTCTGAGAAGAAAAGCTCAGCTGAGCAGGAGATGGGGTTGGGTATTTATTGCACACCTACATCCCAGCACAGCTCTAGGCCACTTAGCTTGGCTGGAAGGGAAGGTGCTGTGCAGGAAAAGACGCCAAGTTCTTCAGGAGAATGGAACACACCCTGCTGAAGGCTGACTCCCTGCACTAACAGGTGATCCCATAATGCAGCTAGGTCATTGCAACACCCACCTCACCATCACTGAGCAACACTTGTTGCCTCCCAGGGTCTATGCCCACAACCTTGCCTTGTCGGAAGCTGTCCCCAAAGGTGACCGAGTAGGAGATGAAAGTCTTCTTGGCAAATCCTGTGGGAAGAGGAGACAATGGGCGAGCTCTCCTTCTGTGGAGGCTAGCAGCCCTTCTTCTCTAACCCTCCCCCCCACGCTGTCCTTGCTCAAACAAAAGCATGGCATGCATCTGGGACTGTGGGCTGGGCCTTTGCTCTGTGTTATCTCTGCCCAGCAAGGAGCTTCAGGACCTCTGATCAGGTGACACCCTGGGCTAGGTGGCTTTGTCTCTGCTCCTCATATCTCCTGTACTGGTTTGCCCATAACTGTTTCTGTGGTCCTGGCAATTTCAGACTGGGTGTCAGAGGCTTTTTTCATGTAATCTGTCTCTCTGACCAAACTTTCGCTATCCTTTTGATGCTTGTTCCCAGCCTTGAATGTGATATTTTGCCCCTAAATTCCCCAGTGACTGGAGTAATGGGATTGGCCCAGCTTCCAACTGAGGGCCCAGACGGGCCTGAGCAGCTCTCTGTCAGGGTTTTATCATCCCGGGCCTCACTGCTGAGCAGCTCCACAATTCAAGGGCCAGGTACAGAAAGTGATTGACTCACCCCTTCCAGCTGCTGTTGCTTTTAGCTTAGTCACTTTCTAAACTCTTGAAATTAANTTTTGTTTTTCCTTTTAAAATATTAGAAATAAAAAAAAAAAAAAAAAAAAAAAAAAGAGAAGTGGGAGAAGGGGAGAAGAAGGGATATGATCTGAGTAGTTTTTGCTCCGTTTTCCTAGCAGATATGCAAATAGCTTAACCACAGACGGGCTGTGGGTCCTCCCGGAGCCAAGTATTTGTTTTCCAGATGGAAAACATCAAGTCTTGCACCATGGCAGGGCGGAGGAGGCAGCGCAAGCACCCCGTTCCCTGAGCTCAGCATCACCACGGTGAGATAGTGGGACATGAAGAGGAGCAGGGAAGGGCTGAGGAGGTAGCACAGGCCCCTGGGGAAGGGGAGTAGGGAGTGGAGAAGGCTGACAGTGTAAAGGACATCCAGATCGTTCCCTGCCGCTCCCCGCGTCCCTCCGCCGATCCCGGTGCGACAGGGGAGCTGCCCGAGCCCTTACCGCTCTCCACGGCGGCACGGAGGGCGGCCACGTTGTGATGGAAAGCATCCCTGACGTCCACCAGGACGAAGGGGACGGCCCAGGACTTGAGCAGGCTGGCGGCGGCCGTCCCTCCGAAGCCGCCCCCGACCACCACGACCCGCACGGAGTCGTCCAGGGACAGGCGGGAGCCCATGGCGAGCGGGGCGGCTGCGGGCTCCCGGCGGAGCGGGCGCGGGGGCTGCCCCGGGGCGGAGCTGCGGGCGGAGCTGGGCTCCTCGGCGCTGAGCCGGCTGCCAGAGCTCCCCGAGCCGCCGCTGCCGGGAGGGAGGGCCGCGGGCGGGGAATGGCTCCGTGTCCCGAGAGCAGAGCGCTTCACCTGCCCAAGCCCCCGGTCAGAAACTGAAAGAGTTCGTGCCTCAAACGTTGATATAAAGTTTTGCTCGTTATAACAAAAGCTGTATAAAGAAGCTACGGCCAAAGAAGCCTCCCTGAAGACACCTGACTGGAATTTTGGACTATAAATTAAACCGCTAAGATTTTATAAAGGGAAACCCCATTCTTTAACCATCTCAGGCCTAGGAAAAAACAAACAAAGCTGAAAGACAGGAATGCATCCGCAAGAAAGCCAAATGCAGCAGAGATTCTTCCCTAGCTGAGTTTGGAATGGGGGAGACCACAGCCAGCAGAAGCCAGGTTTACTCCCCCCAAAATGAGGAGGGGGAGGAGGTTTCGGGTGTAACCTCTGATCAGAGGCAGTGAACACCCATCCTCCCTTACACCCTCCCTTACACAAACTGGCCCAGCTGTGGAACCCCCAGCCCCACAGGGCACATCCACGGGACTTTCATGTGAGAGGCAGCTGAGGTATTGTCATAATCCATCAATGACTGTCCTCAAGAGTCATTCCTGAAGCCTTGCACCAAAGGACTGAATGTGATACAACAAACTTGGAGTCTGTTGTAAGAGAATGGCAAACCCCCCTCCCACCCCAGAGAGGTGCCTGAGTTTTCATACCTAGCATGTATTAACCCATTGGATTCTATACCTTCCGGAGGGACCTTCACCACCAAGAAGACCAGCTGGAGAGGATCAACAGAACATCATTGGGATCATGAATGGTGATATTTTCCTTATTCTGGCCCTGACACTTTCTTTCTTCTCCCGCCCCCCCACCTATTTTCTACTTCTTTCTTTTTTTTTTTTTTTTTCTCTCTCTCTCTCCCATAATATTGCCACTGGCATATGGTCTCGTTTGCTGATTTGGGCAGAGGCATTTCTAAGAACTTCAGTAATGAGATTGTAACAGCCCCCCACGTACATACCCCTGTGAGAAGGGAACCAAAGGCTTTACAAGCCAAGAGCTGTGCTCTAAACTTCACAAATCTGCAGGCTGGGTGAATAATGCAGCGGAGGATGGTCCACTCCAGCCAAAGAAACAACCCCTTGGAGAGGGAAATGAGGATTACAGAATCACAGAATCAATCAGGAAAAGACCTCTGAGATCATCGAATCCAACCTATGACCAAACAGCACCATGTCAACCAGATCATGGCACTCAGTCATTCCAGTCTCTTCTTAAACGCCTCCAGGAATGGTGAATCCACCACCTCTCTGAGCAGTCCAATCCAATGTCTAATCACCCTTTCTGTAAGGAAATTCCTCCTGATGTCCAACTTAAACACAGAAAACATGTGTTTGATCTGAGTGGAGCAGGAAAGGGAGCCCAGAGACGGCTATGCAAGAGGGACGGAGGGAAGATCACAGAATCTCGGAATGCTTTGGGTAGGAAGGGACCTTAAAGACCATGTAGTTCCAACCTCCCTGCCACGGGCAGGGACATGAGCTCAGCATTACCACGGTGGAGATAGTGGGACATGAAGAGGAGCAGGGAAGGGCTGAGGAGGTAGCACAGGCCCCTGGGGAAGGGGAGTAGGGAGTGGAGAAGGCTGACAGTGTAAAGGACATCCAGACCGTGTTCTTCTGCATCACGGAAGTCGCCCTGAAGGCTTTCGGCTCCTGTGGCATTCTGGATAAATATAGCTGCTGGCCCTGCGGATAAAAATAGCTGCTGCACACACTGCGGTGCTGTGAGCTGGCAGAGCTCCCCCACACTCCCCTGCTCCTTCCCTGCTCACCATCCCTCCCTCAGCGAAACACAGCCCGGTGCCAAAACCCCCCTCCCGGCAAAACTCCCTCCAACCTTGTGGGTGGGAGAGGAAGGAATTTTCCTGGAAAAGCAGGGCCTGGACTCAGGATTGCCGCCAGAGGGTGCAGCCAGCTCGGCCGTGGGGACACGGGACGCGCTGTCCAAGCCCAGCAAACCATTGCCTCGGTCGCGGGAAAGGCCCGGGAGCTGGGAAAGGAGGGTGACAAAGGGGTCGAAAGCAGGGGGAAACGTTCCTGCACCCCACACTCTTCAGCCTGGAAGAGAGCTGGGAGGGCAGGGAGGGAACAGCCAGCAGTGAAGCTGGAGTGGTGAAGGTCCTTGATGGGAAAGGCCGTGACTCCACTGGAATACAACCAAGGTAGGCTGGTGCTATTTGTTACACAGGACTCAGCTGGAAATGCCAAAATTTTCAATAGGGCAAAAATAATTTTGAATAAACTGTGCAATATAAACCCTTCACAGCTGCTAAACAGAGAGGCGCCTGTCCTGGCCAGGAGATCCAGGAGTTATGAATGTCCGGAGGCTGGGAAATACCCCCTGGGTAACAGTGCTCCAGGTCTGCTTCCCCTCATTTTTTCCTGGTGCTGGCATGGAACCTCTGTGAGGAGGCTGCTGGAAGAGCCTGGCAATAACTGGCTTTGGGAAAGCACAATTCAGAGCAAAATCCGTGAAAAACCAAACACACCTCCATTTCTAAAGGGATGAACTCTGAGAGTTAAGTCCAGTTTAAGCTCTTCCCTCAAATTACATGGACAGGCTTGCTTGGCACCCATTGTGGCACGCACCCCAGTCCTGACAGGGTTGCCTTTACCTGTATAACTTCCTTTGGATTTCATCCTGGTGGAACAAAGCTGGATCAAAGGCCCCTTCCTAGTAGATGAGGATGCTGAGCATGAGTCGCCACTTCCCAAGTGCTGCTGCCCTGTCCCCCTTCCTCTGCACCTTTGTGCCCAGCTCTATCTTTTCCAGAGGCAGTTTTGGGTTTTTCATGCCAGACATTTGCCTGTATTTTACAGCACATACCCACTGCTGGGAGCAATCCATTACTCCAAGAGTACTCTGCAAATTTCCCCTGTCACCTGGTGTTTTCCCCCTCCATGTATATATGAAAGCTTCCGTCAGGTGAATATGGTTGGGCAACAGAAGATCAGGGCAACCTTTCAAAAAAAAGGGGGAAAAAGTCTTCTGGGCCTGTGGTTTGGAGATGCGTGAACAAACAAGACAAGGTCAATGACAAAAAGAGTGCCCAGAGCAAACAGGGAGGGTGAAAGGAGCCTTTGTGAAAACCTCAGATCCAGCCCCAGGCAAACAAGAGGAAACTTGGAATGCCCAAAGCTGTGGGCAGAGGGAATGTTCCGTGCACAGGTGAGGTCTCAGGTTTGGCAAATGGGAAGTTCTGATGTTATTTCTCTGGCTGGCTGCAGGCAGGTGGTGAAAGCTGGTGAGCCCTCAGAGAGGGGTTTGTCTCCTGCTGGTGGTCTGTGGAGCAGACGCAGGTGGGCAGGCCCAGGGCAGTAATTGGCCTGCCCTGCCCTGTTCCAAACTCCCTGGACTTTTCCTCACAGCTGCCCCATGGACCAAATGCTCCCTGTGGGATGGCAGAGGTCCAGTGGGAAGGAAGAGGTGTAGGGAGGGGGCTCTGTGAGATGGTCCTGCCCCAGTTTGCCCTGCTGAGACAGGCAGCATGGGTATATATACCTGTCTGTGAGTCCTCTCCTCATCAGGTTTAATCCAACATCATCCAGAGCTGAGAGACGTCCCTCTAAGTATGATTAATCCAAAGATGGATACAATGGTGCTGCCTGGGGAGACTTCAGGGTGCCACAAGTGCCCCTGTTCTGCACTCGCCCAAACCCCTGAAAGCCTCTGCATCTTTGTCCTGCCCACCCCAATCATCAGGGCAGTTTGGCCTCTGTAACTTTGCAGTTAGGACAGACAGGCTGGAAGAGGGATAACATTATTCCCTTCACCCTTCTCTAGAGAGCAGCTCTTCCACCTGGGCCAGGCTGAAGGCCCCATCCTTCTTTGCCAAGCCTGAGCTGCTGGAGACTTTCTGGCTCACGGCCATCTCTGCAAAACCCCTAATCCTTTCCTATATCAGCAGCCTCACGCACCACATTCCCTCTGCCCACAGAAATGTCCTGCACATCATCCTGTGACAGCCCCAGTGGCACCAGTGTGGCTGCAGCTCTCTAGCTGTGTCCCTGGAGGCTCTTCTTCAGGGAAAGGATTTTGAGTCTCCCAGGGATGAGGGATTGCTCCAGACAAACTGCCTGGCCCATCCTTGCCCCATAGCTCCCCATTTTTCCTGGGTGAGCTGGTTGCCTCCACATGCCAGGGAGCTCTGCTTCAGCCAAGGTGGAACCGTGTCAGTTCAGGGCAAAGAATCATCTGCAAAAACTAATTCAGACAGTTCCTGGCTGCTTTGAAACATCAACACTGGCTTTTTTATACCTTACAGATAAAAATCTACTTTTAGCAGAAATCAACAAGGTCCCATTTCCATTTATTCTCTCCCCAACAAACCTCATTTTTCATTTCCAGTTTTTCAGAGGCTTGAGAAGTCAAGCTGCTTCCCATGGATGAAAGTCACCCTATTTTGGTTAGGCTGGACTAGTCACGCGAATTTATGGGCAGCATCTCTGTACGTGCCAGCCCATAAATTGGTCATAGATCCCACCGAGAAAAGGGTGGGAAAACCCCAAGGGTGAAATGCAACGGTCTTTGCAGTTAAGGTGATCTTTGTGTCCATGAGTAGAGCCATGGGGAGCCCGTCTCTCCCTCCACTCCACCCCAGGGCTGTGCCACAATGTTGTTCTTTTTCCTGGGATCACAGTGCGCTCTGTGCCAAGGTGCTCCCCAGCTCCTCTTCTCCTGCACAATGCAGCAGGATGAGTTAGCCAGGCTCAGTGTGCTGTGGTGACAGGCTTCATCTCACCTGCCATCGCCGTCTACAAATCTGGGCTCATTGCAAGGCAAGTTTTGGGGAACCGGGGATGGCCAGGCTCATGTCAGCCCCCAGCACGGGGTGAGCAGGGACCGAGCATGGGCTTTTCCATGGAGAAAACCCCAGCTCAAACAGCTCCTGCAGCTGCCTTTGGGGTTTGTGCCATGCAGATCTTCCCCACCTCTCCAGAGCCAAGCATGCAGCAGACATTGGGAATTTTACAAGAATGCCATTTTGTGGGAATTCATCCCTTATTGTGCTGTGATACAGGCAGGTGCAACAAGAAGCTTTATCAGCTTTATTCATGTCAGCTGCCTGGCTGTAAGGATTGCAGGGATCTCCTTGGAAATTCTCTGGCTCCTGCAGCAGTGGAGCCCACAGATTGACAGTGTGGTGGTACCTCTTTTTATGGGATAACATGGTTTGTGGCATTAATCCTTGTGGAGTGGTGGAGAAGCATAAAGAATGTCAGTGGCTGGGGCTTCTTCGGGAAAAGGGAGAGGGCTTGAGCAAGCTCCTTTGCTCTTGGGGCAACTTTCGAGAAAGAACAGCTTTCTCTCCCAGTGTGGGGTGTTTTCTTCCCCTTGCCCCCCAGATTTCATTACAGTGAAAGCAGAGCATAAAATAAAACTGTGTCCTTAAAAAAATGGGCCTCACAGACAGGCAGCCTTTGTCTGAAGGTGTAATTACAGGATAAATATGGGATGCAGACCAAGAAATGCAGTCTGGTCAGGCATGCAGTCTCTTAGAAAAACACAACAGAAAACAAGGTTGTCATTTAATGCTGAAATGTCCACATGTGCTGCAGCCCTCGTGGGTCCCTTGCTGGCCCGTGGGTCTCCCTGTGGTGTTTGGATATTTGGATAGTGCAGCTGTAGCGATGGACCAGCTCCCTGCAGGAACCACACCAAGCCCCACGATGGAGAGAAGGGCAAGGGTGGATCTGGCCTCCAGCAGAAGCCAGCGGGGCTGGGTGAGGGCAGGCAATTGCTAGGATGGTGGGTTTGCTTCCCTCCAGCCCCTGTGCAGAAATCCCATCTGATAGTGCTGCGAGGAGACATGGGATTAGCTCATCCAATCCCATTAAATGGAGCTGGAACAAGTGAGGGGAAGAGAGTGGGGGATAAGGGCAGCTGGCAGAGCAGCCACCACTTCTGCTATTTGGGAAAAAACACATGCCAGTCTGGAAAAAAGGCCTTTTTATGGATTTCTATGGACCAACCTGGCGGCTTGGCTTTGTGGCCCAGCAGGGCAACCTGGATGTTAAACTGCAGGGCATCTAAGGTGGCATTTCGGAGACTTGCCCACCTTGACTGCTCTCTTACTTGGCACCAGCAGCACCTGTAGGCTGGTGCTATTTGTTACCCACAGCAAGCCTAGCCATGCCAGCATGGCCCCAGCCAGCCCTGAGTGCTCCAAGAGGGAGGCAGAGAAACAGCGGGATGTACCTCCCGTCCAAAGTCAACTCTGGACTAGACTGGCAGGAGGGAATCATTTCCCAGAAAGATCCCATTTAGAGGGGAACAGCATATCCATCATTTGTTAAAGCTCTCACTGGTGCTACTCATCTTGTGTCACCTGCAATGACCCCAAGGAGAAGCAGTTGTGGCTGGTGGCCCTGTGCTGCGGGACACGTGTCGCCTCGCTGCTCTGGGCTACTTGTGGAAAAGGTCTCTCTGGTGACAATTAGCATCACCACAGTGTTCCCGAATTCCCCCCAAAGCACAGCTGTGGCAGGCCAGGAGGTGAGCCTGAAGATAGCACAGCTGCAGGTTGGGGTTCTTTTATTTGCTTATTTTAAACCAAGCTTTAGTACTGTTTTATTTCTTAAAACTTAGATTTTTTTGAAAAGATGATTGATTTTTTTGGGTTTATTTTTTGCAGTGATGTCATGAGAAAGGGTGAGGCTGCATCCATTGCGGCTCCTGGTGTGGGCTTCCTGCGCGGTCCGTCTGGATGCAGGTATGTCCTTGCTCTAAGGCATTGTCTTGCTCGGACTTTCCCAATGCGTGCTTTTCCTCCCAAATCCTCGCCTTTCCTCCTATAGGGAAAGAGCCAGGCAGCAGCCAGAGCAGGGTGAGCAGGAGGCCCCTCTTGTGGGGGGCCAAATCTCCCCCCATCCAGCTCGGGGGGAATTCAGCTGCTCCAGCCTCGATAGGAGCCGTGTTCCCTATGGCTTCCCGATGCGCCTGGCACCGGGCGGCAGTCCGTGGGTTTAATGGGAGCAATTAGCCCCGCGGAAATCTGCATGGGTCGGGGGCATGTTTTCTCTCTGTCCTGTGACGTTTTTGACGGGAAGCTGGAGGGTGTCCAGGAACAAATGCTTGTGCTGGGCTAGCGGTGGCAGGCTGGAGCCAGCCGGGGCTGAGGCAGCGCAGGTGAGAACGGGCGGCTGTCGCCGTCCCCTCGCCTCGGCTCAGCTCCCAGCCCCCTGGCCGATTGCTTTCCGTGGTCCTGGGTTTGCCTATCCTTGCCCCCTGAACCCGGCTCTTCAGGCTCCGAAGCGCCTCTACCCAGGGTGGGATGGGAGAGGGATACTGGGCACTCCCCAATGTCCCCTCTTCGGCTGTGGCAGCTCGGTAGCTGCTCACCCCTCGTGCTGTTTCACAAGCAAATACCCTAAAATTTCTTTTCTCTGCAAAAGCCAACCTAATGGTGCTTTTCCAGAGGCATTTACCAGTAACCTGCGTCCGGCTGTGCTCCCCCTCGCTCTGTGGGCTTTTCCCAGCGCGCAGCTGCGGAATATCCATCTGACCTCGGTGACCCTGCTGCTTTCCCAGCAGGAAGCCTGCAAACAAAACCCGATTCACTCAGCAGCCCCAGGGCTGCTTGTGATGCCGAGAGCTGCTTGTGAGGCGGGGACGAGGCTGACGCTGTCCATCGCCTGTGAGCGATGGGAGTAAGCCAAAAAATCCCCACTTTCGTGCCCTTTCCCCATCCAGCTGGCACCGAGCACCCTGAAATCACACCTTGAAGCCAGATGCCGCCCGACCCTGCTCGGAAAACCTCCGCAGCCGGGGCGGGCGGGCGGATGGCTGCCCGGGGCTCCGGCGTGGCTGCTCCCCGCCGGCCGGCCCCGCGCTCCTCAATGCCGCTTCTGTTCTCCCTCTTGGGTCAAAAACGCAGCTTTTGTGAGCTCAGCCCAGCCGCAGCCCGTCGCCGGAGCCCCAGCGCGTTCCTCCCGGCCGGCAAAGCGCAGCCCAGCTGTGGCCAGCCGCCCCCTCGTTTCATTTATTTATTTTTGCTTTTGGTCAGCAACTCTAGATGGGGAGAAGGGGACATGCGGCTGCCGGTACCCCTCAGGACTCCTCGGCAAGCCTTAGGTGGAGACAACCACCTTGTCTCCATGCTTGGCTTCTTCCTCAGGTGGCTGCAATAACCCAAAATGCCTGGGGGAG
This sequence comes from Rhipidura dahli, assembly GCA_013399225.1. NCBI lineage: Eukaryota > Metazoa > Chordata > Aves > Passeriformes > Rhipiduridae > Rhipidura > Rhipidura dahli. The sequence continues at coordinate 560,382 of VXAC01007994.1, read as the reverse complement.
AAAAAGCATGAGCTACAAAGAGGGCTAAAAATAGGCATTTTAATTAATGAAATGTGAATTGGAGGGGGCAGCTCGGCACTGCGTCAATGTCTGCACACGGCAAACACCCTGAAACTCCCTGGGCCTCTACCAAGTTTGGTCACCCACCAGTGCTGTTGGCAGGTGTTTCTGGGGCTCCCCCCAGGCAGAGGACACCTGCCAATAAATACTAAGAGACAGGAGGGGCTTTGGACTCTGTGCTGGTGGTTTTGTTTTTAATCAAATAAGTCCGACCGTCCTTCAGCACCGCCAAATTTCACAATTGCTGTTGCATGGGGGGGCTGGAGGGTTTACAGCCAGTCAGCCCCTGGGGGCTCTCCAGAGATCATACAGAAGGACACGTGGTAGTCTCCTGCCAAAATGCGGCCTCTCCTGGGCATCTCCCTTTGTGCTATGTTGTGCTGCTCTGAGTTTTGGGCTTAGATCCTTGACCAGCCTCCCCCTGTATTTATTTACATCATAAATAAATAAATTCACCTGGTATGCAAATACACAGGAAAAAAGGAAAAAAAAACCCAAACCTCCAAAACCAAGTTTGAAGAGCACCAAACCATAAAGTCGCCTCATTCTGTTGCAGCCCAAGTGCCGTCCAGGGCTCTGTGGGCAGTTTCCAGTCTGTGCTGGTGTATGAAGGCACTAAACCAGTAAGGTCTCTGGGGTCTGGGTGGTTGCTGGCACCACAGGGATTTTGTCCTTACTGCTTCCCAGCTGGCATGGGGGTAGCAAGGCAGAGGTGCTCGGTCCTGTTCCCCTCTGCTTGGCCTCACCCTCTTCTTCCTCAGTGCAGCTCCCGAGCTGGGGAGGTGGCTCTGGTGCCGACCCCACCGCCCCTCACCCTTACCACTTCCCCATTCCCGGAGAAATTGTGTAATCGAAGCTCTGCAGGACCCTGGGGCCAGCTCTGCCAGGATGCTCCGGCTCCTGGAGCTGCCATCTGGCAGCAGCGAGGAGCAATTTCGGGAGCAGGGACCACCAGGTGGCCTCCGGACCGGCCGGGAGCACGGCCGCAGCCCCTCGTTCCGCCGCGCCGCCGTCCCCCCGCGCTGTTACGTGACCCAGGCGGGCTGTGCCTCCTCCAGCAGGCTGAAGGAGCGGTTGGCCAGCGCCGCGGGGCTGCTGGCCAGCTTGTAGCCGAAGAGCTGCATGGCCGGGGCGCAGGCGTCCTGCACCACCTGCGCCAGCTTGAAGGGCATGCTGAAGCGCCACTTGTCGAACTGCTCCGAGGAGTTCTTGCAAGTGGAGTAGACGCCGTTGCCATCGCGGGGCGCCTGGGTGTTTTTGCCGATCCACTCCTCCACCTGCGGGGTGAGGGGCAGCCCGGCGAAGCGGTACATCTCCCGCGCCTTCTGCAGCGGCGCCCGCGCCACGTCCTCGTAGCGCACCAGCATGTAGCGGCCCCGCAGCCAGCCCGGCCGCCGCAGCCCCAGCTCCGCCGACAGCCGGATGCTCTCGCAGTTGCCCCGCAGCCGCTGCACCTCCTCCTCGCGCAGGGGAGCCTCCCCTTCGGACGCCCACTTCTTCCAGGTCTCGTACTTGCCGGAGAAGGCCACCATGCGTGAGGCCAGGACGGCGCGGGGATCCCGCACCAGCTGGATGATGCGCAGGTCCAGCCGAGGGTCCTCCACCAGCGGCTGCAGGAACTCCAGCTGCCGGATGCGCACCGTCTTGAGAGCCACGTGCTGCTTGCGCCGGCACGCCTCGGCCGCCAGTGTGATGTTGAGAGGGCCACAGCGGCGGTTCTTGCAGTAATACTTCTCAAAGACCTTCTTGGTGCTGGGCGTGCAGACAGGCTCCTCGCAGAGCGAGTGGCTGGAGCCCCGCCGAAACAAGAAGGGCGTCAGGTGGCCCTCGGGGGCTGGTGAGATGAAGTTCTCTAAAATGTAGATGTCGCAGAGGAGGAGCTGCTTGAGGACATCTCGGTAAACCAGGGCTGAGCCCACCGCGCTGGCTCCCCCCGGCAGGAAGGTCACTGTCTTCTCGACGTGCCAGAGTGGCTCGAAGAGGTAGAAGATGCTGCCTTGCTGGTTGAAGAACTCCCCGACGAAAGAGGAGCCAGTACGGGTGGTAGCCATCAGCAGAACGTGTCTCCGTGGCCTGGGGTCCCCGTCACCTGCCAGCTGCAGGGTGATGTTGTACAGGTGGGACCTCAGCTGGGAGAAGGCAGCATCCAGCTCCTGCAGTGAGGCCAGGGAGCCGTTCTCGGCCGGTGCTGGGCTGACCTCTGTGCTGTTGGCCTCTGCCAGTGCCTGCGGGGACTGCTTCAGCTTGTCTGACACCCTGTGGGGAGACCCAGCCCAGCCTGGAGGACAGCAGGACCACCCGGCATCCCGGTGGGGGATCTGGGGGGCTCCCGCTGCAGAGGAGCTCGGGACTGGGGGAGAGAGGCTGCAAAGCATGGGGTGGCTCAGGTACTTGCTCCCTACCTGGAGATGAAGTTGTTCTCCTTCTCGATGATGACGAGGCAGATGACGAAGACCAGCAGGACGGCGTACTTACTCCTCATCTTCAAGCAGTGCAGCAGCTCCCGGATATCCTGAGGTAAAGCGCGTCGGATCTCCATGGGGAACACACACAGGTCCCTCCTGCACCCCGGGAAGGTGTCTTGGGCTAGGGCCTTGCCAGCCCTGCCTGTGGGGAGAAGAAGGGTCAGCATGGCAGTGGTTCCCTGCGGGCAGGGTCAGAGGCTGACAAAGGCTTGACGAGAGCAGTAAAAAAGGGGAAGCTCCTCCCTCCTGCTCCATCCCACCCCCGAGGAGCAGCTGCCCGAATGCCCCATCGGCTGCTCCCCCTCCTTCCCAAAATATATCTGCCCGACAGGACCCCTTCCCACGCGTTCACCAGCCGTCCCTGCCCACCCTGAAACCCAATCCCTGCCACCGGACAGCTGCCTGCTCCCCGCTGGCAAAAACCTGCTGCTGGCAGCGAGGGAGCCCCTAGATCATCCCGATCTTTGGCGCATTGTGGCTCCCAGCCTCTGGAAAGGGGAGGGTTGAAGGCTCCGCTGTAGGGCCCCAGTCTGGGGCTGAGTAGCTTCCGCCTTCCCCCAGCATGGCAACAGCAGCTGCTGAGCCTCGAAAATGAAACCCAGAGAGTTTTCAGGAAAGACGGCGGGTCGGAAAACGCTGCTGCTGCCAGTCCCCCTCGGGTAGTAGAATGCTCCGGGGGAGGTTTTTGCCAAAAAAGAAAAAAACCCCAAATGATGCAGCTGCTTGGTGTGGGATGCAAAACCAGGAGACTTGGCATCCCCGCCCAGCAGAAAAGACCCGCCCCCCAGTCTTTCCTTCAGCGCTTGAATCGGGGTGCTGGTGGAAACCGCTCTGAGTTGCACCAAACCCACATCCCAGATGGAGATTTTGGGGGCCCAAGCTGCTGTTCCGGGCTCTGGGGCAGGTCCCCGTGTGCAGATTTACACCCCTAGGCCTTGCTGGCACCTGCTACCTGCCCGCTGGTTCGCGTGCCTGGTGCCCGGCCGGCCGCGTGGGTGACGCCGTTTGCTCGTCCCGCTTTCTTGGCCAGACTTTCGGTGACTCAGGGAAAGTCTATTTAGCTTTGGCTTGGCTCCATCAGTGCAACCCCGGCAGCCCGTCCCACCGCTGCTTTTGGGGTGAAGGAGGGGAGCCAGGCAGAGCCCCATCCTTTGAGGGGCCCTGGGGTTTCCTGGGGGGGATGTGCTCTGGCCAAGCCTCGGAATCTGCAGCCCTCGGCAGAGCGTGGAGTGGGGAAGCCCTGCCAGGCATTGCGTCACGTCCCAACCTCTTCCGCATCGTCCCCGGCCAAAATGTGCATTTTTTTAGTGTTGCTCGCTGTATGCCCCTCCCGCTGGGAAGGAGGGAGCATGGGCAGGAGGGGTGGGATGTGCCCTGTGGCCAGGGCAGCACCCCAGCCTGTCAGGTTCCCAGTCCTCTCTGTGTAAGGACCACGAATTTCCCCGTTTAAGGAAACCACTCAGCTGCCGAGCCTTGGCTTCCAGCCATCTCCTTTCCAGCAAAACCTTCTAAAAAGAGACATCCACACCCACGCACCCAGGAAACTCAGGATTAAGTCGGATGCAGGGACTCTGGAGAGTCCTGGCAGCCCCAGAGCCCTCCCACTGTGGTCCCCTATCTCCCGCTTTCAGCAAGCGACACCGAGATCCACGGCACGTGTGCGTCTGTGTGTGTGTGTCTGTGTGTGTGTGTGTGTGTCTGTCTATCTGTGTCTGTCTATGTCTGTGTCTGTCTGTCTGTCTGTGTGTATGTTTAACAGCCCCGTTAGGTCAGTTTATCACTCCGCCGCTCCTCGGGGACAGCCCTACAGCCGGGGCAGGTGCCCGTCGCCGCCACCCCCAGCCCCCCTGCTCGGCCGTGCCCCCTCGGTGACAGGACTCGTCGGGTATTTGAGCAACGAGAGAAGAAATCAAGTACACCACTTGATTTCTCCACGTCTCTCAGCGCCCGGCGGAGTCCCGGCATCCCAAGGGCTGTGATCTGCATCTCTGCCCTCGCCGGGGGCTGGGGACTGTCCCCTTGCTGCCCGCAGCACGCACGTACAGGGGACGACATCAACCGCTTCCTCAGACAAATCCCTGGGCAAAGCCAGCCCGGGGTTTTCCCCCTCTAATGCTACCAGCTGCCTGACCACAAATGAGCCACAGAACGGGAATTATTCACAGGGATGACACACAGAACCATGTCCGGCAGCGCTGGCAGAACCCTCATTCACAGGCCCGGGGCAGACGTAATTCATTAAACAAACAGCCGGCTGCAAACGTCTTGCCTGGGACCCGCGGGGCGGCGGCGACAGGCGCGGGGGCCCCGGCAGGGCTGAGCCGTGGGGCTGGGGACACGCGGGTGACCTGGTGAGGCTGCCCGGGGCCGCTTGGCATCCTAAAGCTCTTCCTCGCCGGGGCCCGTGAGGCGCAGCCTGGCTGGGGCAGCGCACAAGCCACAAGAGCCCCTTTGTGAGGGGGAACAGAGGGGCTCTGTGTCCCCTGCACGTTCCCCTGCAGGGCTCTGCTGGGATGAGATGGATGAGGAGAACCATCGGGATACTGCTGCCGCCCCAGGGTGCCCTGCCACCATCCTCTCCTGGGGAATGAACCTGTGTGAGCAGACAGATGGATGGACATCATCCCTGGGGATGGCAGGCGGTGGCTGGCCAGTGCTCTCCTGTTGTTCTTCACATTCCGAAGCAAAGCAGAATTGCAGGAATGCTGAACTGAGATGCCCCAGATGGCAGCACCCACAGCTCAGAGGATGCTCCCTGTCTTTTCCTATCCCTTGGGCTGGAAGTGCAGCAGGGACGGCTGCAATTCTCAGTGCAGAGATGATAACAGGGTTTTGTGGATTTCCCAGATGAGTCAAAGCCAGAAAAGGAGATTTTTATGTGGGTGTTAGGAATTTTGTTTCTGTGCAAACCTGCCCAGGTAGGATCTGCCACTACCAGCAAGTTAACTTAACCTTGCTACAGCAAGAAGGAAGGACTTGGACAGTAACGGAGAGACCAAATCATTCCAGTCTGCTGGGGCAAGTTGGTTCATGGGATGGATGTTGCCGCTGGTGGTGCAGGTGGGGTGAGAAAAGCAGAGGCCCTGTGATAGGAAGGAGGGAAGGGATGCTCTTGTCACCCTTCTGTAGGGCATTCCACAGGACTGCCTGACTGGAAGAGCAGAGCAGGGGTTTTCAGCTTGGTTTTGGGAAAGGGAAGGTCTTAACACAAAGCCTTGGGGCTCTCATTCCTCAGCTCTGGCTGCCCTGAAGCCCCACCAGGTGGGATCCAGGAAAGAAAGATGCCTGTGGCTGCCAGGGGTAGCCAGCTGGAGGTGAGACTTCATGAAATCACATTTTCCTCTGGTGACTCACAAGGCAACAACTGAGCTCTGGACAGGGAAAGGCAATGAAGCACCTACGTGCAAGAGTTCCCTCCCTGCCTGAGATCCTTCTGTCCATCCAGCCCCAGCCACTCCCATGCATCCCTCTATGGGAGCGCACAGTGACCTGCAGCTGAGCTCGCTGCCCCTGGCACTGCTGCTGCTCTGAGTAATTCCCTCCACGATCCTTTGCTTCATCAGATTTCCAGCAGACACTCGGACCAGCAAAACACAGGCGTGGAACACAAAAGAGATAAGGAGCACGGGCTTATCTGCTCTCCGTGCTGCTCTTTGTCTGCAACCTGGGGAAAAAAAAAACCAACTCTGTATTTACTCTTTCAACTATTTCCGCTCCCAACTTCCTCTCGAGGCTGGCCTTGGGAAACGTGCCACCAGAGCTTCCCACTCTGCTTTCATCTCCCAGCAATTTTCATCCTGGTCCTGGCTCTCCTCCAAGGCATGGCACAAGCACAGCACTGCTTTGGTTTGCCCTGCAGCGCAGCTAAGGAGCCTGTCCAGGCAGGTATTTTTTTGGTTAAAAACATGTCTAGTCAAGCTAAAAAAAAAAGACGGGAAAAAATGTCACCTCCTACGATGTTTATAAAGTTGCTGAGAATAGTCACAAGCCTCATCAAACTGAAGCCTGGAAACTGCCCATTGGAGGAGAAAGTTGGGAATGGAAAGTCCTTCTGACTCAGAGGTTACGCTCAGGAGCAGCAGCAGGAGCTGGTGTTGGTACAAGCAGGCACCACTGAAACAACTTTGTTTCCACTGCACGAGCAATTGAGGTGCCTGAGTCTGTCTTCTGTCCACTCTTTTGTCCCACCTGTGCTCTGTGATGACCCATATGAGCTGTCCTTGTTCCTGGTGTCCCAAAAAGCACTGCCCAGAAAGGGTGTAGAGGCTGGTGAGGGCACAGTAATGCTGGTGCCAGGGCCAGCACAGGCTTCATGGCCAGGGCAGACTGGTCTTTTCCCTCCCTCACCTTGGTGGTGTCCAAAGAGAGGTGTTTTCTCCTGACCCAGCAGAGAGGAGAGCTGCTGCTCCTGCCCCTTGTGAACGTGATGGGACTCAGAGACAACAGTGCTGGGCATGGGGGTAAAACACGTGCATCTGCCAGGCAGGGACCAGCCTCTGGAGCTGGACCTAGACCAGGAGCCGGCTAAAACACCTTCAGCCTTGAAACCAACTCGCTGGAAACCACGGACACAGCTGGGGTGGGGTTTGCAGCACCACCTGCGGCAAGGGTGAGCGACTGAACGCGCTCAGCTGCTGGGCAGCGAGAGGGGCTATAGAGCAGACCACCAAGAAGGGCAAGAGGACGGCCCGGCCCTGTTTGCTCGGCGCGGGTGGCACAGTGCCAGCTGCTGTGCGTGCCGGCGGCCCCCGGCCACGCTGGGAACCGCAAATGCCCATCCCTGCTTCAATGAGCCCTTTCTTTGGGGCGCAGAGCCCTCCCACCGCCCCGCACTCCTTCTCCTCACTTCTCCTCACTGCTCGCCTGGAAGCTCCTCCGCCAAACCCACCCCAAAAGCAGGGATACCGCTCTGTCTGTGCCCGGCTCTGCTCCCCTTTCAGCCCGTGTCAGGCGTCTGTAGCACTCCGGGGACCCATAAGGGACTAGTGGCCGTGGGGAATAGTGACCTGTGCTCGAGTCAGCACAGGGAGACTGGGGATGAGAAAACGAGTCGTATGCTGAAGCAACATGGCAGATGTGGAAAAATTGCAGAGTTAAATCCGTGTGCTGGTGTAGCGTTGTAAATCGTCGGCTGTGGAAAAGGAGACCCTTTCCTCCGAGCACCAAAGCCAGGCTCGGTGCAAAGGCAGTGGGCGACTCTCCCCATTGAGGCCGCGAGCAGCTGCTGAAGTCCCGGCAGGGACAGAGCGGGGGACTCCGCTGGGATGGCCTTTTTCCTCCCAAGGTACCCTCATGCCAGCTACGTCCCGTCTGGGGCCGTGAGGGTGCCAGAGTCCCAGCTCCGGCAGAAATGTCGCTGGCTCCCGGGAGCCGGCCGATGGCCAGCGTGCCCCGGTGGCCCTGGGACAGGAGGGGAAAGGGTGCGAACAACTTTCCAGTGCTCCCTGGTAGGGGCTGACAGGCCGGATGATGCAACTCCGGGATGGTTGTGAGAAACTCTCCTTTTCTAAAGTCTCCTGTCGCCCCAGCCGCGCTTCGCTCCGGACGGAGGCTCGGCGATGCCGCCGCAGAGCTCGATCGTATTCCATTGATTTTTTTTCCTCCCTGGATTTCTCCCCGAAAGAAAAGCACGGGCAGAGCTGCTGAGCAGTCATGTGCTGGGAAGACTTTCGGCGGCATGGGGCTGGGATCCGGCTGTCCGCCGAGGGGAGGGAGGCAGGGGAGGAAGGGAGGCACCGCCGGCTCTGCCCCGCTGCGGGAGCGGGCGGCGGGGGGCCCCGCACCGAGACAAAGGAGCGGCCGAGGCCGGAGGGCGCACAAAGGAGCCGGCGGAGCCCGGGGCCGCCCCGCGGGGGGATGCGACCACCGAGCCCCCGGGCTCCCCGCCGGCCCCGCTCCCCCTGACCGGGGGAGAGCTCGGGGCCGCGGCCCCTCCTCGCACGCCCAACTTCCCTCAACTCCCCGCTGCGCTGGGAAAGGCCCGATCCCCGCCGCCATCCTCCCCCTCGCCCCGGGGCTCCCGCTGTCCATCGCGCCGGTCCCGGCCCCCGGCTGCGCTCCGGCCCCGACTCCGTCGGTCCCGGCCCCCGCTGCACCTACCCGGCGGCGGCCGCTCCGCGGGGCGAGGTCGCCCGGTCCTGCCGTACGGGAGGAGAGAGAGCAGCGGGTCCCCTGCTTTTCTTCACGGTGCTGTCATCCTCCCTCNAGGTGGGTCTCCTCCCGGGCACCACGGGGTGGTCTGGGCTGTAGGCTTCCCGCCCAAAGCAGGGTCACACTGGGGTGGTCAGGGCTTTATCCTGCAAACCTCGAAGGATGGAGCTAGTACAACCTCTCTTTGCTCACTGTCGTACTGGAGGAAATGTTTCTCCTTGTATCCTCTCCAAACCTCTCCTGTTCCAGCTCTCACTATCCCATCATGTGAGGAACCTGGCTCTGTCTCTGTGACCACCTTGTGGGAAGGCTCCTCTTTGTTATCCTCAGCTAAAACTGGCTTCAAAGTCTGCGCCTTTGTCCCCAAACTCCAGTCCATACAGGAGTTATGGGGGGTCGGTCCCACTGTGGTGTGCCGTGCTGGTGAGTTTGCATCTGTGTGCTCCAAGAGGGCAGGGAGAAAGATCATCCTGCTGGGAGCAGCCCAGGAGTGTTGGGGGACACCGGCTGCCATTGCTCCTGCAGGGCAGGCTCGGGGTCCTGGAGCACTAAATATTACTGACATGGCTATTTTGGCTGAAGCGAAGAAATTCACCCCGCTCCCTCAGAGCTCTGTAATGTTAGACACCAAGGAGCTGAAAGACATCTGGCTGTGCAAGCCAAGAGACATCCAAAAAACTAGTCCCCATAAAAACTTTCAGCCTTCTTTCACATTCCTGGCATAGTTTTTCTGCTACACATGTGGCATAGGCAGCAAAATGCAGATTTTCTTGGTGTTTAAGTGTGATGACTGACATTGCTCCTCAGTGGCTTCCTATGAGCCAAGGTGATGGGGAAGGGTTTGCATGGAGAGTGCCAGCAGCTGGTGGCACAGCTGGGATGCAAATAGCAAGGCAGGAAAACCTTGGTCTGATGTTCATGGCCTAGCCTCCTTCCTTCCTTCCTTCCTTCCTGCCTTCCTTCCTCTTTTCCTAGTTTTAGTGGGCACCCACAGCCAGTGGCTCCACAATCCAGCTGCAGGTAGGCAGGATAACTGATAACTCCAGGGCTCTGGTTTCTGCAGCATTGCTGATGGAGCTGGGGTGAAGGGCAGTGTCTCGGAAACTCTGCCTAATCGAGGCAAACCCAGGGCTGGCAGGATCAGGCCTGTGTAGGCTGTCAGGTTGATCATGTCATAAAAGAGTGGGTAAGTCTGGCTGGCCGCACACCACAGGAGTTTTGTGGGGTTTTGAGACATGGCAAAGCATTTTTAAGCTCCTTGCTTGTTATTTCAACTGGAACAGGGCATTCTGCCTCGGATTTTGTGGGCAAAGGTCTTGGCAAAAATACAACCCTGATATGTAAATAATTTTGAGGTGAGGGCAGAGAGAGGCTGGTGAGCAGCTGAACTCTCATGCTAGTGGGGTGTCACTGACTTCGTAGGATACCTTTGCGGTGGTCCCAGGGGGTGGCAGGAGCAGAGGAGGGACCTTCCCCTGCTGTGGGGCACAGCCTGAGCCCGGGGTGTGCTCCCTGCCTGCTCTGCATGCACACGGGGGCTCGGGATAGAGATCACCTTCCTGCTTCATCAATAAGTAAAGCTGGCACGGGGAGGAACAAAGTGTCTTCTCCACCCCTCAAACTGCCGAGAGAGGCGGCGGGAGAGGCAGGGAGTTGTGTTTCCTCCGCCCTTCACTGGCTGCGGGATCACATTGCCTTCGTCCCCCATTGCTCACCCCAGGGATAACAGAGACGCTTCTCCTCGCTCCCTATGTTGCACAAGGGCGTGCGGGATGAGGCAAAGGAGCAGTCCGCAGAAGGACATCGGGAGCAAGGAGAGGGCGACGAGTCACTATAGCAACCAGGATGCTCTGAGTTTTCGGGGAATAAAGGCATCTGCTGCTGGTTTTACGCCCTCGGTTCAAGTTGATGATGTGGCAGTGACCGGGTCGGGCTTCAGTTTAAAAAAGCCTCCGCTGGTTTTTCCTCTGTTGTCACCAGGGCAGCATCTGCCTGGGATATTGCCATGATAAAAAGCATCATCCCATCTCTCACAGGATCTGCTTGAACAATTTGGGTATGAAATAGAGGTAATCGGTTGTTTTTTGGGTGGTAAAATCTACTTAATCTGTAGGAGACAAAATGGGGGTGGTGGTGGAAATTTGAGTTCGTCTATAGGGAAGAGAATGATTGGACGTAAAAATGAGGTAATCAACAGGTAGAGAAAATTTTGGCTAGAAAACGTCAGGTAATCTGTAAGGCACAGCGAATATTTTGGGGGTAAAATCTGACATGATCTGTAGGGGACAGAATGACATTTTTTGTGATAATCTAGAGGTAATCATCACGGGTGTTTTTAGTGGTAAAATGTAGGCAATCTGTAAGGGTGAGAATGAACATTTTGGGGATAAGATAGGGGTAGTCAGAGGATTCTTTTGGTTGTAAAATCTGTGCTAATCCGTAGAGGACAAAATGAATTTTGGGGGCTAAATGTGAGGTAATCTGTAGGGGACTAAATCTCCATCACAAATTATTGCACAATATCATCCTTTCAGTTTTAAAAACATTTAATTCAATGAGCAGCAGGACTGATCCGCGTCCCAAACCGCTCCCATCTTTTTTAAACACCAGTGGCTCCATCTGCTGGGAGCAGAAAGTGGGAAACGACGCAAAACAAATGTAGAGAGAGATCAGGGAGTTGCAGAGTGATTTGGGTTAGAAGGGACCTTTAGGACCATCTCGTTCCACTCCCCTGCCATGGGCAGGATTACCTTCCACTAGCCCAGGTGGCTCCAAGCCCCATCCAACCTGGCCTTGGGCACTTCCAGGGATCCAGGGGCAGCCACAGCTTCTCTGAGCAGCCTGGGCCACCTCACCACCCTCACAGGGAAGAATTTCTTCCTAACATCCTACTTTTCCTTTTTTTTTTCCCTTTCTTTTTCCTTTCCCTGGGGAAAGTGGGCTGTGACAAGGAAATTGGCTCCAATGAGATCAAAGATCAGTGCGGGGTCTGTGGCGGGGCTGGACAGTGAAGGGGACCTCCAGCCGCCCTCCCCGGCATCCCAGAGGAGCGTCTGCTGCACAGGGCGGAGCCTGCACAGGGGTCAGGGGCCTCAGGACACTGGAGCCCCGGCGGTCGCCCCCTGCCCCATTTACTCGTCCAAAGCGCGGCATGGGGTGGCAGCGACGGGGTCCAGATGAGGCGTGGGTGTTCGATCCCCCATCCCGTACCTTCCTCTGCCCCTCCTTTTTTCCCTCTTCTTCTCCCTTTCCCCCCTTCCCTGCCTCCCCATGACCCGGTCTCCCCCTTCCCCCTCCAGCATCCCCTCTGGACCCCCTCCTCCAGACAGGGGCCTCAGGGCTGGGGGGAGGCACTAGGGGAGAGGGACACTGCTCCCCAGGACAGTCTCTAGTCACAGTGCCCAACTGTACCAGTCTGCTACTGATCACCTCATTTTTACTTCAAGTGTTCATTCTCTACCCTACACATGAGCTCAGCTTTTCCCTCCAAAAATGTCCCCTACAGTCACCAACACCAGCTTCACTTTTTGCCCTGCTGAGGCAGCAGCTCCCTGACCCACTTCAATCATGTCAAAGCCTCAAATGGTTCCTTTTGGGGATGGTGAAAACCTACATCCTTAGGAGAGGACATGTAATTCTGTGTTTATTTAAGCATAATAAACTTGCTTTCTTCCCATGGGTAAATGGAAGGACCAAGATTTACTCTGTAATCTTTAGAATCAGAATGGTTTGGGTTGGAAAAACCCTAAAAGATCACCCAGTTCCAACCATGGAATCTATTTTTCTCCTATATTATCTAAAGCCCTTTGAGTTAAAAGCAAATCTCCCGATCCTCAGGGAACAGGCTAACTTGAACTTTCCTTTGGCATAGTAAACCATTGCTATTTCTGCACCTTGTTGAGCCTCCAAAGCTTGTTTAAAACAAAATGCTTTATGTGGGTGCGGAGTGTGAGAATAGAAAACTCAAAAGGATCTTATTTATTGGCAGAAGACTTTACAATTCCTCCTCTTTTCCCAAAGGAAATTCCCCGTGGATCATAAACAATAATAATTTCCCCCCAATCTCTAAAGGGAGAGCAGGTTCATCTCAGTGCCAGGGTGTGGGTGTATCACCCCGGAGCTGTGAGCAGGGTGTGTGTGGGTGTGTGCACAGCCATCCCAGAGCCTCCAGTCTCCCATAACCCGCACCTGGCCTTCCCAAGGAAAGCACCTGAAGAGCTCTGAGGACTTCCTGGCTATGGGCTGGTGTCAGGAGGGTGCTACTGTGAAAATCCTCGTTGTCTTTCAAGGGCTGAATGCCATTTTTAATAACTCACCTACCCGTCCTTGTACTTTTCCTCTTGAACCTTCCCACATAAACCTCACAAGGGAGTTTCCATCCTCTGTGCCAAGGCTGCCCTGCTTTTTCTGGGTAATGCAGAATTAAGAACTGAAAGTTTTCTAGCTGGGTTTTTTTGTTTGTTTGGTTGGTTGGTTGGTTTTGTTGTTGTTGGTTTTGGTTTGGTTTTTATTTGTTTTAATGCTTCTATGAATAATTAAACACTTCTCTCCCCTCCTACTGGGAAACCTCTCTGCTTGTAACCATCAGCGGGGTGTTCCACCCTCTCTGCCGCTGATGGGTCCTATGCCAAAGAAGGCTGTAAAAAAGCCAAGCTTGGAAACTCCGTGGTTTTACCCCATTTCCAGAGCCCTGGATGCAGCTGTTCTCCTCACCGGATTCCTGCTGCCACCTGCCGACCGCCCGCCGCCCCCTCGCCTCTTGGCGAGCTGGTCCCAGTTTCACGGCTGCAGCCCTCACTGGAGCGGGGGCTGCCTTGGGCTTGGGGGGTTCCTCTCCCAGGGAGCCGAGCTCCCCCCGTGCTTCCTGGCCCTCCAGGTTGGAGGGGGAAAGCGCTGCCAGACTCCACATCTGCTTTTTCTGTTCCTCCTTCCCCATCTCTTCTACGGATTAACCCCAAAAAGCTCTGCTCTGCTCCCTGCCTAACCCCTGTCTCCCCCCGCGGTGCCTGTTCCTGTCTCGGCCACTCTGCTGAGTCCCCCAGGGCTGTCCCAGAGCCCACGCCACGAGGCACAGCCCTGGTGCATCTGCTGTCATGGGGAGGGTATTGCCATCGAAGAGGAAAAAGCAAGTTGCCCACAAAGAGGGCAGCAAGCCCCAACAGTGGTGACAGGACCCTGGGGCTGGGGGAGATGGCAGCCAGCAAACAGCAGGGGAAGGGCTGTCCCTAAAGCCAGCAGCATTTGCCATCTGCTCAGCACCCGAGGAAAGAGTTCTGCTCTCCACGGAGAACTGATACTTGGCCAGGTTTTATGCAGTATCTGTGGACATGGCTGATTACTCATGTTTGCTTTCCTGGCTGGCTGGCTTGTGCAGCCCCAGCACATCCCATCATTTGAGCTCTCCAGAGGGATTTTCGGTTCATATTTCCCCCACTTTCACAGAAGGTATAATTGAAACAAGCCTTCATAATGAGGGTGGGAGCTCAGTGGGAATCAAGGTGCTCACAGCTGGTGTGCTTTTGTCTGAACTCCATTCACCCTTCCCTCACTGCCTCCTTCAGCCCCTCACAAACGTGTGCAGGAACTTCAAATGACCCTGCACCTCATTTTCTGTTCCGTTTTCAATTCTGCTTCTCTAAAACTGCTGAGGGCGAAATAAAGAAGTTGGTTTATTTTTAATCATCGCAAACCTGCAACACAGAAGATTCACTTTTGACATGATGAGAGCAGCTGAGCCAGGGGGATTTCTGTTGAGAAGAGAAGCTGGCAAACCTTAAAGTAGTGACACCAGTAGAAAAAGCCTCTGATGTCCCCCATCCCGGAAAGGCCAGTCTGCTGCTCTCCCAGGTGAGCAGGAAGCCCTGTGCTTTCTGGTTTGGTTTTTGAAGCTTCTGTCATGGAGGAAAAAAGGCAAGTGAGAAGAGAGCGTGGATCACATGCAGGCTGCAAGTGCATTTGTACCAGTGCCATTGGCTCTGGAGCAGCCCTGCAGTGAAAAAAGTGCCATCAGGTGGCTGCCAGCACCTCAGTAAGGTCAGCAGCACCCTCAACTGGGTAAAATCCGGGTTTCCGTGCTCTTTCCAAACATGAAAAATCCCCACCTGACCACCTCACTCTCCCAATGCACCATTCAAGGAAGGGAACTCTATTTAAGATCAACCGGGTATAGCTCCTTTTCTTTCTGACCAGCCTGTGTAGGAAGAGAAAACCCCAGTAAAAAGGAGCTGATTGTGCTAAATGGCAGCAGTTACCCACTCTGGGCCTCAGTGGGAGAGGAAATGTCTGCAAAATCAAGACTTGTCTCATTCTCTCACCTCCAAATAGAAGGAAGTGAGAACCACTTTTTAGTGGGAAGTTCTGAGTACCCAGAAAACCCGAGGAGTGACTCGGGCTTTTGGGTGCTGAGCTATTCAGCCGGGGTGCCCACTGGGTTTTAGGTGAGAAGTGCCACACAGGGTCACAGGCACAGACCAAAGTGGTCTTGTGGTCTCTGTTGCAGGGTGTCCTCTTCTGCTCCTCACCCAGAACATCATGAGACAGTCTTAAGAGCATGGAAATAAATCCTGGCAACAGTGACTTAGTAATATCTAAGCCAAACCCTTGCTTTCAAGATGTTTATAAGATGGTGTGGTTTTATCAAGGCATTCTCAAGTGTTAACAAAACCTTCAAGAAGCCTTTTCCAAGGAAGAGGTTCTTCATGCTGAATGCTTTCATCAGTGAGGTTTGTGGGTGCAGCTTATTTCCTCGCCCTAATTATTTGTATCTCATCTTTTTGTTGTCCTGCCATTTCATGAGGTGCTTAAATCTGCCTAATGCAGGGGAAGCACCAACCTGTGCTCTCTTTCTGTCCCCAACACGTTCCCTCTCCCTCCCTTTGTGTCACCTGCAGTAATGGGAGCCTGTAATCTTATCTTTTATTGTCTTTCCTTTGCAAAGGGGGAGTTTGGAGTTGGATCCCCCCGATCTTCCTGACCTAGCTGGATCAGGAGCTGATCAGGTCTACTCAGGGGCAGTCTGTCCCTCGGCAGGGAAGCAGTAGGAGCGTGTGGCCAGGGTGTGACAGACAGCAGAGGAGCCCCTTCCAGCATCAGCTCAGGCATGCTCAGTTCCACTGGGAACACCACTCAGCCCCTGGGCGGCTTCTGACAATCCCCTAAGAGTCATGCTATGTCCTTGTGGGTCTGTTTACAAAGGGAAGATAACATCTCTGCCTGGAGACCTTTCTGCCCTGGTGATAAACAAATCCTCACTGCTTTACACACAATGAGGGCACCAGGATCCCTGGAGCCTTACTCATAACAGAGAAGGGCCTTTCCAAAGAAGAAACTGAAACAAAAGCACCCAAGCAGATAAAGAACAGAGAGCCACTATCTGCCCAGAAGCCTGGGGAGTTCACTGGGATGTCCATAGAGTCAGCCAAGCCCGGCAGCTGGACCTCTGGAAGATCCACCTCTAGGAAATGGCACTGCTGCATCCTGGCAGCCTGGAAGGATGGAACATGCCTCTCCACCTCAGCTGCTCCAGTTGTGGTGGGCCTCATTTGACAGGTGTGTTGTGCAACGAGAGATGCTGTGTGACACAGGGCAGGACCCTCCTGGGCAGGACCCACACGTCTCAGGGAGAGGGCAGGACGAGGTCCACTGAGGAGATCTCCTGCTCTGTGTGGACACCTGTAGGAGGAACCACTGCTGCCAGCAGGGAGGCTGTCACTGGAGCAGCTGTTCAGAGCAAGCTGGGGAAACCCAGACACTTTTACTAGAAATCACTACAAATTCCACACATCTTCTGATTGCCCCAGGCAGCAACAGGAAAACCAAATAAGAGCAAAACCTGTTTGCTTTCTAAGCTTCCCTGTGAAACAGGAGCAGCTCAAACCTGATAATCCTCATTTTAATGGAAAAAACTGTTTCCAAATCTCTTGGGGTTAATTAAGTCTCATTTGCAGATCTGTGAGCAAGGACAGAACATGGCTCTGGTCCTTGTCCCAGTAAGGAGCACAGAGAGAGATCAGCTGCAGCTGAGCATGAGAAGAATAACAACCTGAGGGGAAGCAGCTATTGGATAAGTTTTAAAAGGCAGTTGCAGTGGCCTAGTGAGGGGAAATCGTTCTTTTTTAGCAGTTTTGTGGTAGGTGCCTGAGATGTCTTGGGCCAGTTTCTCTCCCTGCCCTTCCACAAGTGCTGGGTGTGACCCAGTGTGTTACACCAGGAATGCCATTTCCTGCTCTTGACAAAGTGGGTTTTTCCTTTTTTTTTTCTTCTCCTCTCTGTTCTATGGGCTCAGCCATCCTTTTGCTCTGCAGCTGAGTTGCAGTGCCCAAGGTTGAATGCTAACTCCTACGCCTCTCTGCCCTTCCCCAGGGAAGAATAAGAAGGGTTTTGTTTCTCCTTTGATGTTCACCATGGCAAACAAAGCTTGGCAGAATGGTGAGTTTTGCTTCAGCTATTTCCTGGCAGTAGCTGAGCTTGTGTGGGTACATGATGCTGACTTCTTAAGGCCAGGATTTACAAACTGAGGGTTAAAATAAGTCTTTATTGAACTTTTTTTTTTTTTTCTGTGAAGGGTAAGAGTAAAGACACACATCAGGTGACAATCATGGAATTCATGACTACCATGGAAAACCAGGCTGCCAATACTTCATCAGTCAGTGCTGCCCATGGAATTCATAAAGCATCTCTACTGACTGTTTTGAGGAGATGTTCCAATGTTTCCCTCGCTGCTGTTGGGTGAACAGTGGGAAGGACACAGGAAAGGAGGCTGCTGAGAGGGAATCCTCTTGTGAAATCCACAGGTGTTGCATTGTAGCCGTTTGCCCTCTTCATGCCACAGTCCCAGTGGGTTTTTTCCCTGGAATGAAACAGGCTTTTGCTTTATGAAATTGAAAGGTGAAGAAACCCTGGAAAAGGCTTGGGAGGTTTGCTGTGGGATGCCTGTCAGACTTGGAGCAAGCAAGGGATGAACACCACACTGGGCAACTTGCTCCCAACTGTTAAAATCCCAGATTTAGCTGGGACAGTGGGAGAGAGAGATGAAGTCTCTGGCTGTATTTCTACCCTTTTGTAGAAGAGGGCAGAGGGCAGCTATTCAGATGCCCACGACTCTGGGAGTGGGCTGTGTCTGCTGGTATGATGAAGAGAGACCTTGTGGTGAGAGCCACAGTAGCTGTACTTGCCACTTCCCCCTGTGGCCTTGTGACTTTGATTAATCCCAACCCGTGCCACTTTTGGCCACAGTGATTTGTGCTGCAAGCCTCACTGAAATCCACAGCCTGGCTTAGAAATCCTGGGCCGTGAGTGTGCAGCTGAGGCAAGATCACGTGTGATGAGGTGCTGCCTGTTGCTTTTTGTGACCCAAAAAAAGAACTGCAGCCCTTGCAATAGCACAGAAAGCAGTGAGCAGGAAAGCAGCGATCCCTGCCTGACTTCTCAGGCCGTTCATTAAGACACTGGACTACATGATCTTCCTGTCTTTCCTATACATTAGCTCACCCAGATTTTTGAGGCTAGCTTGCTTGGGCTTTTATTTCCACTCCAAACTCTTCTGCTTTGTACCTTCTTCCCCAGATGATAGGATCTAGTGCCTTCCTTTTTGCTTTGGGTAATGAAGGAAGAGAAAGCAAATATTTCAACAAAGAAGGAAAATGAAGAAAGTTGGGGCGGGGTGTTTCCTCAGCCTGGTTCCTTACAGCAGCTCTTGTAGCTGTTCTCTGCCAACTCTGATTTCTCCTGCAAAATCTGTAACTCTTTGTGCTTTTCCTTGAAGCCATAGCTCCCGGAGTCCTGTGATTATCTAATTGCTTCTGTGTGAGCCCAAATGAGTCACAGCAGATGGAAAACACTGGATGGCAATAACCTCCACTGCTGAAAAAGCCCTTAGAGCTTCCAAGTGTAATCCTCAAAAACCTGCAAAGCAGACAGCACATGAAAGGAACTCAGCCCCACATTTTGTAAAAGTTTTTTGGTTTTGGCAGGCAAGTTTTGCTCATTTCTGTCTGGCAATGCTAAAAGCAAGGCTCTGGTGTTTGGAGCTGCCAGTCCTGTGCCCAAAGGCAATGGACAGGTTAAGGAGGAAATGGAAGATGAGGATATTCCCCACTCCACACCAAAAATAACAGTGAAAGAGAGACCCTACACACATGGGGTCCCCACCCATGCACTCGCCACCCCCATCTGGGTTAAGGGCAAGGCCTGGCTGTGCCATTTGGCATTTGTTTTGGAAAATGCCTTCCCTGCTTGGCATCTTGGATAGAGATGAAACACTAAACACACCTTCTGGAAAGCAGCTCTTCTGTGGGTAGTCGAGCTGCAAAGACCCAGCTGCTCTAGGAAATGGTGGTGAGCTTCAATGCAATGGCACAATGTGACAGAGGGAGGGAGGGCAGTGCCAGGCAGGAATAGATACAGGCACTCTTCCATTCATCCCTATTTTTTTTTTACGGCAGAAATCCTAAAAAAAACATCAAGCCTATGCCTCTTATTGGAGAGGATCTCAGTTCCCAGTAAGAAGCCCAAGTCATCTGCTTTGGATCTTTATGGGTAAGTCAGGAACCAAAAGAGGAACTGCTTCCTGGCAGCTGCTGGGGAGCTGCTTCTCTGCTGTAGCATGAATGGGAACTAAAGAAGTCCTAAAATCTTCTTTTTCTTGGTCAGGCTTAATAGTTTTGGTATTTCTGAAGTATATTTTAAAATCTGTTTATACATTTTCCTTTGTTTTCTTCCTGGATAACCTAGATGTGCAGTTCAAATTTTCTTGGGGGAAGGGGTGAATAGGATTTACAGAAACATATTACTTTACATTTATAAAAAGAAACCTTTATTCAAAGGTTGTGGCAGAAATTTATCTGGCTGCAGTCTTGCTGCTTATGACCCTGACAAGATGACACAATAGGAGCAGGAATGGAATTCTGCATCTTGGTGCATATCCTTTAAAACATTGATGAGGTGATGCTGCACTGTTGATTCCCTTGTATTTAGGAGGAATTCTCTTCTTTCCTGGCAACTCTGTTGTTTTTCCAGATCTTGATAGAGCTGGTCAGAAATGCTGGTTCACGAGGGAAAAGCATTTATGGCAGCTGACACTCTTTGTGTTGATCTACTTGGTTTGAAGTATCAGTTGCCTTGGGATATGGTTTGCCTTGAAATAGGACTTTAATCCCAGTAAGTAGTACCTAAAATGCTGAGGAAACCCAGAAACAAACCACAGCTTATAACCAAAATGCACAACTTGTACTGGCTGACAAAGGAAATACTGAAATGAGAATTAGCTGCAGTGATTTGAGGTTTTATGTTATGCTTTACTTGGAAAATCCAGTGTACTTGACGTGACCCCTTTAGATAATTAAGTTTGTGGCAGAGCTGAACGTGGGAAGGAATGCGGCCTGTGGCCATGCCAGTGTTAATTGAGAGCCCTGCTGTGGCACGGCTGCCAAAGGGGGATGGTGCTCGATGCTTTCACCCCATGCTGCGCCACAGGCGCTCAGACAGTGAACTGGATCCAGGCAAAAAGCTGCCTGGAGAGAGGAAGGGATCACTCCTAATGCCAGATCAGTCGCTGGGCTCAGCAGAGTGTGGCTGGCTGTGCTGATGCCAGTGGCCCAGAGGCTGCAAATGTGTACAGTCATAGGCTCACAGAGTGGTTTGGGTTGGAAGGGACCTTGAAGATCATTTTGTTCCACCCCCTGCCATGAGCAGGGACATTTTCCACTGGACCAGGTTGCTCCAAGCCCTGTCCAACCTGGTCTTGGACACTTCCAGGGACGGGGCAGCCACAGCTTCTTTGGGCAGCCCCTTACCAGGGCCTCACACCTTCACAGGAAGAATTTCTTCCTCATATCTCACCTAAACCTACTCTTTCAGTTTGAAGCTGCTGTAGTTTTGCTCTTACAGACCAGCTGGCTCATCACATGCTGCCCTCTGCACCCTGGGCTGATTCAGGGACTTGATCCAGTCAAGAACCACCAGTTTCTGTGGGTCAGGGTTGTGTTTTTTCAGTAGTTTCTTTTTTGTGTGCATGCCAGGAGGAGTGGGACATGTCCCACCTGCCCTGGCTGCTGCTGGTGTTGCCAAGCTGCAGCTCTGCCCTTGGATGCAGTCCCTGCAGCACTGCCATCCCATTTGGAAAATGCTCTGATGCTTTCTGCTCTAGGAAGAATGTCAGAGCAGGCAGGAGCTATTTCTCTGCAGCCTGTTAGTGGCAAGGAAGGGTGGGTGAGTCTGTCTCCACTCCAGTGGGACCCGCAAGCCAAACTATTTGGTGAATCACAGGGAGGCTGGTCTTGGGCTGGAATAAACTTCAAACATGTCCAAAGCTCTGCACGAGGCTGTCAGGCTGTAATTTGTGGCTGGCTTTGCTTCTCTTCCTCCTCCTGCTGCTGCAGTCTGAGTGGAAATGCAAAACGGTCTGAAAGCCAGGCTGCTGCAGAAAATGTCTCTCTTTATTTATTTCGCTTGTTTTGGTTTTTTTTTTCTCTTGCAAAGAGAACACTTCTCCTGCAGAGCTGGCTGCGGCTGCAAAACCAGTGCCTGCAGGGGCCTCTGGCTGGCCTCCCAGGATTGCCAAACAGAGATTCCTCACGTGCCCCACTTATGCAAAGCGCAGAATTGGGCACCAGGAGGGCGAGGTGACGTGGAAGGAATTTGTGTGCTGTAGGCACGACAAAATTGAGCATCAAAACCAGCCTGGGCTCTGGTGCCAGCCCAGTCCAACTGGTTGGTAGGGGAGGCAGTGGGAAAGTGAGTCATGCGTTTAGCTGCAGGGAAGTCCCTCACTTGGCTGCAGCTTCCCGAGCCCTTCCTACTCACTTTCTCTGTGCAGAGCATATGCCTCCCAGAAAACGGGGCTAAAAATCAAGTTTAGGCTGGGGAAGGCCTCCTTGTCCCTCAGCCACAGCCAAGTGAGTCAGCTGTATGTCACTGCAGACAAGCCACGATCCTTCCTGAGAAGCCTCATCTGGCACCTCATCTGGGAGGTTTATCTTCAGGAAAACCCCCAGATCTCAGCAGAAGCTCAGGAAAAGCAGAAGGTGATAGGCAGACGGTGGCTGGTGGCTGCAGCTCATGCCCTCAGTGCCAAGTCTTGGCTCACATCTGTGAGCTGCACCTGGTCCAACAGGCTGAGATATCCTTTGGAGTTTCCCACTCTTCCAAACATCCATGGCACACAGCTAGAGCTTGAACTCTTTTGATGCCATTTTATTTTGTTTAATCCCATTTTTAAGCAAGGAAGCTAGCAGGCAGTGTGGCTAGATCAGGAAAGCTAAGTCATGGAGACAATTTGTTATTGCCAAATATTACATTCTGTGTGCTTGAGAGAGGGAAAAAAAAAGGCCCCAAATCAATGGAAATTGGCAAAGCTCCAGGGAAACCTGAGCAAGCCTGAAATGATAACAGATTGGGGGTAGAACTTGCTAGCTCCAAACCAGTCCTTCCTTCCCCCTGTCCTTCAGCTCTCAAAAGAAAAACACCCTGCCTGCTGAAATAGCTCTCCTGTCCCAGACAGTCTTACTTAACCTCCTATCAAATATTCTTCACAAAGCTCTTTTTTTTGGTGTGTGTTTTCCTAGGTTAGTAGCTGACTGCTGGTTGGAAAGCTGAGGTGCCTCGTCAACACTTTACGTGCACTCCTGCGATAAGGGCAGCACAGTGAGCCCTGCCTAGGCAAGGTGGCTTTAGAGCCAGAGTAAAGGTTGCTTGTTTAGTCTGGCCAAAATTGGGGGTGGCTTTCTGCCTGGTTGATTCAGTCTGGGTGCACCTGGCTGCAGTTTGGGAATTACCTAAGAACCTGGCTCTCGATGGTGGTGATAGCAGAGGCTCTGGAGGCTCCCAGGGAAGCTGTGCTGACTTGTGGAGGGGCAAAGGCCTGTGTAAGCTTCGAGTTCTCCTGATGTGGTTTGAGGAGAAAATGATGGTAACTGCGAATTCTCAGCCTGGCGTTTAAAGGGTCCTTGTAAGAAAAGGAGGTATAGCCTGGGCAAGTGAAACAGAACAGATCCACTTCCTCCTAATCCTCGTGCCGCGAGTAAACTTTAAATGTTATCAACCTTAAATGTTATCAAAGTGCTACCAAGTCTGGTACTTGAAAAATGGACATGTAGGTAAGGACCTAACAAGGTAATAATAACATGTGTGCCCCCAGATGAAGGGCAGTACCTGGAAGATCCCCACAAACCGGGCAGGATACGCCTGGCAGAGGGCAAGCTCTTCAGATGGGATAAGTTTGTATTATGCTCAGGCCACACGGGATGCCCAATTCCCCAGGCTTTGGGAAGCATTATGGAGGACCCTTCTTCCAGCTACAGCAAGCCTTGAGTGTGAGTTTAGAAGAAGAGGGGAGCTGGTCTGGCAGCTCTGCCCAGCTCTCTTCCTGGGGAGCCCATGAGGGATCTGCTCTGCGCCTTGGCTGAGTTGGTTCAGTTTGTTGATCCAGTCAGGAAAATGGAACTTTTTTTTTTCTTTCTGTGTTAGCTTGTTTTTCCAATTAGCTGTATCAGCTCAAGGGGCACAGCAGGAATAAGAGGCTGGGAGATAGCAGGTGAGTGAATTCAGGCTGTTGTTCTTAACTGTGCTTTTATTTCCTTTTCATTTGGACCATGGGGATGCCTGGCTGCCCTGTGACAATGGGGAACCTCTCCTGCAGGACAATGGAAAAGCAGCATTCCCATTGCCTCCCAAGCAAGATGGGAAGCCTGTGAGTGGGAAGCACTGTGGTGGCACTGATGCCTTGAGAGGCCTGCTAGAACCAGAAACTAGACAGGAGTAAAGGGAATAAAGGTGGGGATTTATTGGAAAGGCCTCCAAAGGTACCCCTGGGGAGCCAGAGGTGCTGCCCAGATGGGCCCCGAGATGGACCCTGAGAGGCCACGAGTTCTTCCCACTTTTCTAGGTTTGGTTCATTTGCATCTCAGGGTTCATTCTCCAATTAAAGCTGCAGTTAATGATGGAATTCCCCTCAGCTTGCCCCCCTCTCAGAGGCTTTTGGTTGATGCTTTTTGGGCCCAGGAGGGGCTGGGTGTCCTTGGAGAGCAGCCCCGGAGAGGCTTTGTTGTGTGTGCCCAGCACAGAGAGCAGCACTGAACAGGGAACAGGAAACTCCAGAGTGACACACTGGGCACTGCAGGGTTGGAAAATAGAAGAGCTAAAACCCAAGGCATTAGCACATGTCCAGCATGGTGTCTGGTTGTGTGGAGAGCTCGCAGCACATCCCGCTATCTGAAGGAGGCCACAGGGAAGCTGGGGAGGGACTCTTCATCAGCAGTTGTAGTGACAGGACAAGGGGGAATGGGTACAGTGTGGATGAGAGGTAAGTTAGGGTGACTATTAGGAAGAAACTTTTATCACTGTAGGGGCGGTGAGGCACTGGCACAGGCTGCTCAGGGAGGTTGTGGATGTGCCATCCCTGGAACGGTGCAAAGCCAGGTGGGATAGAGCCTTGATCAGCCTGGTCCAGNGGGGAGCCGCAGCCCCGGGCCCGCCATTTTGCGCGCCCCCGAGCCGCCCCCTCACACCCCGCGCTGTCCCGCCAGTGCGCGTGCGCGGGAGGCGGGGCGGTGTGCGCGCGTGCGCGGCCCGCCCCTATATAAGCGTGGGAGCGGGCGGTGCCGGCGGCTCCGCATTGCAGACGGGCACGGAAGGGGGAGATATGGCGCGGCCGCTGCTCCTCGGGCTCCTGAGCCTCCTCGGACTCTTGGCCGCCGGTAAGCGCTGCCCTCCGCCTTCCGAGCTCCTTCCCCATCAGCTGAGCCCCGGCGGGCTCGAGGAGAGGTTCTCTGAGCGCCCAGCGTGCGCAGGACGAGGGCAGCGCGGAGGGGGAGAAGGCCGATCCTAATGCTGTTTGTATTCCCCCAGCAGGACCCGCTGCCGATCCCAAACAGAGCACGCAGCGATGAAGGAGGGTGGTGGGGCTTTCAAGGGCGCCTTCGGGGTGGCTGCGATGGAAAGGCTGTGTTTGGGGGGAGGGTGGCGGGTGGCCCAAAAATAGCGCCAGGGAAACGCGGGGAGAAGGGGGGAGTCCCCATGGGGATCCCGCTGCTGGGAGGGAAATGACTTCCCGGTGGAACGAATCGGGCAGCTCAGACCCCACCTTGGCGGTGGCAATCGGGAGGGACTGTTTTTCCTGCCGGCAGCGGTGCTTATCTCCGTCACTTCAGGGATAGATGGCTGCTAATCCTCCTGCAGATGGTGGGAGGTTGCCTTTGCTGTTGTGTTTTTGCGTTAGGATCTCCTGGTCCATATGGAAAATTCCACTTGTTTTGCCGCTCGCTGCCTCGGTACCTGTTGTTGCTGAGGTGAAAACGGTGTGAGGAATAGACGATACTCTCCCATTAGCTGTAGGATTAGAGGTTAGAACATGCGATGCTTGTGTTTTGTACATTGCAGAAGCTTGACAGAGGTACAGAAATGATTCATGGTCTGATGAGTGGTAATGCACCTTTAGGTTGCGGGATGGAATAGCAGGAACCCCCAGAGTGTAAGGATGTGATGCACACAGTTACTTGGAGAATTTTCTTCTAAATAAAGCTATTTTAGTCTTAGAGGTTATTTGCTTACAAGTTTAACCTGCAGCATTTTAAAAGGCAGCCAAAAGAAAAAGCCCGACTGGCTGTTCAAAGACCACAGGAGTAACCAGCTGGCATAGTGCAGTAAATGATCCTATGAAATTTTTCGTGATTGTACTTTATTGTAGTTTTAATGTCGTAAAATCATAGAATGGCCTGGGTTGGAAGAGACCTTAAAGGTCATCAAGTTCCAACCCCCTGCCGAGAACAGGGACACCTTCCTCCAGATACAATGATAATATTTAATATGCTGGTACGTGAGCAGTTTAGTGGATTATCTCAGACTTTTTGGGCAGGAAGCAAGAGAGAAAATACCAGCTTTCACTCTGCATGTCTATCTGCTTTAATAGTGTCTTTTGAGTCTGCTGCATGCTGAATTAGCTGCCATCAGTTACCACTCCTTCTGGGACTGTTTCTAAATCGCTGAAGTCATTGCAGTTTCTTGCACTTTGGAAGTGAAAAGGCTTCACCTTGAAGTATCCACCAGCTTTCCCTTTAGTGTATTTAGGGAAATTGTAATGAGAAACCAGTTCAGCAATGAGAGTTCACTTGGCCTACCTGTTAAAGGCATGGTATGCAGCCAAGGGTAGCAGGAGACTAGTCAGGCCTGTTTTTGCCTTGGGAAGTCACCCTTTTAACACAAATAAACAGCTGTCTTTTTTCACCAGGGTTCTGTTATGAGTGCTAATTGCCTCGCCCACCGTGCAGATTTTCCTGAAGACTTTGCTGTGACTACCCGAAACACGATTTCCGTCTGCTGAG
The DNA here is from genome assembly GCA_013399225.1 of Rhipidura dahli. Classification (NCBI taxonomy): domain Eukaryota; kingdom Metazoa; phylum Chordata; class Aves; order Passeriformes; family Rhipiduridae; genus Rhipidura; species Rhipidura dahli. Next base: position 534,392 of record VXAC01007994.1, on the reverse strand, counting down.
CTCGCTAATTAGCTGTGTAAAAATTCAGCCACCCTTGTCAGATCCTAGTGGAGTCACTTGGCTGCCTTACAGGCCGTGAGGGTTTTTGGTTGACCTACTTACAGAGCTTCTGTGCATCTTCCCTTTAAGGGAGGCATGGAGGAATTAAAGCAGGGTGTACAGGTCCTGGCATCTCCGGACTACTGATGTGCACTCTGATTATTCCTTGTCTTTGAGGCCAGGGATGGAGAAGGGAGGCTGGCTGTGCTGTTGAAGCAGGACTCAGTTTCTCTTTAACTGAATATTTCCCCCCTTTTCCTAAATTAAAAGTTAAGCTGGGAGTGGAAAGTAAAAACTTTGAGGATATGATTTTTTTCATATCCACCCTCCCCTAAAATAGTAGACTTAAAACCTTGTCACAAAGGAAGATTTAAGTTAATGTGTAATTTCTCTAGGAAACACTGGTCAGAACATCTGGGGATAGGAAATTTTTTAGGCTGACTTAGCCTGGCTTGGATTTTCTTGGGGCTGTGGATAAAACAGGTAATTGGACTGTGTTCTGTAGTTTGCAGGCTTGTTCTGCTATCAATGTGGTTTCTAACAAAAAAAAAAAAAAAGCCAGGCTGGTGCAGCCCACTGCTGCAGATTAAATTAGGAGAAGAGGGAGGGTGTCTTGTATCAGCCAAGGTGTGTCCAGCAGGACCAGGGCAGTGACTGTCCCCCTGGGCTGGGTACTGCTGAGGCCACACCTCAAATCTTGTGTCCAGTTCTGGGTCTTCACTACAAGGACACTGAGATGCTGGAGCATGTCCAGAGAAGGGAACAGAGCTGGGGAAGGGTCTGGAGGGTAAGTCCAGTGAGGAGCAGCTGAGGGAGCTGGGAAAGGGGTTCAGCCTGGAGAAAAGGAGGCTTAGGGGAGACCTCATTCTCCGCAGCTCCCTGACAGAAGGGTGCAGCCAGATGGGAGTCAGGCTCTGCTCCCGAGGAACAAGTAACAGAATGAGAGGACATAGCCTCACGCTGTGCCAGGGGAGGTTAAGGTTAGAAATCAGGAGAAATTCCTTCTCAGAAAGGGTTGTCAGGCCTTGGAATGGGCTACCCAGGGAGGTGATGGAGTCACCATCCCTGGAAGGTGTTCAAGAAACGTCTGGACCTGGCACTCAGTGCTTTGGTCTGGATGACAAGGTGGTGACTGGTCACAGGTTGAACTTGATGATTTTAGAGGTATTTTCCAACCTAAATGGGGCTGTGATTATATGAACATAAAACTTGTGTTTTCTTGGAGGAGTAGCTGTGGATATGAGGCACTGTCAGGCTGTCGCATACCGAAGCCGGTGCTCGATAGCACACCAGTCATGTGCCCTGTGCAAACCTGCCCTTGCACAATCCCCTCCTTGTTTGCCGGGGAGGTATAAATAGAAAGGGTTGCTGTTGGTTGTGTCTGGAGGAGCTGAGCCAGCCTTTCTGCCTGCTCCTGGGCACGCCTGGCCGAGTGCGCCGTGGGAGCCGCAGAGCTGCCCGAGCCCAGCGCGGCCTTTCTGCGCTCCCGGGTTGTGCTGTTCGTGTTTCGCAAAGGAGCCGCTCTGGGAGCCCCCGAGCACCGGGTTGATGGGGCTGGAGCAAGAGAGTGCTTGTCAGCAAAACTGGATGTGTCACCTGATGTCAGCTGAGGCTCCCCGGGAGGCTGGACTGTGCTATTTCAGGGAAGGCTGTTCTGGTGTAAAATGCAGGGGCATTTTGGTTTTGTATCCATGGGGGAAGCAGGACCAGTTTACTGCTGCTTGCCATGGGTTTTTGTTTCTGTGTCTCACGTAGATCTGATTGTTCAAAGAAGGTTGGGGCAACACCTTAAAACTCTATGACATAAAAAGAGAGTTTGTTTGTTCTAAAAGGATTTACTTTCTGTTTTATTTTTTATCTTTATGAAGCGGCAATTCATTTACTGCTATTAAAATACCAGAGTTGCTATTGCAATTAAAAAAGGCTACGTTGAAGTGTGTGTTTATATTTCAGGGCAGTGCTTCTCTGTAGGTGGTCATGGGGCAGTGTTTGGTTTCAGATGCCAGATAGCAGATTTTTCCCAGTCTTTGGGCTGTGGATATATTTATCCGGTGAAAAGGGGATGTTAAATACTGGATTTCTTCAGAGATTCGCATGAAATCTGTCCTCTGCATCCCCGCAAAAAAACCCTCAGAACAAAACCAGAAAGAATGGAGATGGACAAGCAAGTATGCCCAAAATATTTTTGTGTATTTCTTCAGGGATCTGCTGCAGGGAAAAATGCTAGTCATAACTTCTTGGGAATATCTGAGCATATTGTATGGGACCACTTACTCCTGATCACTACCAGCTGCCCTAGAACATCCGCTTAACCTCTTCTGGATTCTGCCGTAGAAAATCTCAGGCAGAAGTCAGGCCTTGTTTGGCAACATATGGCCAACAAATTATTCTCTTGCAACCATTTTAGTTACCTGGGAGAATTCACTGGGCCAGTAGAGGTGATTTTACTGTCCCAGCTCATCCAGTGCTCTGCTCTCTGTAACTTTATTCTGATTGCTTGTACCTACACAAACTGCTTCTCTTGCCATGCTCGTCTTCTGGTGAGGGAAGCAAGGGAGCACCTGAGGTAGAGGCAGTGTTCCAAAATGAGAATGAGCTCCCTACTTTGAGGAAGAGAACTCCAAGTTCATTTCTTGCCCATCACTCTAGTTAGAAATGTTTCAGGCTTGGGTTTTTTTGTCAGTAGATATTGGACAGGAAGACTCATTTTTAACTGGAATGCTGATAACAGCTAGCCACATTTCCTCCAGTTTTTCTTCAAATTTCCTGTAATCCCTCAAATGTTATGGTCACTTTTACTGCCTCATTAATCCAGAGGCATAGAGTAGCCCTTTGGCAAGAGTCACTGGTGTGTGATGCAGTTACAACTTTTGAAGTTTTACTCATTAACTGACCAGAGAGGCTGTGGAGTGTTGAGCCCTTCAGATAACTTCAGGCACTTCACTTCTTGACACTTCGTAAGCTTTGGTGAAGAGAGGTTGATCCCTCTTGACTTCTTTAACTTACACATGCTCTGCTTTTGCAAGTCTCTAAGGACATGGGGAAAAGTCAGTAACTAACAGGGCACAGATGGCAGAGGCTGATGCATTCCCTTGGTCTGTGGTGTCTCTGGGAGATAAAGAATGATTTCTTTTTTTTGGCATTGCAAGTAGGACAGCCTGAGAATAACATCCCTCCTGATGAATAGGTTAATACACTTGAACAAGTTGGACTGTCACAAAAACGTAAGAGTTGACAGCACCTTAAATAATCTTCACATTTTACTCTCAATCCATTTAGTTGAACAGCAGCTCAGCACTTTCATTGTGTTGGGTTTTTTTTTTCCCCAAATTACAGGTTAATTTGTCTGTAACCAAGGGTTTTTCCAGCAGTTTGGTGTGGAGGAGGCTGGAGCCTTCAGGTTGAATTTCTCTGGGTTGTAGATGGTAGTTTTCTCGTTCATCCTTGGGCTCTTTAAGGTATCTGGTCTGGCTCCCTAGAATCCCTATTCCTTGATGCTTATATAAGGTGTTAACTTTTAAGTCTCATTTGTAGCTTCAGTGCAGCTTTGGAGGGAGTTTCTTAGGATGTTTTTCTGACAATCTAGCGGGGGAAAAAATAAAACTGGCTCTCCGTGGAAGAAGAGTGAGACAAATGCTTGAGGGAAGGGAAGGTGTTTTCCAAGAAAGGTAATTGCCTAGCAATTTTCCTGTAGCTGTCCTTGCAGAATGATAATCCAGACATTATAAGCTTCCTTTTAGATCCCTGTTTCCTGGAGAGGAATGAAGAACTGAGCTGTGCTTTCACATGCATGGTTCTATAAGACAAGTGGAAAAGGCAATGTTTTCTAAGGGGGGCCATCACCTCTACTTCTCAAATTTGTGTCTGTATGTTAGGATAAACTTGGTAAAGCAAAGGCTGTTTTTCCTTAAATGGAAGAAGCTGCATCTGAAGTGGTTCAAGCAGGGAGAAACCAGTGAAGAGAACAAGTAAAGAAGCATCTTGGCCTTCACAGATAAACTTATTTGATGCTCTAAAAATAGTGGCTTGCAAGAACTTCAGGAAACAGCGGGGACAGGTCTTGGTGGGCATGACATGTGACTGTTGAGAGCTAATCTACAGAGAAGGGAGAAATCTGTTAAAAAATGGATGACCTTAGATAAAGAAGAATACATAAAACAGAGATGCCAGAAAAATAAAGTAATTCCCTTGGGTTTTTCCATCAAGCTCTGTGAGGTAACTGATGGTGTTTTGCTTTTTCTTAGGTTGCTGCTATGCTGGGGATGTGGCATACCATGTTAAGGTGCTGCTCCTTTTGTAGCAAAGGCTATTTGGAGGGAAGAGTTAAAACTCGAGACTATTTGTTCTGAGACAGCACAAGGTCTTAAACACACTTCACTGGCATGTTTGCTTTTGTTGTAATGTAAGTTAATATATGAGGGAAAAATTCTCTTTCATAGTTAAATAAGAGAACAAGCTAAAAGGGAAAAAATGGTAAAGAGTTTCCAGCTGTTTTCTGAATCTGCAAGATCTGAATTAATGCAGCCTTTTTTTTAGCTTTGTTTCTGTTTTTCTTGGGATGTTCAGAAAAGGAGGGTGGATCTTGTTGCAATGAAGGTGCATCCTTTCATATTAGATACAATATTTCAAACAAAAGTACTTCCATGTAATACAGAAAAAACTAATAAAATTCTAACTGTGTTTGAAGTCTCTGTGGAAGGTGTCAGAAAGGAAGCCATGATTAGTGTGTCATCTTTGTTCTGTAACTGCTCTAAAATATGTCAACCATGCGTGGCCTTAACAAGCAAATTTGCTTAGTCACTGACTGGAAAGGTCTGTACTGAAACACAAAAATTTAGAGTTGTCTTTTCAGAAGAAAAGATCTTTGCCATGTCCTCTGCAGCAGAAAGGGCACTGCTGTTCCATCATTTTCTGTTTTCTGTAGGTAAGTTCGTCTTGAGGGTTCATCCTGTGCTGTAGCTGATTCAGGTTTCCTGAATCTGTTGGTTTTTTTGACAGAAAAGTCAGTAGGTATAGTGGCATCTCCTCTTGCTCTGATGTTGTGCAGGAGGGAGGACTTTAAACAATACCAGTGGGAAAGTGTTTGGAGTGCTTACTTGCATCCTAAAACTAGTTTTTAGTGTTCACTGGCTTAGAAACAGCTTACTTCTTCTGCCTCTTAATCCTTGTTACTTTCAAGTTCTTGTAAGATTGTCTTTGGTCTTCTCTAGAGGATGGCAGATAGCATTAGTGTACTTATTCTCAAATTTGAGGTGACTGTGTGCCCAGTGGCACTGCTTTGAGCAGAATCTGAGCAAAGTGTTGCTGTTTACACCCCTTCTGAGAAAACACTTCTTTTTCAAGGTGGTGAGATGTAGTGCAGGGAATCAGTGCAGTCAGAGGCATGAAGTAGTCAATGCACTGTCAAAAATCAATCTAATTTTAGGACTTTTTTTTTTTTCTCCTTGTGAACAAGTCAGAGCATTGTGACTGTGTGAACATCTGTTTGATACAGAGGTCATGCTGCAAGAAATTCGTGAAAGACACACAGCCAACAAAGCTGATGAGTAAAAATAAATCTGAAGCATAGCATTTTGGTCATGCACTTAATAATGACCTGTTGTTAATGCTATGAGGAAGGAGGAACAATACATTGTTCTGAAGCTGGTACAGATCTGAAAATTCATACAGTGACAGGATCTTAAAACTAAAAAAGCAAACAAAACCAGAAAGCTCACTAAGAGCCTGATCAAACCAATGCAAGTGACAGCATGAATGCCTCCAATTGGCTTTTAACACACTCTTAAATCAAGAGTTTGAGAAACTGCTTGGAATAACTATTACTGGAGTTGTATAGTTCAGTTTTGTTGTTTATAGTATGTTTCAGTGTAGGGGGAGTAATTGTCTTTTGATAAAGGCATAGGTTAAAAGCTGTACTTGTAAATAGTTGGGAACCCTTAATTCCACTCTTTAAAGTCCAGGTCTTGATTGACTGTATTCAAAGCTTGACTCTGCCTTCCAGTGCCTTCCTACCACTGTTCAATGCCAGTGTCTGAAAGCAAAGAATAACTTTCCCTCAACCAAGTGTATTCTTATTTATTGTCACCCTGCCAGAGCTGACAGCTCTTTGGCTGGCCAGTTTGACTTTGAAAATTAACTATTCTTAGTGCTTGCAGGTCAATAATGCTGGAGTTTAGAATAGGCTGTAAATATTTTGCTAACCATACATTATTAGAAGCTTTGAAGTCTTACTCCTGCATTCTCCCAAGCAGTACCAGTGTGCTGTCCTGCTCCAGAATAATATTCAGTGAAGGCTTTTGACTGGGAGAGAGGGTGGCAAGCATCAAGCTCTTGTTTAAAAGATTGAGCGTGCAAAGCACGTTTTTCCTAAAATAAATGGGTCATTCCTCTGAAACCCAGTGTAAACAGGCTTTATAAATCAACAGCTGAGAAGGCTACAGAATGCCACCTATAAAGCAGTGCTTTTCTGGCTGTTTGATGAGTGGTGGCTGTGTGCCTTGTAGATGCACTGGTAATTCAGCTTTAAATTAATCTTCTAATTGCCTTGAACAAGACATAAGAAATGGAAAAGTGATTGTTCATCTGTTGTAACCTTATTAAAAGCTTCATAGGAATGAAACGGCATGGTGGACAGTGTAATTTGACAGGGTTTTGTAATGTGTGCTGGTATAAAGATAACACCTGTATAGCTAATAGGTTTGAACAGGTTTGGTTTATATTTTGTTTGGGGTTTTTTTTTTTGTTTGTTTTTTTATAAACTTTGGCAGCAGTGTCTTTTAGGCTTGGACCATTGTGGATTTCTTTGGAGCCTGCCTGCTGTAGCCTTTTAGGAGTTGTTTCTTGATTGATTAGTACAATGTAGGGCATTGTCTCCTGAAGGTACAGAGCTTACTGACAGATAGGATGGTTTTAGAAACTGGTAGAAATCAGGTGTCAGGTTCAGACAGCACAATCCAAAAAAAAAGAAGCTTGGAAAGTCAGAAAAAATGTGCATTTGATTCACTTGTCCTACTGATTACTCATAATGCAGATACTTTACAATTCTTTACCAGGACTGTCCAGAAAAGGTATGCTGTATCTTACTTGAAAACTTTATAGGTTGCAGGGCAACCTGCAGCCTATAAAGTGGGATGGGAGGTAATGTCCAAAAAAGGTCAGGTACAATTATCACCCCCACAGATTTTTCTGTACACAGTTGAAGGCCTGACCAAGATAAAAAAAAAAAGAAAGTCTAAATAGCTTTAGTGGGTTCAAAAACTATGATAGAGCATTCCTTAACAACATTCTTAGAGCTTTCTGTTTATGGTCAGTGTTTTGGTCTGTACCTGCTCTTAAGTCTTCCATGCAATGTGTACATTTTTGTGGCTGCTGGTCTAATTTCTGTCCTCACACTCTCACTTGCTGTGTGAAAACAGGATGGTTCATGTGGGAGGAGGAATGCAGACTGAAGTTACAAGCTGGTTCAGAGTTGAAGTGACAGTAGGACAGGAGAACAGGGAGCTTGTAGCTTTGGGAATCAGCTGTCTGAGGGGTAGATTTCTGCAATGAGCAGTTTTTCTGTTTCAATTCATCTGTTCTTGGGTACTAAGCAAAGTGAGGTTTGGTATTTTGGGATTTTGAAAACGTTTATTGCAAAAGGTAGATGATAGGGGAATGGACTGCTGAGGTGCTGAGACTTGGGCACTTTGTGAGGGAAGTTCACCTGTTGTGGCTTTTCTAGTTTATTTTTTTTTTCTTTGACTCTCTAATCAGAGTTTGGGACCGGTCAAAAATCGCTGGATTGAAATATGCTTAAAAACATTAATAAACAGCTGGTTATACTGTCTGGTGTTGCTTGCTTTGCAGTGGGAATCATTCAGGCACACAGCTGGAAGGGTTGATTGTGTTTTCTCTCCCTGGCAGCCGTGGCAAGCCCTGTCGTGTGGCAGAAGGAGTGTGTGAAGGGGCCGGAGCTGTGGTGCCAGAGCATTCGCACGGCGTCGCAGTGCGGGGCGGTGAAACACTGCCAGCAGAATGTCTGGAACAAGCCTGCTGTGGTGAGTGTCAGCCCACCTGGGGCTCAGGTGGCTGGTTTCCATATGCTGAGGAGGATTTCTCAAGCCTCTGATTGGAGCTCAGTGCTGCATCCCTTCATTTGGGTGCTAGATAAAAGGTTGCTTTTCACTGCTCTGTCTTGCACAACTTGTCTGCTGACTTCTCCCGTGACCTGTTGCACAACCACCCAGCAATGTATGGAACGGAGCTTGTGGATTTCACTTGTTCCTCTTTATTGCTGACTCCTAATTCGTAGGAATCTTTTTCAAACTTGAGCAATTATTCTGAAAAAAAGGTGTGTATTTCTTTAGGCCCTTCTCAAAGGTTACTGCTCCCAGAAAGATGCAGCATATGCTGAGTTATGAAAGTCATGACAGTAAATAATAGTACAAATGTTACATTTAGTGCAGCTTCTCAAGTTGTATTTGCACTAAATGTCAGGGCTGCTTTACTAGATGTAGCTGTAGTTTGGGTATTGTTCCACAGTTTTCATGAGGAGAAAAAGGTGTTTTACTCACAGATGCATTCAGTCCACTTTGGCTGTGTCTGTGCAGGACCCATTTTCCTTCAGTTTAAGGAAAAACAGGGGAAGGGAGGAATGTCAGAGCACCATTACAATGATAGAAGCTGCCTGAAATGTTCTAAGATTACTAGCAAGTATGAATTCACTGAAGAAAAAGGTAAAAGGAGGAGGTGTCTTGGGGCAATCCACTTTATACTTCAAGGGACTGGGACAAGGTGAAATGAGCAAGTGGGAGCATGCCAGTTTCTTCATACAGTGTTGGTTTACTGAAGAAACTGGAGCTAGACATGCTTGAAATAGCCTCACTCTTGGTTTAAAAATACCTTTTCCCATCCTGGCCTCAACCAGTATTTCTTCCTTAACTTAATTCCAAATCTAATGTTTGTTCTTTGTGTTGTTGTTCACACACTGCTCTTACAGGCACTTAATTCTTTCTCCAAATAACACTCTGTTTTGCTCTCCAGAGCAGTATTCCCTGTGACTTGTGTAAGGAGCTTGTGACGGTGGCTGGCAAGGTTTTGAAGGATAATGGCACTGAGGTAAGCAGAGCTCCTTTTCCCCTCACCCCAAAACACTATTTGGTTTCAAGGTCTCGTGGTGAGGGGGTGGAACAGTAGTCTGTGTTGTTTTCCTAACATAAGCAGCAGATGTTGAAAGTGCATGAGGAAAAGGCTTTTAAACAGCCTTTACTGGTTTAGAAATTAGCAAATTCTAGAGCCTCCCATGCCTTAACACATCTGTGATTGACTGTAGATGCTTAATAAAATTGTTCTTGTGCCAGTGGGGCATCAATCTTAAAAGGTGGGGCACTGCAGTCTCTAGGAGTGGGTGGTTACACCAAGTGGCCTTCATTTTGGTTTGTGGGCACTGCTTCCCTTTTGTCAGCCTGTGAGTACTTTGTATAAACAAGTCACTGTCCCACGAGCCCATAGGTTCAATTTCTCCTCTTAAATGTAAATGTTTGGTTCTGGTAAGGCTGGACTGTGCAGGCCACACACAAGCAGTATTACATGTTTTTGCTGTGGCAGGCTCTCATCAAAGGTCCAGAACTGGGGAAAATACATCTGTAGTGTAGAACCTCATTCTAGTTTTGCTTGTTACTACCTGGACCTGAGTCCGAGGAGCTTGTTTCAGGCTTTGTATTGAGCATTTTGGGAATGGAAGGAGCATTTGAGAGAGAGAGAGAGATAATCAATCTGTGCTCACTGCATCTTTCATAGGATGAGATCCGCTCTTACTTGGAAAAGACGTGCGAGTTTCTTCCTGACCCAGGCCTGGTCTCTGAGTGCAAAGAAATTGTAGATTCCTACCTGCCCGTTATCATGGATATGATCAAGGAAGAGCTCGTAAGTAGATAATGATTTTCATCTGTTTGGCATTAAAAGTTGTGCTCCTGTTGATGCCCGAATTTCTCTTCTGCCCAAGATTGTGCACATGACCCTTCAGTCCTGTGTGGATCACTGGTGGTATTAGTTTGAAGACTGCTTCCTTGCTGTGAAACATTTTCCCTGTCATACCATGTTTCAGCTGAACGGCTCTCTACTCTGAGCTTTAAAAGTGGCATCAGTTTGGAGCTTTATGTGTGTATCTTGTCTCCCCTAGGATAAACCTGAGGTCGTGTGCAGTGCCCTTGCTCTGTGCCAGTCCCTTCAGAAGCACCTTGCAGCAATGAAGCTCCAGAAGCAGCTCCAGACCAATAAGATCCCAGAGCTGGATTTCTCTGAAGTGGCATCCCCGTTCATAGCTAATGTGCCTCTTCTCCTCTACCCTCAGGACAAACCCAAGCAGAAGCCTAAGGTAAGGGGGCCAGGGCTGTTCCAGTGTGGTCCCTATGTATCATCCTAGATTAAGTTCTACAGTCTGTAAAGTCTTCTACAGCAAGTCTTGTGCTGTGCTGTTGCCGTCCAGGACTGTGGTAATCAAGCAGGTCTTGCTGAAAACAATTTCTTCTGAGAGGAAGCTTGGCAGCAGGGTTCAAAGGAAGAACAGCTCTTGCCATATTTTGAGCAACCTGCTAGCTGTGTCCCTCAGGGGATGCATTTGTCTCTGAATGTACAGGTGGCAGACTGGATTGGAAAAGAACAAATAGCTGACAAAGGGGAATAGATGAGGCAATGAACTTGGGTGCAGAGGCTGTGTTGACAGCAAGCCGAGCTGTGGGAGTTGAGCAGTGACTGGGTTGAGAACGAGCTGCTGTGGGTGGAGCAGGTATGCCAGATTTAGAAACCTCCCCACTGTGGTCTGTAACAAAACCAAGAGATCTGAAGATTGGGTATTTTAACTGTTAATCTCTGTTTTGGAGCCAAGTAGGTACCTAATCTCCATCTAGTGGCTGGTGCACACACCAGCAGTAGCTTGTCTCCCTGCTAGCTCAGGCTTCAAACTGTTCTACAGGGGATTTGTTCAGGTTTGTATATAGCTCAGAACAGCTTGTAAAACTTGGTAGTAACAGAAGCTTTTAAAACATGTCATGTGAAGTTATGTCAACTTCAGTTTCCTTTCACTCTTTGTCCAGGCGAGTGGGGATGTGTGCCAAGATTGCATTCAGCTGGTCACTGATGTTCAGGAAGCTGTGAAGACAAACTCCTCTTTTGTGAAGTCTTTGGTTGCTCATGCCAAGGAGGAGTGTGACCGTTTGGGACCTGGGATGTCCGACATGGTAAATTGTCCTTTTTGTTGAACTAAGCAAACATAAAGCAAACATAAAATAGTTTGCTCAGTGCCTTAATCCCCTGATCATATTCTCTGTGTAATATCAAAAAGGATACTCTGTTGCATGTGTTAGAACACTAACACTGAAATTGTAAACTTAATGGTCAGGAAAGTTGGGTGGGGTGTGTGGGACTGGGGAGGAGGGGGAAGACTCCAGGTTGCTTCTAGCCCTTAAAGGCCTTTTCCACAAAAATGGTCTGGCTGGGTAATATGGTCATATCAGTGAGGGGGAAGGCTTTTTGCCCCGAGAGGAAGAGAAAAGGCTAAGCAGTTATCTGTGCAGCAGTTTTGTAAGTTGAAATGCCATTTTGTATTTGGGACAAGCTCTGAAAGACCTGCTGTTATGAAGTAGAACAGGTAAATTAATACCTTGAGATGTATTAGAAAATTCTAGATTAACTCTACAGCATGAGTGGTTTGATAGTCATGAGACTTTCTTTTCCAATTCCTGCAGTGCAAGACCTACATCTCTGAGTATTCTGACTTGGCCATCCAGATGATGATGCATATGGTAAGATCAGCAGAGTGTAGTATTTGCTCTCAATTAACTTTTCTGGTTGGTGTAGCTGGCTTCTTTGGAAACAGGAAACATGCACTGCAGTATAACTTTGGGGAGAACCCTTGCTCTGTAAGTCTTAGTGTTAATGCTCTGAACTTGGTGTTTGATTGGACAGTTAATTTCAGTTTCAAGATGCTTTCTTCAGCACTTTTCCTTCCGTTTTATAACCCCTTCTGCAGTGCGAAAGCCACTCTAATCCTTTGAAATGTGAAGATACATTACACACATTCCTTTATATTCTTTTATCTCAGTCCTTTACTTGCACCACTTCCCCCTCCCCCAAATAATGTGGTAAGGATAGTAGAGTTGTGTTTGTCACAGTTTTGCAAAATTGGTTCCCGTGCTGGAGATAAGGCGTCTCCTGGAAGCAAGGCTGAACATGCTTTGGAATTGCTGTCTCAGGGCTCCTGCTCTCTGGGCTCTTGGCAGGAGCCAGTGAGTGGTGCCTTCTGCAGCACCATGCATTTACCTCTGACCACCTCCATAGCCCTCTTTATCCAGAGAGCTGAGGGCCTTCGAAACAAAGGGCTTAGCCTTTCCTTAGAGAACAAATTACAGGTGAATTTTGGAGTAGAATATGTGGCTGACTTGAGCCTGAATTTGGCAACATAGAGGCTTTGTTTTGTTTCCAGTTGCTAAAGGCTACTTAGAAGCTCATCCTGTTTCTTAAACATTCTTGGGGGGGAAAGTCAGTCTTTGTTCCAGCAGCACTAAGTTTCTCATTTTAAGCATTGCAGTGCAATGTGTTGTTAATACCCGAAATTGGAATATGACTACACCTTGTATGCATCTAAATGTTGTCTGGACTCTTTGGAGGTGGTCTTGCCCAGGATGCCTTAATAACTGCAAATGAATAAGGCTGGTTAGCACTGTGCAATTAAATGTGAGTTGCTGTAGCTGAGGATCTTTGGGGTGGGGACTGTGTCATATTCCATTATCTTTGTGGAAAGAATTTATGCAGTTCCAAGTGCTTGACATGTTTTTTTCTCTTAACTGTTATCTTTAATTTCTCCTTTCTTCCTCTGTCTCCAATCTCCCCTGTCAACAGAAGGATCAGGTAGGTGAGCAACTTGCCTGTGGTGATAGCCTGCTTGTAGTTCACCCTTTGCTCTTAAAGGGCTTGTGGGTCACTTCTTGCTCTCTTAGCTGTACACATGGTGTGATTGTACTCAGTGCTGACAGATACAAGGGATATTTATGTGATTAAAACAGAAAGACTTCGGGCTTCCTCCAGTGCATCAGTCCTACTTCCAGCTCCAAATACCAGTTTGTGCTACTAAGATTTCAACTTGATTATGCCTTGGCCAGTAGACCAGAAAATATCCTCCCTCTTATAGAAAAAGGATAGATGTGGAAAAAGCATGCCAGTGGCTCCTGTCAGCTGCTGGTTTAAAGTCTGGGCTCAAAAGGGCTTGGAGCAAAGCTGTCCCCAGGTCTTTCCTTGGTTACCCTTTAAATCTAGAACAGTGGAATAGATGTTTGAAGTATATGAACTGAAAAGATGAAGGCTTCCTAGAGCAATTTGGGCTTTTAATTTAACCTGTCCTGTGAGACCTTGTGTCTGTCATCTCTCTGTGAGAGAACATGTGTGTGTGTGGGTGTTGCTGTGACATTAATACCTGGAACTGCTTCTGACAATGCATGAACCAAAGGACTTGATTTAGAGGTGCTGCCTGGAATAGTCTGAAGCAGCACAATATCTCTGGGGTGCTGCTTTTGCCTGTGCATGAGATTGTGGCATGATATATTAATATTAACTCTGGCATAAGCCTCTGCTATAGGAAGCTTGTGACAGGTGAGATGTGATCTCCTAATTACCTGTAGGACCAAGGGTGTCTTTTTCTAGCTTAAGTAGGCTTCAGGTGGGAAAATTCAAGTTTTGTCTCACTCTGTACAGCCTTTCTCACTTTGGCTATCCTCCTTAGAGCAGTTTGCCTCATGTCTGGCATTTCTTTGGCATTTAGTAACGTATATTTCAAAAAAAAAATGCATGAAAAGTGTGTTTCATTGGGAAAGACTTAGCAAGCCTTTTTAAAGATTTTCTTTCTGTTTGCTGTTTTCTCTTACTGCGAGAGGAACACGTGAAGTTCACTTGTTGCAGTACAAATGGTTAGGCTTGAGTTTTAACAAGCTCAGCATCTGTTTCTTGTAGGCTGTGTTCAGTAATGCCAGAAACTGTTTCTGTTTGCAGAATGTGATGTTTCTGGCAGCTTTAAAGAAGGTAGTTTGTGGATGAGGAAAGAGGTTCTTTCTTCTAGCATTTCTTTCAGCTTCTGGGTGAACTCTGAAGTCAGGATAATTGGCCTCTCCTGTGATTACTTAAAGCTGGGGAGCAGCTTTGTGGATGCAGGTCTGATGTGATGCTGCTGGTGGCCTGTTTTGGTGTTGGTAGCTCTTAAGTCAACTCCTTTTGAAGGGCTTGCATAGAATGGCTCATGGGATGTGGTTTTTTAATTTTTAAATGGGGTTTTTAACCTCTTCCTCTTTAACAGGAGCTGCTAAATTTCATCCAGTAGCTGTCCTGCCTATAACCTTACCAAATGCTTTGACAATACTTGAAGTAGAAGTAGTCATGAAACTTTTAGTTTTGTTGGAGCCTTTTAAAATTTTGAGCCCTGATCACGGGCTCTGTAGAAAGGGCAGAGACTTCTAGACTTGTAAAAATTGCTTGTACATCTCTTTCCAGCAACCAAAGGACATCTGTGCTATGGTTGGGTTCTGTTCTTCTGTGAAGTCTGTTCCCCTTCAGCCTCTGGTGCCAGCTCAGGTGGTTCATGAGGTGAAAATGGAAACTGTGGAGGTAAGATGGGCTTTTTGTACTTTGCTTTCCTTTTTGCTTTAGTGTAACAAACTCAATGAAACAGAAAAGAATGAACCTTTATGCACAGAATAATCCAAGTCTCCCTGCATATAAATTCCTGGCCTTGTTTCTGATGCTGATTTGTGAAGTAGAAAAGCTGATGATTTGTTTCAGAACCAAAGCTACAAGGTAATGCTTCAGATCTGAAAGGGGAACTCTTGTTCCAGCAGTTCTGAATGACACCTTAAATGTAAATTCTTAGTTTGAGTTTTGCTATTTGTTTGGAGTAATACTTTGATCCCTTTTTAAAATGGGGCAGCACTCTCTATATGCAGGTGTGGGATCAGAGTCAGAATTCTGAAGCTCTTGAGTTTGAAGAAGCACCTTGGCTTCTCCAAAGGTGGTTTTTTTTTTTGCAATCAGGAGGGTGCTCTCAATTCTAGGAAATGTTGTCCGCCATTAAGGTATTGTAAAAACCACTATATATTTCCCTTGATGTCTGTCTCTGTGCACTTGCTCATTTCTTAGTGTCTACTAAATTCAACTCCTTATACAGCCTGGGGGTTGTAGTCTTGAAATTAGTCATACAAAAGGTCTGTTCATTCAGACAGGCTTTTTGCTGAGACTTTTGAGGCTGGCTTTGGGTTCTGCGTGACCTTTTGAATAGAGCCCAAACTGAGCAGCTAGGTGAATGCTGTTAGGAGTTGTCCCTGTCGAGTGTTGGTCCAGTGCTGATGCATTGTTTGTGTATTTCTTCTGCATCCTCAGAAAGCCTTAGTTCAAGAGAAGAGTTTTTCCTTGTGTGAAATCTGTGAGACCATGGTGAAAGAAGTGACTGGCCTCTTGGAGAGCAACAAGACAGAGGTGTGTGAGTGGTGGGTGTGGTGCCCCTTCCTAGGCTTTGGCTGAGATGGGGCTGTACTGAAGGGGGAGAGAAATTTAATTTTATTGCCTGTTTTCACAACAGCAAGATTTCTGTCCAGAGTGGGACAGAAAAGGTGTGCTTATGAACTGAATCAAATTTCTCTCCCTCATTTACTCCTCCTCCCCTGTGCTGCAGGAGGAGATTGTGCATGAGATGGAGGTGGTCTGCCGCCTGTTCCCAGGGAGCGTCAAGGACCAGTGCAAGGACTTCATCGAGGTCTATGGCCAGGCTGTGATTGACATGCTCTTGGAGGCAACAAGTCCCGAAGCTGTGTGTGCCATGCTGAAATGCTGTGCAGCCAGCAAGCTTCCCCAGCAGCCAGGTGGGTGATGAGGGGTCTGTGGTGTTCAAAACGAGCTGGTACAGCTATGATAAGATCTCTCTTGAGGACACTGCTGATGCTGCCTCCTTTCTTCTCTTTGTGGGGGAGCTACCCAAGCACTGATGTTCGGTTTGGTTTTTCTTCTCAGTTGTAGTGAAACCTGCAGGTGGCTTCTGTGATATCTGTAAGATGGTGGTGGCTTATGCAGACAAAGAGCTAGAGAAGAATGCCACGACAGCTGAAATTGAAGCTTTGCTGGAAAAAGTCTGTCACTTCCTGCCAGAGTCTGTCAGTGACCAGGTAAGGTGTTTGTGCAGGAGGCAGACTGAAAAGCCGTGGTCTTGGTGGTTGGGAACTGTCCCTGTTGAATTGTTTGGTTTACATAGGTCCTAACAGTTACAATTATGCTTAACGTCATTTTCTGAGTGTTTTACCTGATACTCTGTCTACATGCTAATTTTAGGTTCATCTCTCAAGTGTGTCTGCTTCTGCTATAAATGTCCAGGTACTCCTAACAGAGGTCTATCTCTGTGTTTGGCCAAATGCCTTGTCTCTGGCTGGAGACAAACTGTCCACAGGTGCAGCTGGGACTGGCTTGTGTCCAGCAACCTGACCCTTCACAGGTTTTTCCCTTTACTAATTAGCACTAAAGCATAACAGCTTCTCCTGTGCAGTAGAGCAAAGAAAAAAGGGGATAAAAGTTTGATCTGAGGCAGCTGAATGACTTTGCTGTGTGGCAGCCTGCCTTCCCGTCAGGGCAAGGCAGATGGAGATGAACAGAAGGATGAAACACAGAATCCTGGAATGGTTTGGGTTGGAAGGGACCTTAAAGACTAATTCCAACCCCCCTGCCATAGGCAGGGATATCTTGCAGAGTATTTGGGGAAAACTAGAGAGCAGCTTCTCTTGTTGGTTTTTGTAACAGCCTTCTCTGCTAAAGGTTGGGAGGAGTTTGGGGTGCAGGGGGTTAGGTTTGCTCAGTTCTCATCCTTGGGAGTTTGCAGTCCTTTGAATAGAATAGTCTGCTTCTAAGGGCCTGAATTGGCGGCTGGGTTGTTAGACTAATTTGTAGTCAGGAAAGGTTTGCCTGGAAATCCTCTGAGGATAGTGGGTGGGAACAGTTGAAGGCTTGTTGTTTTTTTTTTTTTTTTTTTTTTAACCCNTTTTTTTTTTTTTTTTTCTCAACACTGATCCTGTTCAGGGGATTAATGAAGTAATTGGGAGTAGGCTGCTGTCATTCCAGTGGGACACCTGTTAGACCACTGATACCAAGATTTACCTGAAAATGTTATTACATGGCTGCTGAGCATCAGCAAGTGGCAACTGCTTGTTAAGTTTACTGGAGATAGAATACAGAGGCTTAAAGCGGCTGTGGAACAGCTCTTCCTGCTGTGAGGCTGTTTAATGGCTGTGGTTGGTTTATTAATTGGTGCTGTTCATCTCTGCTGAGAGCGGCAGCACCTTCCCGAGCTCTGGAGGTGGCCTCTCCACTAGAGGGAGAGAGGCTCTTCCTGGCAGGAAGTGCTCCTGCTGCTGCCTGGTCTGAGGGAATGAATAACTTGAGTCCAAGTGCTTAGGAGTCCTTGCTACTGTCCTGCTCAGGAAGTTTGTCTCCAGCTGGTTCCGTGTGCTTTCCTCTTGAGACAGGAGTGATCTCCATGATCAGAGACAAAGCTTTGCAGTCAAAGCTTCTCCTGCTTGGTTCTTTCCCCAACGCCTGTCCTGTTTGGTTCTTTTCCTTGTGATCCCTTATGTCCTCGTAGGCTGTCTGCAGACGACTGCAGGCAGGTATGAGCTAACAAGAACAATGTGGTTGTGTGATTAGTGCCTGACTCCTTTGCCATCTGCAGAGCTCAAGCCTCTGCTGTATCCTTGTGGAGTGTGTTGTTGGGGTGTTTGGGGGGTAGCATGCAGGCCTGCCTGCTGCAGACCACACATTCCTCTGTTTCTGGAGGCTCCAGCAGAAGAATCTCTCACCCTGTGTTTTGTTACAGTGTGTGCAGTTTGTGGAACAGTATGAGCCCGTGGTTGTGCAACTCTTGGCAGAGGTGATGGATCCCACTTTTGTTTGCACTGTGAGTATTGCATTTGGTTTTATTGAGTGCAGGCTCTGATACAGCCCTGCCTACTGTCCTGGGTGCCTTTCAGTGCCCAGCATGCAGGAACTCTGCTGGAATCAAAAGCAGCACGCTGAATGCTTGGAGCAAGCCCCTTGAGCAAGGCCTGGGGCTTGCTGAATGGACAGCTGTCTGACTGCCAGCCTAGCACAAGGAAGGGCAGCAGGAGAGAGCTGCCAGTGGTTATCCACTGCTGAGCTCCAGTGACAGGGTGTTGTGATGTGCCCTGAATGTGGTGGGAGGTAAAGTGACATTTCTTGAAAAAGGTCCCTCTCTAGAGGACCTGCTTTTCAAAACTTGATACGAAGGAGTTGCAGTAACTTAATTCTCCCCTGGGTCAGGTTACAGCTTCGTGGCTGCTGCTTCAGCTGCAGGTGTGACCTCAGAGAGAGCTCCTGCAGCTGCCTCAGTGCAGCTTCCACACTCACTCTCAGGTGGAAGCTCAGGCATAAGGACTTGAGATCTCTTGGTGCAGTTAGAAAGGTGCTGACTGTGCTGCTCTTTCCCCAGAAACTCGGAGTCTGTGAGTCAGCTAAAGAGCCTCTCCTGGGGAATGATGCCTGTGTCTGGGGTCCGGGCTACTGGTGTAAGAACATGGACACTGCTGCTCAGTGCAACGTACGTAAAGCAGGCTTCTGCCTCCAGGTTCCTCCTGATCTCTGACAGCTCCTTCTGAGCTGCTTCTGGCTTCTGCCACACTTTGAAGTGGACGAATTGCAGTTCAAAAAAAAAAAAAAAAGCAGATGGGTACTGGTTTGATTAAAGGGTGTTTCATAGCTCTTTGCTTTCCTCTTCTTTTTGTGTCCCCCACCTGTCTGCTAGTATTTCAGAATCTACAGTAAGGTACAGTGTCAGCATTATATTTAGTCAGTGTTCCTGCAGCCAACAGACCGTGTCACAATCTCTCATCAGCCTCTAAAAATTGGCTTCCAGTATTGCTTTTCCTGCCAGGCCTTAATGGCTAAGGGTCATCAGCCTTTTCCTAAAGCTGCTGGCTGGTGGGACCAAGGATGTTATTTATTCTAGTCCTCTTTGAAATCACTTACTTTAGGAAAAACAGATTTGCCCCCAAGATGTTGGCTCAGGATAAGGTGTTGAACTGCTTGTTTGCAAACTGGCTTTTTTCCACTAATATCAGCTGTTCCTTCCCCTTTAGGCTGTTGATCACTGCAAACGTCATGTGTGGAACTAGAAGAAGAATTTTCAGTTCTGAAAGTTTGCCATGGCTCTTAAGAAATGTGGGCCGAGGTTGGTGGAGAGCTGTATCTCACCTGTCCCTCCTCTCTGCCTCATTAACAATTTGACCTTCAAGTTCTTTTGTTGTAACTCTTCTGTAGCAGTGCTGCTGTTGAAGGATCAGATCTTCATCGTTGACTTAACAAAAGATATTTCTGATTGTACAGTTTAACTCATTATGCTCCTAAAAATAGTCAGTGTGTTGTAGATTTTTTGTTTTAATTGGTAGGCTGAAGTGGTTTTTTTTATGTGCTGGGAAGGATGACTGAGATGGTGAAATAAGACAAGGCTCTTATATTTTAATTTAAAAAAGAGAACAAGATAACGACTAAACTTTCAAATGTCTTTCTGTAGGCAACATTGGGAAGATTTTATATGCTTTGCATTTTAAACATCTGGCTGGAATGTTTCTTTTCTGTGTATGGGAACTCTAAGGGATAATGTTGAATCTGGAAATCCTTTTGGCTGGAATTTTCAAAGCTCTACAGATGCAGAGGAGGGGGCTTTGTGTGCCCAGCTAACTTTCCAAGTAACTGGTACTTAAAAAGATGCATTTGAGTGATCAGGCTTTTGCATTTGAGTGACCACGCTTGTGGCTCATGGTGTTGTTATAGCTAAGGAAAACCCTCCCTCAACCTTTGATCACATCCTTCTGATTTCCTTGGACTGCTCAGTCTCAGCATGGGTGTTCTGCTGCCAGTCAGTCTCCTGAAGCATGCTGGCCTACCTGAGGAATGACTCTGTTTTTTCTTATCCTAGTTGCTCAATTCTGCTTAGTCTTGCAGCTTCCCACAAGCAGCCAGCTGGGTGCTGAGGAGGTAGCATGAGCTGTCACTGGAAGATGGAGGAGGATCAAGTCAGCAGGAGCTTGGAATATGTCAGAGGGAGTTCAGCACTGAGGGCAGAATTTGTGGAAAAAGGGGTTTTACTGTAAACTGTTTGTTCTGTGATCTGCTTTTTCTCTCACAGCGTGTTTCAGTCATCTGACACTTGTGAGGTGCTGTGAGGCCTGGGGGCACCTCCCCTGCTACCCACCCACTCTCACTGACAGCCTCCTGAGTAACTGGAGCTATGAGTTGTTATCCAGAGTTCCCATTTCTGTTGAGAAGTGCAGCAAGCAGAGGTGGCAGGAGCACTGGAGTAGGTGTTTGAAGCTCTGCTGGCACACTTGACAAGCCTGCCTTTCAGACCTCTCTGAAATCCCACTGAAATGGCCTGAAATCCCAAAAAACAGCCTTCAAGGCAGGCTGCTGCCCTGGGAACGTGGCAGGCCCTTGATGTGACGGGTCCTTGGGAGCAAGAACCCTGCTTGTATTGCTTGGGATGGACCTTGCATCGGGTGTGCACTGCTGATCACGTTAATCCCCACATCAGAGGCACCAAAGTGGCTCCGAGGAGACCTTGGGAAGGAGCAGCTGGGAAGGTGTGGAGCTTTGAAAATTCCAGTCCTGTTCAGAAAGATGCTGGTAACTCCTGCTGTTCCTGTGGTGTGTGGGGCATGCAGGAGCTCCCCTAACAACACTGTAGCAGAAAGTAGAGTATTTTTCATTGGAAAACCACTGGGCTGCCTGTTTTTAGTTGATCTGTGTACATACTAAAAGCCTGGGCAGTGCTAACAGATGGCAGCAGAGGTTGGTCTCTTGTTTCCTGAATGCTGAAGTGCTCATGGCTTTAAACAAGAAAAAAAAAAAAAGGAAAATTTCCTCTAAAGACATAAAATAGCTGCAGCTTTCTGTCCTGGCAGGCTCGTGCCGTGGTTCTGGTGGTGTATCCCAGCTGGGGTAGATAGAGCAGATAGGAAATGGGCTCTGTTCCTTCGGCATGGCTGCCCTGAGGGACGGGCTGCGTTACACCACGGCACGGAGGGTGGCAGGTGCTGCTTTCAGCTGGGTGCTGTGGATCTTGCTTGGGAGGAGGTGGGGCTGCACTGACAACGTGGCAGCTTGGGAAGGGTTTATTTTCTTGGGGTTTTTAGTAGGATTCATGCTGGCGACCTGCTGGGCAAGGCAAACCAGGGGAAGTCCTGTGCTGCTGCTGGGAGTCCCTTTAGTTTTTTTCCCTTCCTGTGGACTGTGGCACCTGACCTGCTTGCGTCATGCTGGGGGGGACACGTGCAGTTGCTTTCTAAAGAACACTCTTGATTTTTTTTTTGGTTTTTTTTTTGCACAAAAGCTTCCTTAATGAACAATAAAAACTTCTGTAAACTGGTAAGTACGTGTATTTCATTTATTTCATTGGCAGAGGATCTCATTGAGATCCTTCTGTGGCTGCAGGGCCAGGAGAAGGCACATCCCAAGGTGTCACTGGGAATCTGGGACTGAATGGATTCGGGTTCCCATTAAGCTGCGTGTCCCATCAAGCCTTTGCTCTGCTCAGCGTGGTTGCAGGGGGAAGAGGCTTGCCTGGGATTGCTGCCTCTCTTCCCTCGACAAACACAATGCCTGGTGTGAGGCAACAGCCCCGTGTTGCAATCGCTGCCTTGCGCAGGCCAGAGGGACTCACTCCTTGATACCGGCCTTCCCTGCTGCCTTGCACTTGGTGTGCCTTCCCTTGTGCCCTCGTTCCTTGCTTGGTTCCAAATAAAATATAAAAATGTCTTTTGGAGGCAGGGAACACAGCGCTGTCACGAGGCTCCAGGATGGTTTTCCCTGTGTGTGCCCGCCCTCTGCAGCCAGGTTAGTGTTGAGCAGCAGGTTCTGGGCTGCTTCTGACCTCCTGGGAATACCTGCCTGGCTCTGGTCCCTCCCTCCCTGGTGCTGATTTTATAATCAAGGCATAAAGTTAGGGGTGTGGTAATTGCCCTGCGTAGGTGTGGATTCTCACTGCTTCTCCCAGCCCATCCAAGATTCCTCAGTCTGGGAGCAGCATAGGAGAGGAACCAGCCACTGAGCACTCTTAGGAGCGGCATGGAGAGCAAATGGAGTGGCTTGCTGCTGATCATTTCTGTGTGCCTGGGCTCCTACCAAGGTAAGGCCAGGCCTGGGGGATTAGGTAGGACGTGGAAAGCCCAGAAAACCCTGCTGAATCCCAAAACTACTCCTAGCTTTGGTGCCTTAAGCTCCACAGTGTGCTTCCTCCTTCCTCTGGTGTTGGAGTTGGGCAGAGGAGATCTGGGGAAGGTGGCACCACTGGCTGCTTTACCACCTGGATCTGAGTGTTGGAACTTGTGCCCTTAAAGGTGATCTGAGGGCAGAAAGAGGTTTGTTCCCTCCCTTCTTTGGGATTCAGGCCCAGCTGGTGCTGTGCTGGGGCATGGAAGGAGGAGGTGGGCAGTTGCTGGAGTGTCTCTAGCAGTGAGGGAGAGGGGCTGCTCTCTGGTGCCCCTGGTACTGGGGCCTGGCTGCCGATGTGTGAGCTGGGGGAAGCCACTTGGTTGTCACAACAGAGTGACCATGCTGCCACCTGAAGCTGCCCTTTTCCTGAGGGTCCTCACAGGAGATGCAGGAGCAGGAAGGTGCCTCTGCTATGGCTTGCTGAGCCCCAGGAAGGGTGATGGGGTGATGTTGTGCTCTCCTCACCTCAGAAGCCCTCTCATCATCGGCACTTGGGTCTCTGAGCAAATCCTGCTGCAGGCGAACCTCTGCTCTTGTCCCTTAATCATGCCCCTGCCCATCCCCAGGAAACAAGCTGGGAAAGGCCTGTTTCTAACCTCTGGCACTCGCTCAAGGCCAAATCTCTGCTTCCTGGGGAAATCTTCCTCAGAACAAGTGGAGCCCTGCTCTTTTAGAGTGAAAAGCCCTCCGCTGCAGCCCAATTACCCCAGGCTTGGCCCACTGGGCTCCTCCGACGTGACCTGCCCAGGCTCTGTGGTGGAGGAGTTGAGAGTGCCCGGGGTGGGGACGTGTCCAGGTGTCCCAGCCAGCAGCAGGCAGAGCAGGAAATTCACCCTCGCTCGGCACGTCCGGTCCGGGGTGACACCAGCCCCGGGAGCCGGCGGGGGCTTGGCCGCACGGGCACGGGAATGCTGCGGGAAGGAGGACCCTGCAAGCCTTGGAGAAAGGTTTGGGAGCTGGGGAAAGCGTATTTATGGTTCTTGCTGTAACAGGGGTGTGCGCCGGGCCGGGAATTGGGGCGCTGGGGCCCACGCTGCCACCCCCGGGGTTTACGTCACAACCGGCTCGCCAGGCTCAGCCGGCTCGGCCGGGGCGCTCCGAGGCTCCGGGGAATGCCAGCACAGCCCCGCCAGAGCTGGGGCTCACTGCTGGATCCCCCCTGAGCAAAGGCCACCCCATCCCCCGGGCCCGGCAGACCGCAGTAGGGCGAGTGTGGCTGGCCCGAGACCACAGGGGCACGGGGAGCATCCCTGCCTTGCTCCTTTGCCAAAAATGGCATCGCCTAATAACCTAACCCTGCTGCCTGTGTGCCTGGCAGCATGAGCTGGCTCCGGCACGGCTTTGAAACGTGTAGGAGAGCTCACGGGACACCAGTTGCCCCAGTTGCTTGCCCCGTGGCAGTGGTTTCCATCAGGGGAAGCTCCCCCTGCTCTCAGGTGTTGGGTGTTAACGATTAGTCCCTAATTACTTTCTGGCCCAGCACCTGATGCCTGAGTTTCAGCTGGAGCAGGGCGAGGAGCAAGCGCTGAGCTGAGGATCTCTGTGAGGCAGAAAGGTTCAGGACCAAACCACGCGTGTCTTCTAGATCCCCCGGATCCCCCCGTGGGGTCCGGGCTCCAACACAGGTCTGTGAGAAATGCTGAGGGATCAGCTCAGGAAAAGGCTGTGGGGTTGTTGTCTCCCGTCTCCTTGGTTTTGGTGCTACCCCTTAATATCTTTGCTGACTTGCCATTCCTGTTTGCCCTGATGCTGGGGCCGGGGTTGAAAACATAAATATATCCCTCTCAGCTGATGCGGCGAGCTCGGCATCGCGCAGCTGGGGAGGTGTGTGGGAAGCCTGGGAAACCGGGGGGACTCGCCCTGCCCCGGGGCTCGCCTGCCCCAGCGCTGCCGTCAGCCCGATGGGGAAATCGGGGCTGGAACACCACCCGGCACCCGCCGAGCTGCGCCAGCGCTTTTGGGGGCAGGGGGGACTGATGGGGGGCTTGGGGCCCCTCTCCCCACAACCCCCGGCCCAGGCGGGTTTCCAGGGTGGCCCTGGGCACCTCACGCTGCCGTCCCATGCATGAGCTGGAGGCGTCGCCAAAAATCCAGCATGCAGGGGAAGCAGCTTTTGGGGAGAAACCAGGTGAGGGCAGGGTTGGGTGGAAGGAGCAGATTCTGCCTTTGGCTTTATTCCTGCTCTGCAAAATCATAGATGGGGCTGGGGGAGAAAAACTGGATGCAAACGCTCGGAGCGGGGAGGGTTGTGCTTTGCTTAGAAACGCCTCTTGCAAAAGGGTCCGCAGCAGGGTCTGCCTGTCCCTCTGCCCGGGTGCTAATCTCTATACGCCCCCAAATTCCCGGAGCACCTCCCAGCCAAAGCAAGGCAGCGAAGGGTTTGGGCTGCGTCCTCTCCCCGCCTCCTCCCCAGCCGCATCCTGGGTGGGCACAGTTCCCGGTGGAAACAAACACTCGCCCCATCAAAAATGAGTCCTGTCACACCAAGGTGACAATTAGAGCGCCGCTCTTGCGCCACGCCGCCGCGCTGCCGGGGCGGGCCGTGCCGCCGCTGCCGTGCCGGGGATTTACAGTCAGGAGAAAATGCTGTCGTGGGGAGGAAATTAAATCAAAAGAACCCCACCAAAAGTGCGGTTGCTCAATCGTTGCCGGGNACTGAGCGCCGGCGCCCCGGGTTTGCCCGTTTTGCAAGATTTATTGCTGCTTTTATAAGCAGCCTCCTCCGCAGCGTGTCAGAGAGTGCCGTGAGGTTGAGGATGAGCCCCAAATTCCCTTTGCTTCTGACCCTGTGACATCCCATTGAAAAAGCTGGCAGCCTGGCAAAGCCGACCTTAAAAAATCATTTATAAACGAAACAACCTCCCCCACGACTTTGGGAGATGAGGTGGAATCACAGCGGGAGGGTGAGGAGCATCACCCCTAGCTCACTGCGGTGCAGATTAGGGAGGTTAGTTTGGGCTCTTGGGTGCCTCGTGGGCTGACCGTCTCCTCTCCCTTCTCACAGCCGGGGCCAGCCCCCTCCACGAGTGCGGCGAGCGGCCGGAGGACTGGTGCCGCGACGTGGAGACCGCGGCCAAGTGCGGGGCACTGGAGCTCTGCCGGCTCACCGTGTGGGACCGGGCCGTGGGGGTAACCGTGCTGGGAGCAGGGAATGCGGGGGGCTCCGGGAGAGGTGCACATCTGCTCCAGAACGTGGAGATGGCGGGAGAATCCCAGCCTGCCCACCCCAGCATCCGGCGCTCTCAGGCAGCGACGCGTCTGCAGAGCAAATGGCGAAAATCAAAGGGTGCCCTGCGGTGGGGTGGAGGATTGGGGTCTGGGGAGTAAGCGGTGGGTCTGGGTGCTGTGACAGCATCCCCACGTGTCCCCTCTCTCTCAGCAGAAGGGGATCCCCTGTCACCTGTGCCAGGTAGCAGTCTCTGTGGTGGGCAAGATCTTGCAGGACAACCGCACCGAGGTGGGTCTTGGTGAAGGGGGTGTGGGGCTGGTGTTCCTCCCCACCAACACCACTGAGGCCCTGAATACTCTCTCTGTCACCCAGGAAAAGCTGCGGCTCTTCTTGGATAAGAAATGCCAGTACCTGCCCTTCCAGGACTGGTCTGTCAAGTGCAAGAGGATGGTGGACACCGGCATCCTCGTGCTGGTCCAGCTGGGCAAGCAAGTGCTGGTAATGCAGGGCAAGCCCCCGGGTTTGCATTTCTGGGTGGTTTGGGATGTCTAAGGGGCTTGCAGAGCAAAGGATGCTCCTGGAGCCTGGGACAAACCATCTGAAGGACGTGATGGAGACGGAAATGACCCGGGGCGGGGTGCAGCTGGTGGGTGTGATGGGGCAGATGCAGCCTCAAGCCCCCACCCCTCTGCTCCCCCAGTCCGAACCGAAGGTGGTGTGTGGGACCATCAAGCTGTGCCAGCCCCGGAGCAGACCCACAGGGACCTTGAAGTATCAGAAGCCACCACCAGCTGCCACAGGCCCCAGCCAGGACTTCGCCGACCTGATTGCCCCCTTCATGGCCAATGTGCCACTCCTGCTCCATCCCCAGGATCAGCCTCACGGCGAGGCCCAGGTACCGCGGCACGGGAAAGAATGGTGCTGGTCATGGAATCATGTAAGGGACCTTACACATCATCTCCTTCCAAACCCCTGCCACAGACAGGGAATGTGGCCAGGTTGCCCCAAGCCCCATCCAAGCTGGCCTTGGACACTTCCAGAGATGGCTCAGCCACAGCTTCTCTGGGCTACCTGTGCCAGTGCCTTAATGCTGCTCAGGGATGAAAATGCCCTAAAAGGATCACCTACTTAACAACAGAGAAGGCCCCTAAAATTTCTGTGGAGCTGAAATGATTTCTGATTGGGGGTGTCACCAGTTTGGGGGAATATTTCAGGATGCAGGAGGGAATCAGGGAGATGCTGGTCCAAGTGCTGCCCCAAATTGCAGCCAGTATTTAAATCCCAGCCCTGCAAATGCAGGTGTTGGGGTGTGTGTGTGTGTGTGTGTGTGTGTGTTTGATTTTATTTTGGGGTGTGCCAATGTATCCCTGCCCTTGTTATCCTGCAGGAGATGGAAGAGGTGTGTGGGCACTGCCTGCAGCTGGTGACAGCTGTGCAGATGGAGCTGGAGGCCAACACTGCCTTCACCTGGGCGCTGGTGGGCCACGCCAAGCGGGTGTGCGAGACCCTGACACCCGACCTGGCACAGCGGGTGAGGGGCCAGCAGGGAATCACACAGGGGTTTGGGCTGGAAGGGGCCTTAAAGACAATCTCATTCCCCACCCTGCAGTGGGCAGGGACACCTTCCACTGGAGCAGGTTGCTCCACGCCCTGTCCAGCCTGGCCGGGGATGGGCTCAGCCCAGGGCCCATCCTGGGATGGGCTCTCTTCTCCTCCTCGATGGGAGCATCTTTGGGGGATGCCTGCCCGGGGGGGAAGGTGCCCACTGCCGGGCACTGAGGCCGTGTCTCCCTCCCACAGTGCAAGCGCTCCCTGGCTGAGTACACGGATACAGCTGCCCAGCTGCTGCACTACATGGTAAGAGGGTGAGGGCTCCTGGGGGTGCCAGCTGGGGGGCCGAGTGGCACAGCCAAGGGGCCTCATCAGCAAATGCTCCCTTTTTTTTTAACTTAAACTCACTGCATTGTATTCCTACAAAATTTTATTTCCCCCTGCTTCTCTCTGGCTTGCAACTGCTGTAATAATATTTTATGTTAATTTTTTCTTGCCATTTTCTGGTGCCTCCACTGGTAGCAGGCTGAGGTAAGTGAGACCCATGCCCTGATGGGCTGAAATTCCCCTCCATGGGGGGCGATGCCCACCTGATTTGGGATGTCTCTCTCCCCAGGACCCGATGGAGCTGTGTGGTCAGCTGGGAGTCTGTGCCTCCACCTCGGCACTGCCTCTCCACACGCTGCTCACAGAGAAGGTGATGCAGGCCCTGAGCATGCTGGGGGTAAGTGGGGACAGCCCCCCAGTTCTGCTGTGATCCTTAAAATCTAAACATTGTGAAGAGGGAGCCTGATTTTGTATTGTATTTCCTCAAGTATCTCCATTTATCCAAGGGGGGAATGCCTTACGTGGGGGATGGTGGCGGAACAGGCTGAGGGGGGCTCCGGGGGGGCTCGGCGTGCATCCCACCTCCTTGTCCCGACAGGACAGGGTGGGGAGCACTCCTTTGTGTGACGTGTGCCAGTTCACCGTGAAGACAGTCGAGAGCCTCCTGGAGAACAACGTGACAGAGGTGAGCCCCGCTGCTGCGCTCTGGGGCTTGGGGCGGGGGGGCTGGCACAGGGGGCGAAGGGGCAGCAAGGAGCCGGGATTCCCCCTCTTCTGCCTTGTCCCGGCAGGAGCAACTGGTGAACGACATCGAGAAGGTGTGCTACATGCTGCCCCACGGCGTCATCGGGCAGTGCAAGGACTTCGTCAACTCCTACGGCAAAGCCGTGGTGATCATGCTGCTGGAGGCCACCGACCCCGCGGCCGTCTGCACCATGCTGCGCTGCTGCCCCCGCGGCGGCGACGCCCAGCCCGGTGAGCCGGCACCCATCTCCGGGGAGCGGGGAGTCCCCTCCGCGGCGTGCTGACGGCCCGTGTCCCCCAGGGGCTGCCGCCTCGCTGGAGCAGCTGGCGGTGAGCGCCGGCGCCTTCTGCAACGTCTGCCAGATCGTCATCACCTACTTCGACAACGAGCTGCTCAAGAACGAGACGCTGGAGGAGCTGGGCGAGGTGCTGGAGAAGGGCTGCACCATGCTGCCCACGCCGCTCACCACCAAGGTGAGCTCGGGGGGCACAGCCGGCCCGGCGGGGACACCCCCGACGCCCCCGCCGGGCTCACCCCCCCTTTCCCTCGCAGTGCGAGGCGCTCGTGTTGCAGTACGAGCCGGCGGCCGTGCGGCTCTTGGTGCAGATGATGGACCCCACCTTCGTCTGCACCGTAAGTATCCCCGTCCCTGGGGCGGCCCGGACCACGACGGGCACCTTTTGTCCAAGCCTGGGGGGCTGGGAGAGGGGCAGGGTGACCCGAGGCTGCTCATGGAGGTTTTTTTCCTCCTCCTCCCACCCTTTTCCTTGGCAATGCAGAAAATCAGAGCCTGCGACTCCTCAGGCAAGGAGGGTCTCCTGGGCTCGGCCCCCTGTGTCTGGGGCCCGCAGTACTGGTGCAAGAACATGGCCACGGCGGTCGAGTGCAATGTAAGTGCCGGGTGTATCCCCTGGCGGGGCCGGCAGGGTGCCGGGGGTCCCCGTGTCCCACCCTGTCCCTCCCGCAGGCCGTGGCGCACTGCCGGCGTCACGTGTGGAACTAGGAGCCATCTCCTCCGCTGGCTGGGCTTGCTCTGCCGTTTGGTTCGGGATCCTGGCTCCCTTCCCCTGGGACGTGCCTGCACTCACAGACGGCAATGGCAGGAGACAACCGGTCCCATCGCGCCGGCGGGGCTGCACGGAACCCCAGTGGCCCCGGCCACTTCCTCTTCCACTCCTGGGGCTTGGATTTCCAAATCAGGTTAAGGGACTCGTTGGTATTTTCAGGACTGGGGATTCAGCCTTGACGTCTCTCAGGGTGACTGCAAAATCCCCATGCCCAACTCTATCCCCATCTCTATCCTCATCCCCAATCCCATCTCTACCTCTCCATCCCACCCTGAACCACTCGTAAGGCTCAGATCCTGCTACGTGGATCTGTCCCTGTGGGCTGGGCTGGGTTCTGCTGCCCAAACGCTGGCCCCCCGCTCCTGGCTGGCGGCAGCCTCACCTGAACAGAGAATGAATGAGTTTGGGTGCAAGGATTTCCTTTCACATCCCCCTCCCTGCTGGGGGTCCTGTGCTGACCCAGCCATGGTGGTGAGGGCAGCGGGGTGCTGGCTCATCCCCCCCTGCCCTGTCACGGGAGCATCCCATCACAAATAAACTCTTCCCGTGAGCCTGGCTGGCTGTGTCCTTCCTCCTTGTGCTCAGGCTGCAACAGGGGTGCAGGTAAAGCAGGAGGTCATTTAATGTTTCCCCCAGAATCCAAGGCGCAGCCACACCCAGGGTGGCATCTCTTGAAAGTGATGGGATTGAGGGACGAATTTAAAGAGGGTTTTCTCTTCCAGAGGGGGTTTGGGTGTGATGGATCCATGGAGGAAGGAGAACAGACAGGTTACCCAGAGCCATAGACAGTGTATTTCTGAGTCCCGTAACAGACCGTGCCCGACACTCTCCACAAGGTTACGACTGGAAACAAACCCCCAAACAAACAAACCCAAATGCAAGAGAGAAGGCGAAAGAAAAGGGCAACAAAAGACAAGCACGAGCACTCCACATCCAGAAGCCCCAGTTATTGTCAGTCTCTTTCAACATCGCAACAAGTTTTGGTAAAGCCAGCGAAATGGAGGAATGTCTTTGGGTTGGTTTTTTTTCCTTTTTTAATTTGTTGGGTCTTTCCTTACCGGAAAGGTGACGTTAATGCCAAAAGGACTCGGCCTCTCCCCACGCCTCCCTGGCCCTCCCCATGCCCACGGTTGAGGTGTGACAGCTGCTTGTCCCCAGCCTGTACCCAGGGATGCTGTGGCAATACATCATCCGCATCCTCCCTGCACCTTCCCCCCTGTCCACTCTGGACTCATTTAGTTTTTCTTTTCCTTTTTTTTTTTTTTTTAGAAAAAAACCCTTGATTCTTTTTTTTTAATAAGAAAAATAAAAAAAAATTTAATGGTTTCATGGATAAATGACAGGTGAGTAAAAGCATTCCGGTCCTGAGAGCCCTCTCCCGGGGCCAAGCTCTCCAAGGCTGCCGGAGCGATCTGCACCGGGTAGCCTGGACTCCTTCTGCAGGGGAAGAGGGGGCCAAGCACCAGTCTTGGGCTGCCCCTGGCCCCCGCCACGGCCCCCCTGGTCTGTGCTTCGTCCCCGCCGGCCCCGGCTTGCCTAGAGGAGCGCCAGCAGCACCACCGCTCGTCATAACTCGGTGATCTCCAGAGGGCTCTCCATGATCACCTCCCGCATCTTGTGCAGGGGGGTGGACTTGGCCGACTCGGTGCGGGCGTTGTGGTCGCTGTAGCCCCCGCAGTCGGCGGTCAGAGTCTCCAGCGAGCGCCCCAGCACCTTCTGGTCGTCCTCGGGCAGGCTGTTGAGGTCGGAGGCGAGCAGCGTGCCCGTGCTGCCGTGCACCACGTGGATGCCGTCGGGGCCTTTCAGCTCCACCGGCTGCTTGTGTCGGAAGCGCAGGCTGCCCTGGCTGGGGCTGCGCTCCTCCTCCTCGTCCTCCAGCTCCTTCTGGATCAGCTGCAAAAGAGCCAGGGAGTCGGGAATTACCCCTGTGGACACAGCAGCTCCTGGCTTCCCTGACTCCTGCAATGCTGGAGTCCAGTCCTCCTCTTCTGAAGCACTCTCAGAGTGTGGTGATGAGGATTGCCAGGAAATGACCTCCAGCTGGATCACTCTGTTCTTGAGTGGATGCCCTGGCTCAGGCACCAGCTACCAGCTGGGTGATGTGTCCTGCAGCTGCCCCCAGTGTGGCCAAGGAGGAGGTTGGACCCGGGTTGGAATTTGGGGTTGTATGAGGGTGGAGGAGCAGGAGGCAGACAGGGAAAGGAGATGAAGGAAGGCTGGATGGGGCTGGAGGGGAATAAGGGCATGGACAGACGGAGGACAGAAGGGCTGAAAGGCATCTCCTATCCCACTGCTCTCCTCTGCTTTCTTTGCCCCTTGTTTTGCCCCCCATGAAGGGTAGAAGGACACAGGAGGAGTTGCTTCTCCCCATCTGCACCAACACCCTCCATCCCAACCTTTTTGCCTCAAAAACCTTTGTTTTTGAGGCAAAAATCAGAGGAGCAGAAGGAAGGAAAGATGACCCCCCCCCCCAGCTTTGGCAGACCAAATCAGAGTCCACCATGCAAAGAGGAGTGTCCTCCCCTGGGGTCAGAAAGACCAAGGGAGAAGGTGCTGCTGATGCTCAGAGGAAACATGGAGAGTCACTTTGGGGCATCAGCAGCCTGGAAAACCAGTGAAAAAACAGCAGTGGGAACCAGTGAAAAAACAGTATCTGGCTCATTTTGACCAGACAGAGAAGGGGGGACAGGCACCAAGGCCCCAGGGAGTGACCACAGCCTGTGGAGCCAGGAAGACACACTGCATCCCAGAGGGCACGGCAAGCATCTCCCCATGCCCCTGCACACCCCTCTACCTCCGAGACCGAGGAGCGGTCCCCCTGACTGGAGGTGGCCTTATGCACCATCCGCTGGGCAAAGAGCTTTTTCAAGCGCATGTAATCATCCAGCACCACCTTCAGGAGAGTGCCCTGGGTGGAGGGGGAGAGACTGGGGGTTACCCGAGGGAGATGGTTCAATCAGAGGGGAGGCCGGCTTCATCCCGGTGATGTTTGAAGCGACACCTCCCTCTGGCACTGCGAAGCTGGGAGGTGTAGCTGTAAGAGAAGACCCCTTGGTGGAGTTGGCCTGCCCTCCAAACTCACCTTGATGGGTCCCTCCCGCATGATCTGCCCCAGCTTGGCAATGTTGTCGTACTCCTGGATGGCTGCCCGCAGGTAGCGGTCGTCCTCGGGCTTGGCGGCGGAGGGCTCTCTGCCGAAGGTGCCCTGCGGGAGGAGAGAGCGGCTCAGGGGGTGCTGCGGGTGGTGGGCGCGGGGACGCGGTGTCCCGGCGGGGGCCGTGTCTCACGTGGGTGCGGGCTGGGCTGTTCCAGAGGTCGGTGATCTCGCTCAGGTTCTCTGGCAGGTCGTCCTCGTGCTCCGCCTGCGCTGCCAGCTCCATGTTCCTGCAGAAGGGGTCCAGCCACACCGGGTTGGCCCTGCCCGGGGGGAAGGAACAGCCATCAGAGCAGGCAAAGAGCGGCCTCACCCCTAACCCCACCCAGAGCCTGGATGCTGAGGTTGCACTGCCTCCTCCTGCCCTGGGCAGGTATGAATTTGGCTGCTCTGGATCCAGATGTGTGTCAAAACCTGCCTGTCATCCCTGCTTACCCCAAACCTGGCCAGGATTGGCAGAGATGGAGTCACAGGAGAAAGAACAAGATTTTTTAGCTTAGAAAGCTCTCAGAGCAAGCACGTGTCCCAGGGCCAGTCATGCTCCATGCAGAGCACAGCAGAGAGACATCACGTCTCCACCTCCTGGCTCCACAACACAGGCATCCCTCTCTCCAGAGCAGCCTCCAACCCCAGGAGGTGGCACTCACCCATCAAAAGAGTACTTGTTGGTGTTTGGCATGTCCATGATGTCCATGAAGCCTCTGTTCCCTGCAAAAGGCAGGGATGGGAGTTACAGGGGGACACGTTGGTGGGCTTAGCAGCAAACCATGGGGTTTTTATCCCTTCTTTATCAGGGAGGGATAAAGAGCAACCAAAAAGGCAATGAGAAACATGATCAGCCTGATGCTGAGAAAGGCCTCCCACCACCACACCTCACTGGGCAGGATCACTTCTGATATACACTCCCCACGACATCCCCCATGTCTCCCTGTGACCCTCCTCCGTGCTCTCCATGCACCCCACTCTCCCACACAGCTGGGACACCCCAAACACTGCTCACCAGTGGAGCCAGCCACGATGGCTTTCAATTTCCTTTTTTGCCTGAAAAAGAAACAGCCACTCAGGGAGGGAAATAAGGAAGATGCTGGAAAGGAGAAGGAGACACAGATGTGCAATAACCCTGCATAGGCACACCCCAGTATTAAATGAGGCTGGGGAGCTTGGAGGGGAGAGGTACTATCAGTATTAAAACCATGCCTTTTGGAGGGGATGGGCAGAGCCTGGGAGTTACTCACACTGTCCGGTAGTACCAGTTCATGAGGATGAAGAGCATGGCAGCCAGGAAGAGCAGGACGGCCAGCACGATGATTGCCATCTAGGAGAGACAGAGGCGTGGTGGAAACCTCAGGCACGGAGGTGGGCACATGCCCAAAGTTATGTGGGTGGAACATCTCTCCAGTTACTGACCAGTCCCCACGGGAAGGGACACCACCCCACCTGTGAGCAGCACCTCCAACCCCAGCCGGACCCTCACCTGCAGAGCCGAGAGGTCATCTGGTGCCCGGGCAGTAATGGCAGGCTGCACATCCAGCACGTTGTAGTTCCTGAAGAGATTCCTCAGCTGCTCCTTGTTCTCGTCTATCATCTGAATAACCCTGGGAAGAGAAGGGTTGCTTGGGCACCTCGGTATTATTGAGGGTCCCGAGGGAGCTGGGCCGGGCAGGTGGGGGCCAGGTGACGTACCGCTCCACGTCCAGGATGCGGTTGGTCTCCCTGTTCACCACGTGGATCAGCAGCTCCGTCTGGGCAAAGTTCACCCGGCCTTTCTTGTCAACGTGGAACTGTGGAGAGACACCAAGTGTCCCATCCAGTGTGGGAGAGGAGTCTCCTCCTGAGCATGCCCTGAGGTGTGCTTGCGTGGCAAGAGACCCCCAAGCATCAATCTGACCCCCTTCAGTACACCCCAACTTGGAGTGCATCCATCACCTTCAGAGCCTGGGGGTGTCTATGGTTATCCAGGCAGGATTCCCCCAAAGGAGACTTCCCAAGCAGCATGTGGAAGGTTACCCACCCCTCAAAGCAACCTCCAAGAGAATGGTTACCTGCACGTCATCTGTGTTGACGATGGCACCTGTGATGTTGGAGAGCAGGCTGATGAACTCCTCCTCGAACTGCCTGACCTTGTCAGGGATCTCATTGATGATGATTTTGACCCTCTGGTCATCCCGCAGGATGTAAATCCCCACGATGGCCGTGTCGTTGTGGCCCACCAGGTCAGAGGCCATAACGTCCACCACAAAGTATCCGGGGTTATAGGCCGTGAAGAGGTCGAAGGTTCGCAGGATGCCATCAAGAGTTCCTGGGGAATGGATGGTCACATGCCTGGGATTGGTGACCCCAGCCATGGGGACATCTTTGGCCACAGGGATATCTCTGCTCAAGGCCCCGTGCTCCCGCAGCAGGCTGGGCACCCACCGATGCTGAAGATGTTGGCCACCTCCTCGGAGTCGTTGGAGTGCTGCTTGATGTAGCGAATGCCCAGGATGTGGTACAGGACCAGGCTGTTATTGCCCACATCGGCGTCCACTGCGACCACTCTGATCAGCTCCGACCCCACCTTGGCGTCGGTGGCAACCCCTTTGAGGGAGAGATGGGAAAGGGACCTGGGGCGAGGCTGGCTCTCGCTGCCCCATCAGCCTGCTGGATTTTCCTGGAAGTATCTGTGTCTCCTGGTGCCCCCCCAGCCCCTGGCACCCCTTACCCGCCGTGTACTCCGATTTGGTGAACTGTGGGGACTGGTCATTGATGTCGTCCAGGAAGATCCGCACCTCCTGAAGGGTCAGGTCCCCGCTGAGGTCCCAGAACTGGGCTGTGCCCGCCTGCTGGTCCCGGGCAGGGGACCAGTTCCTCTGGCTGGATGCTTTGACGATGATGCAGTGGTATGGCTCCTTCTCCCGGTCCAGGTCTCGCAAGACCTTCAGCTTCCCCTCTCGGCTCAGCTGGAAGTTGCTCTCCTGGTTGCCAGCTGGGTGCAGAAGGGGGTCCCCAGTTAGGCTACCGTGGGCTTGGTACTTCCAAAATGCCACCTTGCCCATTTAGCAGGGCAGAGAGGCAGCGAGGAGATGACAGAAATCCTGGGTGAGGGGTGTGTGGGGGGACACAGAGCTGCCATCTCCACACCCACCTGCTATGAAGTAGTAGACGATGGCGTTGGAGCCCTCATCCGCGTCCACTGCACCGGTGACGTTCCCCACCACGGTGCCTGGCCGCGAGTGCTCGGGGACAGACAGTGCCTGGTACTGGGGACTATCCCTCTGCCGGAGACCCCGGAGAAAGGAAATGTTATGAGCACTGGGGTTGCTTTTAATCAAAGCAGCCAGATCCCACGGTGCTCCCCACCATGGCAATGCCCAGGTGCGTGCACGCTCCGTCACATGTGCCCGCTGGCATCCCCATCCCCGCATCCCCTGCATCCCACCCCCTTCACCCCGGTGCCTTACAGGTGGCCTGAGGAAGACGGGCTCATTGTCATCGATGTCATCAAGCGCTACCTGCAGAGGCTGCATGGTCTCATAGGGTGGCTGGCCCTGGTCGCAGGCCACGATGATCAGCTGGGGAGAGAGGCAAAAGGGCTGTCCTGGCCAAAACCACACGGGCTGGGAGACATCACTGAGGCAGGGACGGAGAGGACAGCAGAGTGGCGGATGATTTTGGGGGGATTTAACAGGGTACTGGGTGTTGGCTCAGCAGGATGCAACCCCCCTATAGCACTCGATAACCACCCAGTTCCTGCTAAGGTGTGGTATCTCCACAACAGTGTCAGCTGACCCCATCCTCATCATATCACCTGCATCCCAGCAGCCCTGTGCCGGACCCACAGCCTCCAGGCCCACCCCGGCCCCCTGCCCGGCTCACGTTGTACACCGCCTGCTTCTCCCGGTCCAGCCGCATGGCCGTCTGGATCAGCCCGCTGACAGAGTCGATGCTGAAGTACTCCCAGTCCTTGTTCCCTGCCCCAGTTTTCAGCAGGTTGTAGAGCACCACTCCGTTGAGACCCTCGTCTTTGTCCGTGGCGTAGACCTCGTAGACGTTGGAGCGCAGGGGGATCTCCTGCTTGCACACACACAGCCCTTCAGCCTTGGCACTGCACGCAAAACCCCTGCTCCCCCTGCCCCTCCTGACCCCGTGGTCCAAAATCCCTTGGGTTTGGAGGTCAGCAAGCTCCCACTACCCAAAACCCAGTGTGGGGCTGGCAACATTGAACCATGACCCCCTTTGGCCTGGCTGAGTCAAGCCTGGCTTCCCAGAAAGGAGAAACATCTCAAATGTCAGCATTTCCAGCCCATGTTTATAAACATGCCCTGCACGCACCACACACGGCCTGTTTACTAATTCTGAGTGCTGCTGGGGTTTCTGTTCCCCAAATCTGCCCCACTGCCCTGCTTGCATGCATGGAGAGAGGCTGTTTCTGAGTGTGCAGCCCCATGAACCAAACCCTGCCACATGCTAAATCAAGGCCTTGCTCTATCCCCAGTGGAGATGGAGTTTGGATTTTGCTGCTGGTAGGCAGGAGTGCTCCTGAATCCACTCTCAGCATGCCACGGCCCTGCTTCCTCCCAAGGGATGTACCTCCTTGATGTGCAGGATGGTGCCGTTGGGTGGGCGGACGAAGACGGGGCGGTTGTCATTGATGTCGATGACCTCGATGTGAAGCAGGGTGGTCCCCCAAAGAGGGGGGTGCCCCTTGTCCGTGGCCACCACAGTCAGGTTGAACCTCTCATAGGACTGCAGGCGCCGCCGGGATGTGACAAGCCCGGAGTCTTTATTGATCTTGAAAGCCTCTGGGGACAGAAAAAACCCCCACATCTCTGGCTCAGGACACTTCGTGCCAGATAAATTATAATTAAAAATGAGTATATGAGGTGCACCCCTCACTGGTGGGAAATCCCTGTCGAGGGTGATGGAGTGGAGCCAGGGCCTGAGGCCAGGAGTGTGGATGGTCTCAGGGTTTTCGTGCCATCCCAGCCCACTGCCATATCCTTGTCTCTGGGCTCTACTCCCTGGTCACCCCTGTATGTGTTTCACTCCTGCCCAGGCTGGCACAGTGGAGCCAGAAGAGTCCATGTGTCTCAGGAAAATTAATGTTCTGCCATTTATGCTGGCTTTTGCCCAATTTCCATGATTTCTCCATGTGCAGATACACTGGATTTCAGGCACTATCACTGTCCACCCACACCTTTGCCCTTCAAAGCCTTCATCCAAAGCAGGCAGTGAGTTTGCTGCAAGACACCCTGGTGTACAAAGAAAGTCCTGCTGGGGTGGGGAAGACAAGAGCATAAGCCAAGGCTGGGCTGCAGAATGAAGCCAGGCAAAGTTCTAACATCCCACACCACGAGGAACTGGGGACTGCAGAGCAATAGCAAAAGCTCCACGCTTTCAGTATTGCTCCCAGGAGCCCAAACCAGCAGCAGAGCATGGGTGGTAGGCTTGGTGCCTGTGACTCCTCCCTCTTCATAACCCTCCTCCCTGGGGAAGAGCCCCCTGCCCCCAGCACCCACCTGCTCCAGGACCCTCGATGCTGTAGGTCACCACGCCATTGTCCCCTTCGTCCAGGTCGGTGGCACTCATGGTGATCACTGACGTCCCTGCGGGCTCATTCTCATAGACGCTGGTGCTGAACTGGCTCTTGCTGAACTGGGGCCTGACATCGTTGACGTCCAGGACTGTGATCAGCACCTTCGACAGAGCACGGCCAGCTGGGTGGTGTGGGGCTGGGGAAGGCTGGGCAGGCCCTGGGGCCGTACCCCTGCTGTGACCTTCAGCTCTGCTGCTGCAGCAAGGTGCCCTTCCTGCCATTTGTTTCAGCTCCACCAGCTGAATTCCTGCCTCCAACAATGGTGGCTGCCGTGGCTGGGGCACCCATTCACACCACAGCACTCGCAGACAATAGCGTCACCCTCCCCTGCCCCTCCTGCTGACGTGCTGTGAAAGTGCCCTGCACCCTTCACCCCACAGCTCCTGGCGTCATCTGCTCTTCCTTCTGCCTAACTCCCCCCAGTCCAGCCACTGGGGAGGAGAGGTGGAGCTTTAACACCTTCTTGCTGGTGACCAGCACACCAGGGGTGGTGGGAGGAGGAGAGCCCTACCTGCACCGAGTTCTCCCGACGGTTGCTGGAGACGTCCCCAGGGTTGTCCCTGGCCACGGCTGTCAGTGTGTAGCGATCCTTCTTTTCCCGGTCCAGGGCTGACAGGATGTAGATGTCACCCTGCAGCACACAGAGACCTTCAGGTGGACCTCGTCTGGCAGAGCTGGTACTCAAGAAGGGGTAGAAGGTGAGGTGTGGGAGCAAGGCACAATATGGGACCATTTCAGCCTCCCCTCTCTTTCCCTGCTTTGTTCCAGCCTCGGTTGGCTCCTTACCGTGTTGGGATTTATCCCAAACTTGCCCTCTCCATCGCTCAGGCTGTACTGGATGAGAGCAAACTGCCCGGAATCCGC
Source organism: Rhipidura dahli (assembly GCA_013399225.1). Lineage (NCBI taxonomy): Eukaryota > Metazoa > Chordata > Aves > Passeriformes > Rhipiduridae > Rhipidura > Rhipidura dahli. The sequence continues at coordinate 495,620 of VXAC01007994.1, read as the reverse complement.
ATCGGTGGCCGTGACCCTCACGATGACCGTACCCAATGGCACATCCTCAAAGACAGCTTTCTGCAGCAAAGGGAGCAGGCAGCACTGGTTCATCCTGTGCTGTCTCAGTGGGCAGTAAACAAGGGCACACGGTGGCACCCAGGGCTGGGCACAGCCAGACCCCCAACAGGGTTCTGGCACAGAGGTCATGGCAGGGTTGACCAACTTCTCCAAATGGTTCAAGCACAGGCAGAGGGAAGAGAAGGTGTTCCTGGAGAACCGCCAGCTCTGTGCCTGTCCTCACCAGGCAGGCACTGCCGAGCCCCACACAGAGTTTATTTAATAGCCCAGCTCACCTGGTAGGATGGCTGACTGAAAACAGGGTTGTTGTCATTGATGTCCACGATCTGGAGGTACACGGGGATCTCAGCGGATCTGCGGGGAGAGCCGTTGTCGGAGGCTCGGATGGTGAAGTTCAGCCACTGCACCTCCTCATAGTCCACTGTCCTGTTGGCCACAACCTTCCCTAGAGGATGGCAGACCCTGAAATGAGAAACCTGCCCCAGGCCACCAACCTGGCCCAGATTCCCACCTCCCCAGGCCACCAACCTGCCGACGGGTCTTCCAGACAGGCATAACCTTCTGGAGAGAGGTTCAGCAGCTCGTAGGTGATCTGCCCATTGGCACCTTTGTCTGGGTCCACCGCTGAGATGGAGATGAGTGTGGTACCCTGCGTGGCTCCCTCCAGGATCCTCTCAGTGAAATAGGTGACCCCGAAGGGGCGGAAGCGGGGTGTGTTGTCATTGACGTCCAAGACGTTGACTGTCAGCTTGGCTGTGGCCACGGTAGAGACCACAGAGGGAGAGAAGAGAAGGAGAACAAGTGAGAAAGAGAAGAGAAGGAAGGCTGGGAGGAAGGAGGGCTGTAAAGACACAAGTGTGAAGCTCCAGGAGAGCCAAGTGCTGCTAGTTCATCATGAAAAATTGCAATATTCCCCAAAGTCACTATGGCCAGAGCATGCTACAGGTGTCCCTATGCTGCTGTGAGACACCACCTCCTGATGCTTGTGTGTCTCCTCATACACAGTGAGAAGGATGGCAAGGGTGGCAAGATATGATAGGAATGGTAATGAAGAAATGAGTGTCTCCCATGGTAAGGGTTAGGGGCACACAGCCCTTTCCACACCCACTGCAGCCCTGGGATGTCTGGGACATTCTCTAAAGGAGTCCCCAGGGGAGAACCTGAACCACATGGGAGCTGGTCCCACTGGCAGTGTTGCTGGTCAGGACGGAGAGGAAAGTGGGAGAGCTGCTGATCATCCAGAAGCTGCCCTGGTGCCTGGGAAGGGCTGTGCCAGTCCCTGTCTGTCCCCACACTGCCTGGGCAGAGCCCACCCTTACCGTTGGGCACGCTGACCGAGCGGTCGATGACTTCACTGGCGTTGTCATGGACAGAGATGGTGACCTCGTAGGTGGCCACTAGTTCACGGTTGAGGGGAGTTTTGATCTTCACAGCTCCTGGGAACCCCAAAAAGATGGATGTCATAGGCTGCCCCGCCTCCCTGAGGGACTGGGCAGGGCCATGTGTACCAGCCAACTGCTGCACCCTGTGCCTTGCTTGTTCTCCTGCCTCTCCAAAGGCCGAATGAAGAAAACACTCGAGAGCTACAGGAAGAAGCAGCTGTTTTCCCCCTGCTCTCCATCTCCGGCCTTCCTGCCTGTTCCACACAGCCTCAGCCGGGTAAGGGTTCCAAGAGAGGTCTGCTTGCACAACCCCATCCACCTGAGCTCAGCATCTTTAGCAACCTTGTCCTGTGTCCTTTCCAACAAGAGCATCTTTCTTTTCTGGATCAGCTTTGTGCTTCCAAAAGAGATGTGGGGAGCTCCTGGCCCTCCTTCCCCAAAGGAGCCCACCACGAACCCCAGAGTGCCCGCCTTGCTCCCCCAGTGAGGATGCTTGTGTCCAGTCTGCCAAGGCTGAGCAGCCCCCGGCCCGCAATGGAGGCCATCTCTGCCAGTGGAGATGGGTGAGATGGAGGGAGGTGACGGATGGCACAGAGAGAGAAATGAGCACAGACACAGAGACAAACCTGGCAGGCTGAGAGCCGGGACAGAAAGCAAAGGTAAGTCAGTCAGACAGGGAAGAGAAAACAGGGCAGGGTGAGACAGGGCAGCTGGAGGAGGACAGCAGGGAGGCAGGAAAGGAGCATCACCTCCCTGTAGGACACCTACCTCCAGGCAGAGAAGAAGAAGTAGAAGCAGAAACGAGGAGAGGGTTCCACACTGCCCGCGCCACCCTTCCTGCTCTCCTACCTGTCCTAAAATCCACTGTGAACGCTCCCTGCTGCTCGGGCACCAGCGCGTCCGTGTCGTCGCGGGCCACGATCCCCAGCAAGTAGTACTCCAGGCGAGGGTGGAGGTCCCTGTCGATGGCGGTCACCTCGGCCACCACGGTGCCGGGGGGAGCCGACTCGGGGACGCTGACGGTCTGGATGGGGTTGATGAACTCGGGCCGGCAGTCGTTGATGTCATCGATGACGATGCTGACGGTGGCCGTGCCCGAGAGCGCCGGGGTGCCCTGGTCCACGGCCACCACCGTCAGCCGGTAGGCATCGCGCTCCTCCCGGTCGATGGTGATGTTGGCCACGCGGATCACCCCCGTGGCGGCATCGATCAGGAACCTGTCCTGGCCACCACCCTCAATACGGTAATCCAGCTGCTGGTTGAGGCCACTGTCAGCATCTGTGGCTGTCACCTGGAGGACGGAGAAGCCTGGAAAGGTGGGACACAGCCCTCTCAAGAGAGGGTTGGAGGGCAGCAGTAACAAGCCCTCGGTCCCAAGGCAAATACCATCAAGCAACATGGGCAGCCTCAATTCCCTGATTTTCCCTTTGACCCCATCCTGGTCAACTGTGTTATTGGGAGCTGGGTATTCGCAGTCCCAAGGGGACACCCAGGCCACCCCATTTCCCACCCTCACATGCAGTCCTGACCTGGGGGGCTGTTCTCCAACAGCCGCGCCGTGATGAATGCCGGCTGGAAGACAGGGCGGTTGTCATTGTCATCCAGGATGGTCACTGCCAGGCTGGCAGTGCTATTCAGCCCTCCCACATCACAAGCCACCAGTGTGAACTCCAGGTGAGGGTCCAGCAAAGCCTCTCGGTCTATCGCACCACCGGGCTTCACCGAAACCACACCTGGAGAAGGGGAGAAGCCTGGTGGCAGACCACACGGGGACCTGGTGGCCCTGGGCTGGGGACAGACCAGCTGAGCTACCCCACCTGTCCTGTTGTTGATAACAAAGAGGTTCAGGGATGCCTTCAGGAGCTGGTAGGTCACTACAGCATTGCTGCCCTGGTCAGCATCCAGAGCTAGGATGGGTCCATTGAGCATTGTGACTGCTGTCCCTGGATGAGATGACAAAAGCATTAGGGAGGGTGGCAGTCCCCTGTGGAACCCCCCGTCCCCCTCCCACCCTGGTGACACATGAGGGACAGCAATGAATGGATGGAGGAGGTGACAGAGTGGGGCCTTGCGGGGTACGAGGCACTGGGGGGTGGCTGCTGCAGCCTTGCAGACCGACTTGCGAGGCCCAGGAGAGGTGGTGGGACATCCAGCTAAAAGCAAACAGACAGACACATCCATCAGATGGGTGGCACCAGCACCCTGCCACCGAGGGTGCCACCTGGAGGCACCCAAACCCTTTGCTTGAGATGTTGCTCAACGGCGGGATGGGATACCTAAGGTCTTGGAGCAGGGAGCAATTTAAATGGCAGGAAGGCAAAACAAAATTAAAAAGAATAGTGGTTTTAGTTCTTTGTCTGGGAAATGTCTACCTGACCAGGCTGGATGTTTTTAAAAATCTCTAACCCTGGAGCAAGGCAGTTCCAGGTGATGGAGAGATGGCAGCCCATCCTCTTCAGGAGTATTGGGCAGGTGGGTGCCCTCCAGGCTGCCCCCAGGGCTCCGCTCAGCCCATGGGCACCTGTTGCAGCTGAGCAATTCCCAAACGGGGCCGATTTCTGACCTGTACCAGGAATGGTTTCCACATCCAGCATCATGGACCAAAGCTATGGTCTCCTCAAGGCTGATCAAGGCACATGCTCCTCGAACTCAGCGTCCCTGTCCCACTGAGGTGCAGCCCTGCTCTGCTCAATGTCCTGTCTCCACCATGGCCAGGAGACACCTCCCCTCATCCAGCCCTGAAGGCAGTCTCCAGGAGCCACATAAGGGAGTGAAGAGAGACCTACCAGGGGGTGAATTCTCCATCACCTCAGCCTGGTAGGAATTCTGGGTGAAGAGGGGGCGGTTGTCGTTCTCATCCGCTATGGAAATGACCAGCAGGTCAAAATCCTAAAGGAAAATTGGGACAAGAGGGTGATGACCATAATGTCCTTTCTTTGAGCTCACCTTCCCCCTCTCCCACCTCTAGTCAAAGCTGCATTTCCCGGACCACCCTTGAAGGTGTGCAGGGACCCTCACCCTGGGGCAGTCAGCCAAAGGATGATCCCCAGCCCAACATTGTCCCACGTTCTACGACATCCGCTGCTGTAGCATGGAGTCAACAAACGACTTTGGGCTTGCCCTAGACCCTACTGGGCCTGTTCTCTGCTGGGGATGGGCTGCAGCCCTCTGCTTGTGATCCCCAGCTCCCCTGGGGGTAGGGTTGCTATTGGAAACACTGTGGGTAAAGGCACGGCTTGTTTTTGGCCGTGGCAGGAACCCCTTTTCCCACGCTTCCTCCCGTCGGTACCGCTGGAGGTGCTGGCAGTGTCCGTAATTACCCGCCTGGCATTGCGAATGTTCTCGGGGTTGTCCTTCACCGTGATGGTCAGCCTGTACTCGGCCACCCGCTCCCTGTCCAGCGGGCGGTTCACGTACACAACGCCACTCTACCGGGAGAAACAAGGCAGAGAACACCACCACACGGGCTGTGAGGAATGCTGCCCCTAAGGGCATCTCCTGCCAGGACGAGGGTGCCAGACAGCACACCCACGTTCCCACCCTCCCCATCCCAGCATCCCACACCCCGGGCCGTACGGTGCTGTTGATGTAGAAGGCGTTCTCGGTGTTCCCTGCGGTTATGTCGAAGGTCAGGAGGGCGTTGGGGCCCTGGTCGGCGTCCCGGGCGAGGACGCGGGTGACGAAGCTGGAGACGGCGGCATTCTCGCTGAGGGTGAGGTTCATTGGGAGGTTCAGCAGCACGGGGTCATTGTCATTGATGTCCAGCACACGGACACCCACCAGGATCTGCCAGGGGAACAAGCAGGGGCAGCCATGAGGCACTTATTTACACACCCCTCCCATCCTTTCCTTGCACTCCCCAGGCAGGAGGTGAGCTTCCCCACCCAGCCCAGTATGGAAAGGCCTAGAGACAAAGAAAAGGAGGTGGAGGGGAGGAGAATGAAGCCAGAGACCAGAGGGAAGGAACTGGGCCTGGGGGACTCACGGTGGAGCTGAGGGGAGGCACCCCCCGGTCCCGGGCGGCGATGGTGAGGTTATAGAAGGGGATGTTCTCGCGGTCCAGCTCGGCATCCTTCCGCACCCGCAGCTCTCCTTCCACCGGGGAGATGACAAATTCCCCTGCCGGAGACAGCAGGGCCCTGGCTCTCACTGTGCCTTGGCTCCCTAAGGGAGGGGCTTGTCTGGGAGCTGGGGCACCACAACAGCTCTGGGGACAAACCCATGTCCCGTTACTGCAGATACGGGAGGATTGTGATACAGGAGGTAACTGCAGATACAGGAGGGTTTTCTGGGCCTTTCTGAAGATGCCAACAGCCCCCACGTGCCATGGGATGGCATGGACACAGCACAGACCCCCCATGAGCTGAAGGGCCTCGTCCTACTGATGCCTTAGGTTTTAACTTCTACAATTTTTCCAACCCTGCAGTGCCCAGTGTGTCACTCTGGAGTTTCCTGTTCCCTGTTCAGTGCTGCTCTCTGTGCTGGGCACACACAACAAAGCCCCTCCGGGGCTGCTCTCCAAGGACACCCAGCCCCTCCTGGGCCCAAAAAGTATCAACCAAAAGCCTCTGAGAGGGGGGCAAGCTGAGGGCAATTCCATCATTAACTGCAGCTTTAATTGGAGAATGAACCCTGAGATGCAAATGAACCAAACCTAGAAAAGTGGGAAGAACTCGTGGCCTCTCAGGGTCCATCTCGGGGCCCATCTGGGCAGCAGCCTCTGGCTCCCCAGGGGTACATTTGGAGGCCTTTCCAGTAAATCCCCACCTTTATTCCCTTTACTCCTGTCCAGTTTCTGTTTCTAGGAGGCCCCTTAAGGCATCACTACTTGTTCTGGCAAAGCTTTGCAGTGGGGTTAGCTGGGAGATGTGACTGGGCTCTGCCTTCCAGATTCCCTGGACCAAAGTCACCACCCCCTTCCCAGGAGGACAGCCAGATGTCCCCATGGTTAGGGATGCTCCCTGCTCCTCTGCCATCTGCACCAGGGTGCTGGAGGAGCTGTGAGTGCTGGTGAGCAACTCAGTCCCCAAACACCCTGCAAATCCCACAGGGGACTTGGGGACAGGGCTCAGTTTCTCTTTCTGCACTTATTTTTTTCCCCTTTTCTGATTTCTTTTTGCCTTCATTGCTTAGCAGATTTCTCCCTTCCCTCCACAAGTCCCAGCTATCCCCTGTCCAGGCACGAGCAGGTTAAGCTTCCTGTTGCTCAAAACAGGATTTCCTGGTGTCGACAGGCTGACCAGGGAGGGAGGATGGCTTTTCTGAAGCGCTTCCGTAGCAAGCTCCCGCAAGCCAGGCTCTTCCACGGGGCAGCCAGTGGCAGAGGTGCTGCCCCGTGTCCCCACTCACCGAGGGGGTCCCCGGCAACGATGCTGTATTCCACTTGTCCACTGGGCCCCGAGTCCCCGTCGTGGGCCAGGAAAGTCCAGACACGAGGGCCGGGCTGCCCCTCGGTGACATCGAAGGGACCCTCGTAGGGCCGTGGGAAGGTGGGACAGTTGTCGTTGATGTCGTTGAGGTTCACCAGCACCTGCGCTCAGGGTGAGAAGGATGAGGGTTGTGAGAGGAGAGGGGTGGAAGGGGAAGACCACCCTGCTGGCCCTGAGCATGGGAAGCCGTGGATGGGTGACATGGCAAAATGCCTCCTGCGTTTCTGGCTTTTCTGGGTTCACCAGGCATCCAGCTCGCAGCTCAGAGATTCAAACTTGGTTATTCCTGGCCATGCCCATCCTACAGCCACACTGCTAAACCCCTGGGGCCACACACCATGCTGGGGAACTCGGTGCAAAAGCCCAGTGTCCTCCACATCCACGCCCAAGCAGGATAGACAAAACAACAGACGTGAGTTTGGAGACACCTGATCTCTGCAGCCAGCTGCACACTTGCTCACTCCTTTTCCTCCAACAAATGTTTAATTCCTAACGCTGAGCAAACTTAAAAGAATTGGCAGGTTGCATCCTTTGTTCCAACAAAACCACCAGCACCAGTGGTGGTACTGGTCCGTATGAGAAGGACACTGGAAATGAGGAATTTTCTGACGTTCCTGGGTTAAAGAATAGTGAAATCCACCAGATGGGCATTTGCTGCTGATTAAAGCTAATTTTTACAGAGAGTATGTCCAAGTTTCTGCTCCGTTTCCTAGCAGTGGAGGAAACAAACACTGGCACGTCTTATCAGGATGATGGACTCCCCATCACTGGGGATCTCAAATAATCCCTAAACCTCCTCCTAAAAGCTGTGTTTTCATACATTGCTGGCACAAACTCCTTGGGCAGGGGAGGGAGGGTGTTTCCTATCTTTTCTGGCTTCGGTGCTTGTTGCTGGAGGGGTTTCCAAGTTCATGTCTCTGCTTGAGCCAAGTGCAGGGGAAGCTCTGCCTTCGCCTGCAGCACGTGGCAGCTGCTGCCTTCGCTGCCTGCAGTTAAACCCCAGCTCTGTCCTGGGCCAGGAAGTCATCACCAGCAGTATCAGATGCCCAAATCTGAAGGCTTCACCTTTGCCCAAGCATGGAGTCCCACTGCCAGGCTTGTGGGGACAGATTTTATCCATAGGAATCTCCCACACTAGTAATCCCACTCCCCTTCAGTTTTTCTTTTTTTTTCCTTCACACACAAGAACTTATCTCCTTTCGAGGGATTATAAAACCTGTGGCTCAGTATCAGCGTGAAGGACAATGGCCCATGGCAATCAAGACAGAAGATTTAACCCATCCCTGACACCTGCAGACCACCAAATCAATCTAGGCATGCGGCACAATTTGTCAAATTTTGGGTTTTGTCACAAAAATAATCAGTGTACTCAATTTCTGCAAAATATTTGCTTTGGAGCTGCTTGCCTGCCCTTTCCAGTCTTTGAGTAGTGCATGCACTAAGCTCAGGTCACCGTGGCCCAGGGATAATAGGAAGAGCTACAGAGAAAAGTAACATAAAAATGACTAAAGGCTTTAAATAACTTCCTTACAAGGAGGGAAAAGGGAATGCTAAAAGCACATAAATAACCACAGAAGATAAAAGTGAAGCTGAAATTAATGCTACAGCAGTGCTTTGCTACCTGCTGTCCCTTCAAGCAAGAAGGGCCAAGAGGCCATCTCAAGGAAACATAATGCAACTTAGTGGGAGTTCCAGGAATTTCTCTCTGTCTTTGCAGGACCTAACAACTGGGCTAATTAACCCGTAAGTGTCCATTGTGCACAACCCTGCTTTGAAACCCCCCGCTGAGGGAGAAAAGTGACAGCAACTGGGCAAACTGGCCACAGCTGGGAAAAGCAACTGGTGACCACTGGGAAGGAGATGTGAAACTGCTCACAGACAGGAACTCCTTGACCCCAAAGAGGACACAGTGTTGCAATCCCCCCATCAGCTCCTTACCGTGGTGGTTGATGTCAGCCGGCGCGAGACGACGGGGCACTGGTCGGTGGCGGTGACAATCAGGGTGTAGCGCCCGTGGCTGATCTCGTAGTCCAGCTCCTTCACGGTGCGGATCTCACCCTGCAAGGACAGGGGAGAGCAGCTGGGAGTGAAGGGAGCGGGACAGGGATGCGTCCAGAATGGGGCCGGCGTCTGTACTGACCGTGGCGTTGTCGATGTGGAAGGTACCCAAGATGTTGCCTTCGGTGATGGCGTAGGCCACCGTGCCATTGGGTCCCTCGTCCTGATCCAGGGCCTGCACGGTGACCAGGGTGGCGTTGAGCGTGGAGGGACCTTCGTCGAGGGTCACCTCGTAGAGCTGCTGCCGGAAGGTGGGAGCGTTGTCGTTCTCATCCAGGATGGTGACGTACACCGTGGTGGTGGCCTGTGGGACACGGGGCACCGCGTTAAGCACTGTGGAGGCATTTGCTGGGAAGTCTCTGGAGCTGGCTGGGAAAGGCTGGATCTGTCAAGGTCAGTGACCAACAGGGGCTCAACAGTGCCAAGAGACACAAACAGAGGGCAGGGCTCCGCATGAAATGAGCTGTGGCTGCAGACGCGCTTCCAGGTAACGGTTGGGTACAGAGATAAAAGTACTGAGGTTAAATCATATCCTTGTTCCCAAGCAAAGCGGGTCTTTATGAGATCCCTCCTCTTTTCACAGTTTACCAACACCAGGGAGCAGCCCATGGCACAGGGAAAACCAGAGGCTGAACCCCCAGTGTGACCCCCAGCCTTTGGAGGAGGCACGTGTGAGTCCTTGCCTTGCCGCTGGGGACACTGTGGTTGTTATTAACAACTGTGGCAACGTGGGTGGAAGATACCTGGAGATGACACTGCCACAGCTCAGGGGAGGAACAAAACCGAGCACCTTGGACTACTGGACTGACCTCCCACGGTCCCACCATCTTCCTGCTGACCACAAGGTCACTGCTGGCTGGGCTCAGCCAGATCTGAGCCCTTTCCAGCTGTCCCTGACCCTGCATAGGCACCTGGATGTCCTGGCTGTCTTCTGCAGGTGTCACACCACTTGGGGATGGAGAGGAGGCAATGGCACACCACTCTGCCTAAGGGCTCAGCACAGAGATAGGGGCTTGGGACAATAAACCATTTCTTTGGAGTCTCTGGACTTCATGCCTACACCCTCCCCGAGCAATAAATTTCTTCCAGCCAGCCAAGGGTTATATTTTTGGCAGGAGCATCACAGCCGTGTTTGTTGTAAAACCACAATGCCACACGGTAATTAGGTACTTTTCTATTTCCCCCCACGCTCCGGATTCAGAGCAGGCAAGCAGCAAAGTTTCCTGCAGTTTGCTAAACTCCACGTGTCTCCAGGCTCCCCTTTCCAGGGAACGCTGACTGGAAATGAGGCAGCTCTCAGCTGCAGCCAGAGATTTTGTTGATGCCTTAGGAATTTGAAGAGAAGCTCCAGGAGGAGTTATGTGTCAGACCATGGGGCTGTTTTGCTATTTCAGGGCAGGGTGTAAATGGGCTGTGGGAGGGAGATGCTTTGCTCCCATTTTTTTGGGGGAAAAGCTCAATTTCCTTTTCCAAGTCAGCACTGCTCTGAGTTACGCTTCCCTGTACCTGCCTCCCGTTCATCCCAGGAGAGGTTCTGCCTCCTTAATCCTCATAAACACGGGAAAATACAGTACTTGCAAGTAAAGTAATTACAACCCGGCCCAAGGAATCAGCTCCTGCTGGGAAAGGGATGGACACCAGCACCTGCAAGTCCCCTGGCACAGCGAGCACCCTGCTGAGCACCCCAAAAACGCAGGCAGGGGGACCAGCTGGTTCTAGGTGAGGCCGTAAGGGAAAAAACCCAGCACAGGCACCCACTGCCCGAAGAGGTGGGGTCCCAAGCGATCCCCACCCGCAGCTCCCTGCAGCCTCTCGCCTCCGGGGGGTGCTCGCCGTTCTCTCTCTCCAGCGCTGCGCGACATCGCAATGAAATTTCCTGTGTGTGCAAGTCCGGCTGTCGCTGCGGGGCTGCTCAGAGCGTGCGGTGGCTCCGCAGAGGCCACCTCTCCCCGGTCCCCCCGCCACCATGGGGGCAGCGTCCCCCCGAACCGGGCTGCTCCTGGCTGCGCTCTGCCTGCTCGCTTCCCACGGTAAGCTCCAGCTCGCTTCCTTCTCCTCCCTGCCCGGAGACTGGGGCACCCTGTTCGCCTGCCCGGGGCTGTGCCTCGGCACAAGGAATTAGGGGTGTTCGGGGCGTTATTCACTCTCTTCCCCTGTGATTCTGGTGTGTGGGGGATCGAGCCAGCGTCTCACACGGTGCTGGCTGTGCTGGGGTCACAGGGGAACTGCTGTTCTGAAACTCTGAGACTGTTTTTTTCTTTCCTCCTCTGCTTTGATCTAACATGCGCGGAAGGAAAGCAGCCCCCTGTCCCCGCCAGCCTCCCGCTGGAGACCCCCGGCTGGAAAAGCTGCTCCGTTCCCGCAAGGCACTTTTCCCTGGCACTGTGGGGGTCCCCGGCTGTGCCACGGTGAGAAGACCCTTCCAACAGCCCTGGGGGAGCGGAGAGAGGGGACTTGTGCGAGCGAGGCTGGGATGCCCTCTCTAAGGATGCTGCGCTCCGCCGGGATGTGCCAGGCAGCTTCTCCGGGTGGGCAGCCAGCCGTGGCCAGGGCCACCGCGAGTGGCTGCCGAGTTCCCCTTGCTCGGAGCGAGCGCTTCCCAGCGCTGGGAGCTCGCTGGCTGCTTATCAAGGGCATGCTTTGGGAGGGGGCTGCTCCATGCCTGACTCCGCACCGGCCCTGGCAGGCAGCGTTTCCCTTCGGGGCTCCGGGGCCAGGCGGTGGAACAGGGGCGGTGGCATTAAAACCGCGGTTCGGCTCTGGACGGCGACTCAGAGAAGGAAGCTGGGACGGACCATGATCCCTCCCTGCCCTGCGCAGGCGGAGGGTGAGCATCGGGCTTGGCTTCACGCTCTCTCCCGGGATAAAGTGACTGCCTCCATGATTTCTGCCAGCGCAGGAATGTCCAGGAAGAAAAGATGCCCAAAGATGCCCCACTGCAATGGGGCCGGAGGTCTCCTCTCCTCTGGGACAGCAAGTCTGGTGTGGATGGAACCACGTTTTGCTTCTCATCTGAGTCTCGGCATCAGGGAGCAATTCCCAGCATCTCCACAGGGATTTCAGTTATTTCATTTACGCACCTGGGGTGCTGGGACTGAACTTCAGGCCTTCTGCAATGCAACAAGCTTGGATGCTGATGTTCAATGTGAGACTGGTGCCGGAGGAACCGAGCTTTGCGCAACCCCGCGCCTGCCAAAACTTTCCGAGTCCCTGGCTAATTTTGTCAGGGACTGGTGGAGAAGTAGCCCTGGGAGACATCCAGCTTGGGGATGCTGGCAGCAAGGTGCATGGGGAAGTGGCTTCTCCTCACCCAAAGGATAGCAGCTGATCTGGATTTTCCAAAATCACATCCCAGGTGCTGTCCCTGGAGCAGGGCTGTGCTGGAAGATGAGCAAGGCAGGACCCTGTGGTGGGAGCAACAACTAGCAGCTGCTCCCTCCAGTGCTTGGATGATGGGTACCCCCACTGCTGGAAAGCCATTTGGCTCCTGGGGTGCAGGAGATGAGGGCTATTAACATGTCTCAGGCATCTTCAGCAGGATTTTTCTCTCCTCTTTCTTTCGTGCTCGAAGTACTCCTGCAGAGCTATGGATGGCCCTGCACATCTCACCTGGCTGATAACTCTGAAGCATAATGGCAGCACAGTGACGGTGGGGGCTGGGGGCACTTTGATGTGAGCCTGTTACAACAACTCCCAGAAGAGGAAAAAAGCAGAGCTCCTTGCTCCACCTCTCTTCAGTAGCCCCTCCTCTGCAACAGGTGAGCCCCTCCAAAGGTTCCATCCCCTCCTCCCTGCTGACTTCCTCGGAGTGGAAAGAGGTGGCCTGATGTGGAAGGCATTTCTGTCAAGCACAGGAGTCCAGATCAAACACCTGCTTGCTAAGGGCCAGGGACTAAATTTAGGAGAAGCAGCCATAAGAGGCTTTTGGTCACTGACCCAAAATTTGGTGTGAAATCCTGATTTATTTAAGCTGTTGGTTGGTGAAGCAGCTCAGGTTTCTGTACTTTTTTGTATTTCTGTTTTGTCTGAAAGCAGAGTTCCCAGGTGCCAAGAGAGGCAGTGATGTCAGCACTGGGATGTACCGGCACTGCACTGGGCTCTGCGCCGCACCGATGCAGCACCGCTGGCTGGAGATGAAGTTACTGAGGTGCCAAAGAGGAAAAGGGGCACTTTTGGCACCTGCTTGAGACCTCCTCTGTCTTTACCAGATGGTGACAAGACAACAGCTCTCAGCTCAGCCCTCAACTGGTCCAACCAGCTGGAGATGCACAGAGACGGGCATCTGGCTTTATTTTGGCATTTGCCTCTAACTTCAAAGGGAATGGTTCAGATGGGGTGTGGACAGAGCCAAGCCTGGGCTCTGGGCATGGAAGAAGCCCAGGAGATTAGGATCCGTGGGCTTTAGTATAAAGACACCACCAGAAGATGTTTCCTCTGGGCTCCATCTGGCACTCAGCACGTGTTTGAAGCCTCGGAAATCTTGGGGAGGGGACACCAGCTGCCCTGGCGCTGCTCTGGGCTGTCCCGTGCCTTGCCAGCTGCTTTCTCCTCCACTCAATGGCTTTTGAGAGCCTTCCCCCGCTCCGGAGAGGGAAGGGAAGCCCATACTGCCAAAGGTTGCACACATGGCAACCTCTGCCCCTCCCCGAAAGCGTGGGCTGTGCTGACTTTCCATCCAGACGGTTCCCATCAAGCTCCGGAGGTGGAGGCTGGATGGTTGAGCAAGGCAGAGCTTCCCAAACTGTGCGGGGATGAGCGGGACGGCCCTGCTCCTTTAGAGAGGAAAACAAAAGGCTCCTGCAGACACTTTTGGAAGGTGTTGGAAGCGTGGCTTCCTCCAATAGAGCCCTGGCTTCCCTTCCTCTGGCTCCCAGGAGAGCCCCAATGTGAATGGGGCACTTCCCCTTGCAGCAGGTATCGAGAAACACATCTGAGGTGCCTTTTGTGTTCAGTGCTTTGGCAGGGAGGTGGGGGACCCACTCTGCTGCCTGCCAGAACCCATCCAGCCCAGCCGTGCATCCTGGCCCCAAGCAGCACCCAGGAATAAGAAGTCAGGGCTTGAAAACAAGACTGAAAGAGGCAGCGCTGAGCTCAGGCCATGCAAACCTCTGTGGCACAGCAGCTCTGGGGGATGTGCACGTGCTGTGGTGAGCAGGAAGCAATTAGCTGGAGTGGTCAGGCAAAGGTCACGCCATCCCTGGCTCTGGGGACTCCTTGGCACTGTGGGCTCCAGAGCAGGGAGTGCAGTGGGGCAGATCTCCTTCCCAAAGCCTCCCTGTCCCTGCAGAGCACGCTCGGGCAGGGACTCAGGCACTTCACAGCTGCTCTTGCACCATCCTGTGAGAGTCAGAGATAACCACGAGGGGTGCAAGGCACGTTTTTGGTTTCACTCTCTCCAGCAGAGCCCTGTGACTCTGCTCCCAGGAGGAGGACGCTCTCCAGTGCGGGTGGCTCACTGGGGAGCCTCTGGCCCTCTGCACACTTGCAGGCAGGCACATCACGCCCTGCCTGTGATTGACGCCCTCTCGATATAGCAAGCGAAAAACCTCAAAGCGAAACGCGGAGGAGCTAATGGCACAACAGGATGTTACCGAAATAAGACAGCATCGTGTCCTTAGAACATCTTCTCTGCTGCAAACCAGCCCCAGAAGCCTCTTCGCCACAGTAATTTAAAGTAAATAAACCCAGAATCTGCTTTTTCTCCAGCTTTCAAAGCGACGTTTGCACTTCTGCAAACATGAAGGAGTGGCAGGGCCAGAGCACCAAAACCTCTCCTGTTTTTGCACTTTTCCCTCCCCTCACGCACAGCTCCCCTTACCCACCAGTGCCCCCCACCCGTGTGCTGGGAAAAGACCAGCAGTGCCTGCTCCCGCTTTCTGCCAGGCCTCCTGCCTACATTCCAGAATTCCTTTCTGAAAGTTGTTTTCATTTCCAGCAGCTCCTCACTGTCAGCATCAGCCAGTTCCCCCTTCTCCTCCCTAGGGGCTGAAAAACAAGGAGGGTGGGACCTGCTCCCCGCCTCATCTGTGGGAGAAGGGGGGCCACTGCTCCTCCTAGAACTTTTCTGTTTGTTTTTGCTCCTTTTACTTTTTTTT
>VXAC01007994.1:410503-480574 GCA_013399225.1 Rhipidura dahli | reverse complement strand
TTTTTTTTTTTTTTGCAGCTGGCTCAGCAGTGCTTGTGTTTCCTCCTTCATGAGGAAGGAGAAAACATAACCTGCTACCTTGCTTCTCCTCATCCTCTGCATGCTTTGCCTCCATGCCCCATACCTCTGCTGGCCCCAGAGAAGCTTCTGCCTCCCTGCTGCTGATACTTAACTGTGTTTAAAGCATCTCTCCTCCAGAGCCGATTTCTAGGGTGAAGTTGTGCTCCCAGCCCCACTACAGAATCCTGGAATGATTTGGGTTAGAAGGGACTTGAACAACGTCTAGTTTCAACACCTTCCACTGTCCCAGGTTGTTCAGAGCACCATCCATGCTGGCCTTGGGCACTGCCAGGGATCCAGGGGCAGCCACAGCTCCCCTGGGCACCCTGTGCCAGGGCCTCACTACCCTTTGCCACCATCGGTGGTTGGGTTTGCAGTGCTTTTTTTGGGGAGTTCTGCTACAAACTCAGGGTAAAACCCAGGCTCTGACTCGGTGCCTTCTCCCCGGCAGGAGGGGCAGCAGCTTTCCTGATCAGCACCCCGTACTCGCTGTGCGTGTGCCCCGAGGGCCAGAACGTCACCCTGACCTGCCGCATCAGCGGCGCCCTGGCCGAGCGCCACGACCTGCTCTACAAAACCTGGTACTTCAGCAGCACGGGGGACCAGAGCTGCTCCGACAAGCGGCACATCCGCAACGTCACCGACAAGGAGCTGCACCACGACCTCAGCAGGCACCATGAACTGCCGGCAAACAGCTCCCAAAACCCCTCCCTGGGGAGGCAAAGCAGCCACCGCGGCGTGGAGTTTGTGCCTGACCACCACGGCGCCTTCCACATCGTGGTGATGAACCTGACGCTGCGGGACAGCGGGAATTACTGCTGCTACGCCGTGGAGCTCAGGAGGGAAGGCCACGGCAAGCCCCACACCAGGCAGGTGGCTCACGGCTTCGTGGAGCTGCAGATCCAGCAAGGTGAGCCCCTGCCAGCCCTGCATCGGCGCCAGGGCAAAGGGCCAGAGAAGGGGCGGTGGGGGAGGCAGCCTGGGCTGGTGCTGGAAGGGCAGGGCACGTTCCAGAAGGCAAAGAGCAGCAGATGTTGAAGGTTTCATCTGGAGCTAGAGAGCAAATATCGAAACATGAAACATGAAACATCAAAAAAAAAAAGAAAAACCTTAATAACTCGAGAGGCTGGAATGCAATAAAATCCGTGGTACATAGTTTCACTGATCTTCATCAACCTCTTTCTGGCAGAGAGGAAAACAAGCCTCGACTTAAAAGGAGCTGGCTGGTGGTGCAAGCCTGAGTGAGGGCTCACAGATAACCTTGGGACAGCAGCCCAGTGGGAGAGGCATGAGGGAGGGGAAGGCATCTCCTGGCCTTGATTTGCAGCATTAGATAGTTTTTCTTTTAGACTAAAAAAAAAAAAAAGAGGCCGCACAGCCAGGGATGGGCCCTGCTGCCATGGGGAAAAGGGGCTTGCAGGAGGGATCTCAGTGAACACTTCCCAGGGTTAAACTCCTGCTTTGGGGTGCTCTGGGATGATGTTCTCAATACCAGGGAGAAAAGACAAGGACAGACAGCAGGCTGGGAGTTCTGTGGCACCCGAGGGAATCCCCTGAGGTGTAACACACTTTTCTGTTCTCCTCTGCAGGCAAAGGAGGACTTCAAAACTGCACATTTCATACTGCCACCAGCAAAGGTAAAGGGGAAAACCCCTCTTTCCAATGTGCTGCTCGCCATCCTGGCCCAAGCATTCCCTAGGGATCACTGCAAACACACCAGTGTCCAGATGCAACCTCACAGCCAGGTGTTGGGAGGGTGGTTTCCAGTGCTGTTCCAACAGGGTGTACATGACAGGTGCGTCCTCAGGCTAAGGAGAGCCTTCTTCAACCCATCACCTGGACATGACTGTCCTGGAGCCCATGGAGATCATTCACCCTGCTGTTCTAAAGCACCTGAGCCCCCTCCCAAAACACAGCCAGGGATTTGGCAGCTGCTGCCACGAGCAGAGGGGAAGGGACAGAAGGGTAAAGAGTTGCAGGAACATCTTGCTACACCCCAAGCCTGGGCCACCTCTGCCTTGAGCAGGGGAAACCCAAATCTTGCTTGAGTGCTCAGACAATGTGGGGCTCCCCCAGAGCTGTGTCTAGATGTGGAGATGCCTACACTTCACTGTGCAGCTGGTTTCTTGACAGCTTGCTCTGTCTGCCCCCCTTTGCTGGCTAAAATTATTTTGCAGCATGCTCAGACAAGGGAAACAGCTCCTGGTCCCCATGAGCTGTGCTTTCTGTCCCTCACCCTCAGTCTCAAGTGCTGGGACACTCTGCCCTGTCAGGAAAAAGGAGAAGAAATGCCCCCTCCTAAAACACAGACACATGAAGCAAGACACTGCTTCCTCAGATGGATGCGCAGGAGAGGAGCTGAACCTGCCCTTGATTTAAGCAGCCCTCAAACCTCACCATGAGCCATCCCACAGAAACTTGATGACCAAAGATGTGCCTTCAGGCTGCCAGACTTCTTGGGAGCCTCTGTGGGTGACATTCTCCAGGGGCACATTAATTAGTAGAGGCTGTGGGTAATAAGCCCTTTGATGCCCGAGCACTTTGAGGCTGGCAGTGGGTCAGAGCCAGTGCTCCAAAGTTGCTGGGAGCCTTTATCAGGGCTTCTCTCCTCATATCTAGAAGGCCAAAGACCTTGGGATGTCCTGCAGCAATGAAGGACTTTGGTCAAGGTTCTAAAAGGATGCCTCAGAGCTTATCTCCTCCACAGCTGGCAGTGCATCCCAGTGTGAGACCCCTGTGTGTGGGAGCCACACTGCCTCAGCTCTGAGGCGTCCTGGGGCTGCCCTGTGCTGGACTTGATCTTTAAGGTCTCTTCCATCCTAAACAACCCTGTGCTTTTGGCTTGGGGAAGCCAAGGAAAGGTGAATGGGAGGGTTCACCCGAGCCCTCTTCTGTTGCAGATATCACGGCTGCCGCGCTGGCCACGGGCGCCTGCATCGTGGGCATCCTCTGCCTGCCCCTCATCCTGCTCCTCATTTACAAGCAGAGGCAAGCTGTCAGCAGCAGACGTACGTACTGGGGTGCCCCCCTCATCTCCTGGGCTGCACCAGCCCGGCAAGGCTGGGATGGGATGTGCCCCACTGGGATCAGCTGCTTGGGCTGCCCCAAGTCCCACGGGTGTGGTGTGAGGTGGCCCCCAAAGACAGGTCCCTGCCAGGTGCCTCCATCAGAGCTGTCCTGGGAAGGAGCAGGCATGCCTGCAGGCTGCTGATGAGGAGTGTGGGATAGGAGGGGACGCCAGCAGCGTGCTGGGGGCACTGGGACTGCGAAGATGCTCCCTGCTGAGCCCTGCCCTCCACATCCACTGTGAGAGCCGTCTCATTTACTCATCCCTCCCTCCACTGCACACCTGAAGTGGAAGCTTTGCCTTCTGAGTGACTGAAAAGCATTATTTGCACTTTTTCTCCCTCTCCTCTTTAAAGAGACCCCTGACATGTCTATGGCCACAGCACTGCAGCAAGCCAGGTCTCCCCTTGGCCACCCCAGCCCTGGAATAGCAGGCTGTGCTGAGGCGTAGCAGGCTGCCAGCTCTTGCCCGTGCTTGGCTCCCAGAGATTTCAGTAATTAGGCGGAAAGGGGCACCACCTTAACTGGCAGAGCCATTTCATCAGCCCTTGGGCAAGCGGGGGCCCTGCGGTTTCCCTCTCCCAGCCCGGTGGGCGGCTGTGTGGCTCGGAGGAAGCCTTTGGAGAAGTGGTTTCTGCAGCAGCAGCGGGCACAGTGCCAGCCACCAGAATGGGAACCGTGCTTTCGACAGCCATCCCCCCCTCCACGCACCCACTGAGCAGTGGCTGGGCTGCAGCTCCCACCTCCAGCTGCAAGGCATCACCTGGAGGCTGCTGCACCCCAGAGGGGAGTAAAAATCCAGGGCAGGGGGGGTGCCTTGCAGGTATCATGGACCAGATTATTTCTACACAGCACTTTTCTTTGGCACAGCTTGGGCCAAAAAATACCTACCACAGTGCTGCCCAGCCAAACCCAGGGGCAGCCAAGTGCCCAGTGGTGTTTTGCAGGGTCATATAGGTGGGTGGTGGGTGCATCTGGGCACGAGTGAGCCACACTGCAGCCCAAGCACTGCAGCTGCACCTCACTTTGCCCCATGCCTTCCCCTTCTATGGAGGGTCAGAGACATTCAGTGGCCTCTTGGGTGAGAGACCACAACTGGTCTCAACGTGGGAGAGTAAACAAAGGTGGGAGAGAGCAGGGATGCAGAGATGGAGGTGTGGGAGCAAAGCAGAGGCCTGAAGAAGTGGGTGAGGGAGGGAGGGAGGGAGGGAGGGATGCCTGGGGAGAGGAGGAGCTGCAGGTGGGCAAGACACCAGAACATGGCACTGGGCATGAGGCTGGGCCCTGTGCTGCCAGCACTAACCCCAAATGCTTTGTCTTTGGCAGGTGCCCACGAGCTTGTCAGGATGGACAGGTAAGGAAAGCCACGTGCTCCCAGCTCCCCCACCTCCTCTGCCTGCCTCTCAGACCCTACAAGGGCCTTGCCCTTTCCCCCTTCCCTTTACAGCCGGCACAGACCCTCAGCCCAGCAGAGTGAAAGGGCTGCTGGTGTCACCCCTGAGTGCCCTGAGTCCTCTCCCTTTCTGGGAAATCCCTGTTTCTCTTCCCTCTCTCTCCAAGTCGGAAGTGCCTCCTTCCGTTTTGCCTGTGCCAAGGGCCTGCATCTCCCTGCACCCTGGAGAGCCTGGAACCACTTTGGCTGAACTGTCCCTGCTGCACTGTTTGCAAAGAGAGGGCTCTCTGTTTGCCCTCAGCTGAGGTGCCACCTCCTGAACCTGCTCCTGCCCTGCTTGGCTGTTCCCAATGCTCACCCACACCGGTGGGGATAAAGAAAGGCTCCTGAAATGACAGTGCAAATGCCTCTCCTGTCCCCCAGCAGCGCCCAGGGCATCGAAAACCCCGTGTTCGAGGCGGTGCCGTCGGCGAGCGCGGAGCCCCGGCCCCGGCCCCAGCTGTCCTACGTGGCCAGCAGGCTGCCCTCCGAATCCGGCCGGCATCTGCTCTCGGAGCCCAACACGCCCCTGTCCCCCCCCGGCCCCGGGGACTGCTTCTTCCCGACCCTGGGTGAGTGACGGGCAGTGCCGAGCCCCTGTGGACACTGTGGGAGAGGAGGGAAGGAAGGGGCAAGGTGAGGGGTTAAATATCAGCGGCAAACTTTGGGTTGTGTGGGACATGGAGTCGCGTGGCTTAGAAGAGGGGAAGGACCTAAACCCTCTGTTTTCCATGCAAAAGTAGAGTTTGGCCGCTTCCTGAAATAATATCCCTTGGGTCTGCCCTTTTCCAGATCCTGTTCCCGACTCGCCAAATTCCTTGAAAGCCTAAAGACCCCAGAGGAAACCACATCCTGCAGACCACGCCGTGCTCACCAAGGCAATACCCCCAGGAGGGTGGCAGGGCCAGGGGCAGCAAAGCCTTAAGAAACAAAGCTGTGGGCAGGATCCCTGCCCTTGTCTCCCATCCTGCCACTGCCCTGGGACTGGAAGTGAATCCCTCTTAAACTCGGATTTCGATTTTTAACTACCTGTTTCCATGGAGAAGTGCATGGCCCTGTACTGCTGACATTTTACAGACTGGCTGAAAACTGAGGATGTGGGGATGGAAGGATGTCCTGCACCTGCAGACTTCCCTGAGGATTAACTTATTGCCGGGGTTTAAGCTCTGCAACATCTACACGTTTCTGGATCCTTGACTGAACATCCTCTCTGGGAGTGGATAGTAAAGTACTTTACTCAGCATGGAACAAAACAGGATCACCAGCCAACCCTGTACTACCTTTCTGAGGGAGAAACAGGAAGGGGAGAGGCTCCCTGCTGCCACCAGAGCCCTCTCTCCTTACCAGCCTTTTGAAATGGCCATGGACTTGTGATGCTGCTGCCTTTTCAGCAGGACACGTTTGGAGGAGCCTTTTTTCTGCTGCAGTTTTATCCTTGGCTTGGGATCAGGGCAATTTATCTTTCTGTTTGTTTCATTATCAGTGCTGATTAAAAGGAGAAAAGGATGTTTATGGTTTTCCTGTGGGTTTTTTTTTGTTGTTTTCTTTTAAATGCCCATCAATTAGGAAGCTCATCTGGAGGGTGTTGGAGAATGTCCCTGTGAGGTGGCCAAGAGCCCCTATGGAGAGGTGGAGGCAGAGGGGGCATTGGGAAATGCCACAGATGGCTTCCCCTGGCCCTCCTGGGCCCCAGGCCACTGTGAGAGGACTCTGTGATGCCCTGAGCATCTGAACGCAGCACCTGGCATTGCTTATCCAAAAGAAGCTACGGCTCCAGTGTGACTCAGCCCCAGTGATGAGATCAAACCTTGTGGCAGACGCTGTTACTCACAGGGTGTTTGGTTTGGGGCTTTTTTTCCTCTTGTTTCTCTTTTTGCAGTAAAGTGGGTAAAAAAATGGCCAGGAGACAAACGTAAACATTTGTCATAGCAAAACAGTGCCTGGCCTGAGCTTTAACTGCACCAGGCAGCATGGCCAGGCAGAGCATCCCCGGCAGCACACGGATTTCCACACTGCATGGCTGGAAAAAACAGCTTTTGCCTCTGGAATGGGCTGGGGACAGCCTGGGCTGCTGCAGGATTTTTTTAAATCCAGCTCTGGGTTTAGCAGGAGCAACCTCGAGGTGGTTCAGGGATGAAGGAGAAGGCAGCACCCACACCCCCATGTACCACAGCTGTAACTTCTGAGCATGGGACTCATGCTTTACTGCCACCCACAGCTCAGCCCCTTCCCGGCTTTGCAGGGGAATCTCGCCCGGTGCCTCCAGCACTTCCTTCTCCCTGTCCCAGCAGCTCCAGCTGGAAAGGCACGCCAGGGTTTCGCCTGCCTGCAGGTCTCAACGGCTTTGAAACCCTCTCCAAGTCCCTCTGCTCCCTAACAAATGCACTGTTTGATGACAGAAGGGAGCTTTGTTGGAAACAGGTTTTGCTCTGCGCAGCAGGAATCCCATTTTTCAGGATGCTGGGTGCTGCAGGCAGAGCTGAGCTGAGCAGAGCAGCCACGCTCTCTGCCAGAGGCTCTGGTGTGGCATGCTGGGGCACTCAGTGGCATCAGAATGAAAACTGAAGATTCTAGGAGACAGAAGAAATGGCTTCCACACATTCCGGAGTCCTGGCATGGGGTGCTGGCACCCCACCCTGGCCCTCACTACCATGGAGAAGGTGACCCAGCTGCAAGACGAACATCTGGGCAGTGAGGATCCACCCTGCCTTGCTGGAGCCACCAGTGCCCCAGGTGGTGGGTTCCAGGAGGATCCCTGTCCCAGTGCACAGGGGTGCTGCAGCTTCCTTGGGCAGCTCTTCCTGCTGCTGCAGGGAGCATCCCAACCACTCTGCAGCAGGGCCAGCCCTTGGGGAGGTGCAGCTGCTGGCTTGCACCAGGGTCAGACAGCTCCCAGGTGACTCCTGCAATTCCCACACACCTTCCAGTTGCAGCTCACCAGCTTCTGAAGGGTTTTTTCCTCCTGAAGTGCTTTTCTATGAAAATTTTTTCCTTTTATCAGCAGCACTTTATCCTTTGTTCCCGCATTTCCAGCTCCCACGAGAATGCTCTCAGCCAGTCTTCCCTGCTCCCTTGCTGCCCTTGGTATCCCAGATCACCACTGCCAAGTGAGGACTTCATAGTCCTCTCTGAGCTCTGTCTCCTCTGCCTCTCCCACACAGAGAAGGCCAAGTCTTGAAGCCCATGGAGGGACGTACAAACTACAGACAATCATCCCCTTTTGTGCACTGTTGCATCAGCCTGGACCTCCTTGTGAAAGCAGAGTCTCTGGCAGGCAGCAAGCCCCTGACAGACATCGTTTCCCCGGGCAGGCGTGAGGCCAGCAGGCACCCAGAGATATGCCGGACAGCCTTTCACAAGACCTGAGTGTCCTCGGGCTCTGAAAAGGGCCAGAGCTCTTCTCTGCACTCAGGAACTGGGTCAGCGGGCACTTTGTGTCGCTGGGATTTGGGTTGCTGCTGCTGGTGGCACGGTGGGCACCGGGCAGAGCCTCTGGGGACAGGCAGGGCTGTGGGACAGCGCCTTGGCAGCGTGCAGCAATAAGCACTGGCACCGGCACGGGGAGAGGGCATCGCCATGGCAATGGGATTTGCCAGCTCAGCACACGGCAGTCCTCGGCACACCAGGGTCGGCGGTGCTCCCACACTGATGGGGACAAGGGGGAGCTGGTGGCATTGTGTGCTGCAGTCACGTGAAGCTGCCTTCTGTCGTTTTGGGGGAAGAGACTTGGTTTAAGCCTCGGTGACAATGCAACTGATGGAAGAGATGGTGATGCAGAAGCTGGAGTGTGAACTAACCAGGAGGGAGGAGCTGAGAGTGCAAAGCCTGAAGTGAGAATCACAGCCACAGTTTGCACTGCTGGCTGTGACCTGTTTCATCAAAATGTAGAGCAGGGCTTTGCAGGCAGAGCAAAGAGATGGCAAGAGATAGCAGGTGGAGGACAGGAAGGATGGCAGAGTGTCACAAAAGGCATCAGCCCACTCACCACTTGTGCACGTGGGTGCTGACTCACCTCTCTGCAGAGACATGGGGTTAGAAGGGACTCAGAGCTGGAAAATGCTCCACATGGTATTTGCTCTTTTGACTCTCCCATGCCAGAGTCATCCTCAAGGGCACAGATAACGAGCCAAGCAAGACAGTCACTTCCCCAGGCCACGGGATGATGGGTGGGACCTTGTATCAACCCCCTCTCAGTGTGAAGCCATTCCCCCTTGTCCTGTCACTCCAGGCCCTTGTCAAAATCACCAGAGCTTTCCTCATTGACCAGGAGCACAGCAGACTCCTGTGTCAGTGGTGAATGGAGCTGTGGTTGAGCTGCTGCTCCAGCCACTCCCGGTGCTGAGATGGGAGGGCAATGCCTGGAGCCCTTCCAGACCCAGCACCCGCAGAGCCTGTGAGCAGGGCAGCAGCAGCCAGCACAATTCCCCATATTTTTGGCATTTGGAGATGGGAGGTAAGGCCTGCTGAATGACTGCAAGGGAGGGTCCTGCAGCACCAGGCGCTGAAGTAGCCTCTGAACCAAATCAGTGCACAGCCAGTTTGGACCACGAGTCACAGAACCATCGCACCCCACGCCTCTTCTCCCCTTCCACGTTCCACCCTCAGTGCCAAGCTCACTCCCGCGGCGCTACCCAGCCCCACCCTGCCCCGGAGAGGACCATTTTGGTGGCTCACCGACAGGGAGGGCGTGCCCTCGTCCTCCACGGTGACCACGAGGCTGTAGAAGCTCTGGCGCTCGCGGTCCGGCGGGGAGGGCCGGGTGGCGATCTCGCCGGTGACGCGGTCCATGCGGAAGGTCAGGTCCTCGTTCCCACGGGTGATGTAGTAGGAGAGGACGCTGTTGAGGCCGGCATCCCGGTCGGTGGCGCGCACCTGGGCCACCGCCGTGCCACCGCCGACGTTCTGCGGGGTGAGCAGCACAGAGCAGTGATGTAAACTCCGCGAGCCTCATCACATACAAAATACCTAATTAATAATGTAATGCTGATCTAGAGAGGGCACTGAGGCTCCAAAC
Organism: Rhipidura dahli; assembly: GCA_013399225.1. Taxonomy (NCBI): domain Eukaryota; kingdom Metazoa; phylum Chordata; class Aves; order Passeriformes; family Rhipiduridae; genus Rhipidura; species Rhipidura dahli. Next base: position 471,002 of record VXAC01007994.1, on the reverse strand, counting down.
TCACTGCCCCAACACCCAGCAGCTCAGCAGAAAGCTGCACGTTAGGTCTTATCTAGTCTGGCACAGCCTGGAAGAGCATAAAACCCAGAGTGTGTACAAAGGTGAAGGCTGTGTAATGGAGCCGGAGCTCGGCTAATTATTTTTGGATAGTCCCATTATGGGGGAAATCAAAACAGAAATTCTGTTCTTCAACCTGCTCTGAACATGTATTAAATAGATAAGAAAACCCTAACAGGGCAATATCCTTAATGTTAAGCTATAAATCATGAGCAGCAGTTCCTCACAGCTACGTGGCACTGGCTATTACTCATATTTCATTTTTCATCACCAAATTGAGAATTCCCCCCCTGCCTCAGTCCAGGAATTAAACTGTCAGGAAATAAGTTGTCTTTTCTCATGCCTGATTGTGTTTTATTGCTTAATTATCTAGCCCTTGCTAAGCTGCTTCCTGAAAGCCATTCCTATTCTGCACTGCGCCGTCTCTTGTGTCACTTTGGTGGCATTTCCATGGGTGTGTAGCCACTTCTCCTTCCGGCTGGTCCCTGCAGCCTCACAGGCTTCAGCTGCTTGCAGAGCTTTTCTCTAGCCCAAAACTAGAACATCACCAGTGTTGAGGGCTTTCAAGGGGTCACCAACCTTTACAACACCCAAGGTGAGGATGGCGAGGGGACATCAACCATCAAATGACCAAAGATGAGGTTTGCAAGGGGTCGCTAACGCTTGAATGACCCAAAGCGATGTTTGCAAGGGACTCTCTGCTGTCCCCACGTGCCTTGTGGCCAGACCTCACCCTGGGAGGACGGAAGGGCAGGAGCTGGGTGCTCACCTCGCTCACGCTCACGTTGTAGCCGAAGGGGCTGTCGATGACAGGGGGGTTGTCATTGACATCGAGGATGTTCACACGCAGAGTGTGCTCCTTCCTCCGGGGAGGAACGCCACCATCCGACGCTTGGATCTGCAGTTGGGGGTGGATTTTCAATAAAAAACAAAGCTATTTCAAAGCTCACACGTCCAAGAAAACAGCCTCGGTGCTCAAACCAGAAGCCCAGGGGGTGAGAGGGGTGGTTTGGTGCTGACCCGTAGGGTGTAGTGATCCAGCAGCTCCCGGTCCAGCGGCCGTGCCACGAACACCTCGCCATAGGTGCTGTTGGTGGTACGGATCTCAAAGGCCCGGCCGATATTCCCTGATGTCAGTGAGAAAGTCACCTGGAAACATCACAGGGAAAGAAAGACAGGCAGGCAGGGTGATGCTGAGGAGGAAGGAAGAGAAAGGAGACCCTACAAAAATAAATCCAGCATCCCCTCAGCTTTCAAAAAGGTCCAGTGCAGTGGGATCCACAGGTGTGCTGACTTATTGCAGCCACCCCAAAGCCAACAGGGCCAACCCCCTGTGCTCCCGTGCTGCCAGCAATTTTGTTATTGGGGTGATGGAACCTCGTTAATGCTTGTCTGCAGGATAATGAAAATAACAAATGCCGGAGAGCTTCCTGCTCAGCCTGCCAAGGACTTTGCTGCTGGCCCCCACAGTGGGAGAGGCCACAGATGGTTTTCAGATTGCCAGGATCCTTTTGACACTTGTCCCACAGAGCTCTTTGCCCCAGACAGCCCAAGGATGATGTTTTTCCTCTCCTGCTGCACACCTTGACTGAGGATTGCTGGTACTCACTGCACAACCCTCCCCCCCCACAAAACTACAGGCATTAATGACCAGAGTTTGCTCTCACAGGGGTGCAGAGGGGAAGGGGCTGGGAGGATGCTGGCAGGGGTATTTCTGTGCCAGTGAAGCACTACCATGGGCAGCTCCAAGACTGCTGTGCCAACCTCATACCAGTTGGAAGGATTGTTGAGCCCATCTCCTGGCCCTGCATAGGAAATCCCCAGGAACCACACCATGTGCCTTAGAGCATTGCCCAAATGTCTCCCTCCCTACCTGCCCATTTCTGCCTGCATCTGGATCTCGGGCCAGGACCAGGGCCACCCTCTTGCCCACGGCGCTGTCCTCGGCCACGCTGACGGACGAGTCGGAGGTGATGTCGAACTGGGGGCTGTTGTCATTCTCATCCAGGACTGTGATGGTCACCTGTGGAGGGGGCATGGGGCTCAGGGCATGGACAGGAGCCAGACCCCTGCCCACCTGGCATCGACTGCCACCCTGACACCCTGGCACACCATCAACACACCACACCCCTCTGAGGTGCCAACAGCGTGTCATCCATCCCCCGTGGGAATGATGCAGCTGTTTGAGCCCAGGAGCTGAAGTTACATCCCTGCCTGCAAAGGAGAAGGAGGAGGAGGAGGGATGCTTGGAGGCTGGATAAACAGCACAAGACTTGTAGCTCTCAAGCAGTGTATTTTTTTGTGGAACACGCTCTGGTTTTTATCCTGCAAACAGCTGGGCACAGAGCAGCTCAGGCTGCTGCAGGGGTGACCCTTTCCTGCTAAACTTTGCACAAGCAGTGATGCTCACAGCAGCAGGGTCAGGCAGCTTTAAAGCTCAGTGGGCACAAAGAGGGCAGAGCTAAGTGTGTTGAACTCAGCCAGGGCAAGCTGGGTGTGGAGGAGGCCTGAGCTCCCTCCTGAAATAAGGCACATGAGCACAAGATACTTTGAAGGGGACCTGGCTACCTTGGCCACAATTAGGCAGAGGAAATGCTCTCATTGAGTTTGTAATCAAAGTGCTGCAAGGCAACACAGAAGTGAGAGAGGAAGAGCCTTTCTGTTCCCGGGGATTTATTTACGGGTGCCCCAAGCTCCCAGGTGCGGCCAGGCTGAATGGACAACATCCCGGGAGGAAGCTGGGGATTGAGTAGTGCACCCTGGGATGATGCAGTCATTGTTGCTGCTGAATTAAAAACAGAGAGCCAGGAGCAGGGAGAGCTCACTCAGCCACTGCAGCAGATCCGGCAGCAGATCAGGGAGCCTGGGTCTGCTCGCCAGCAGCAGGGAGGCTCACGGGGCTGCCCCACGTCCTGGGGGGTGGCAGGGAGGCTGGTGCTGGCGGGGCAGGGCTGGAGATCTGCACCCCAGTCTCTTCCTGCAGATCAGTGTGTAACTTGGGATGGGTTTTGGTCCCCAAGGCGACGCCAGCACGACGGATGCGCTTACCTTCTGTTGGAGGAAAGCAGAGGGAGAAACAGAGAACACAAACAATGAGGAGTTAGTGGGGCATGAGGAAACGTGGGTTAACCCTGCATCCTACCACAGCAGCACCAAGGGTCATGGGTACCCCTCTATCTGCAGTGATTTGGAGGCTCCTCTGTTGGGGCAAACCCTTTGGTTTTTTCTAGATAAGGCTGGCATATCTGCCCCTCATCCTGGGAGAGGTTCAGACAAGAGCACGGTGCTCTGTGGAGAGTAGAGCTGTTGGCACCCCGGGGCTGGCCCTGCACCCAGAACAGAAATGCAAATGACCCCCTGCCCGGCTGCCTGTGAAACTGCTAAATATAACCCTCTTAAACACAAGTCGCCCTGAAGTATTTCAAGGCCCCTAAATTTACCTCCCTTGAAACTGTTTTACCAGGTTTTCCCCCAGATCAGGGTTTCCAGACCCTGGAAGCTGGAGCAGAGAGCTCAGCTAGGACATGCTGTCTCATGCCAGAGGTGGGAGAGGGAGGTGATCTGAGGTTTACAGTGGATGGAGAGGAAGCTGGCATAATCTGCTCACCACTGTGGAGTCAATCTTTGGTCCTCCATCATCAGCCACCACTGTCAAGGTGTAGAAATCCCCTTTCTCTCGATCCACCTGGCCTTTGACCGTGATCACGCCCTGCCAAGGATGAACAACATCTGTGCTGGCCACCAAAACCAGAGCTCAGAGTGCACAACCAAGCCAGGAGGGACCATGCTGTGGCTACTTACAGTGATCCCATTGATTTTGAAGAGGGAGAGCGCTTGGGGGTTGGTGTTGGGGTCAAACTTGTAGGTGATCTGGTTGAGGTTGTCGATGGAGCGAGCCTGGACGCGGAGCACCTCGGAGCCCAGGGGGATGTTCTCCATGATCACGGCCTCGTAGCTGCTGTTGGAGAACTGCACGGCCTCATCCAGCTCGTTCAGCAGGCTGACGTACACGCTGCAGAAGCCCTGGTTGTTGGGGGGCGCTTGGTCCGTGGCAGAGACGTTCATCAGGTAGCTGGTTTTGGTCTCGTAGTCCAGGTAGTCTATGGTGGTGATGAGGCCCGTGGTCTCGTCGATCTCAAACTTCCCTTCTGCGCCCGACACGATTTTGTAGTTCACCAGACCCCCGTTCCCTGGGGGAGGGAGCAGGAACCGTGGTGCTGGCTGGACCAAGCACCCTCAAGAAGCAAGCACCACTTGATGCCTACCCCCAGCAGAGCCCATCCCGCTGGACTCCAGCCCAGCCAAGCCAGGACGGGCGCAGTGGCCGATCTCGCCAGCCTCCCCCACGCTGGGTGATCCTCACCCCCGCTTCCCACCTGTGTCGCGGTCGGTGGCCCGGACCACGGCCACCGAGGTCCCAATTCCTGCCGTCTCCCGCAGCCCCAGGCGGTTGTACTGGCGCTGGGTGAACACGGGCACCTCGTCGTTGACATCTTCCACGTACACGATCACCTGGGGAGCCCCGGAGAAACCCCGCGTGAGCCGGGCAAGCTCGGGAAACGTACCCTTCGTGGAGAAACACTGCAGGGTGCTCAGAGCCAGGCTGGGCAGGGCTTGGAGCAACCTGGGGTAGGGGAAGGTGTCCCTGACAACGGCGTGGGGGTTGGGACTAGGGGAGCTTTAAGGTCCCTTCCAACCCAACCCATTCCGTGATCCCGTGACAATCTCTTCTTCAAACACCACGTGCCGGAGAGTTTAACACACGGTTTAACATCACAGATTTAAACAAGCCCTGTGGCTGGAGTGAGTCAGTCTTTCCCTGGTGGGAGGGAGGTACACTGGGTACATTCATTCCTCCATCCTCTGGGATCCCCCCAGTCAAATCCTTGGAGACCTTGCAGCACAGAAATGCTGGTGACTCGGTGGGAAATTCTGCTCTGAGTTCAGTGGGTCGAGCTGCTGTTTCCCCAGGGAGCACATTTCCTTCTCCTGGACTACTGCTTGCTGCTGGTACTGGGGGCACTTTGCACTCAGCCACAGCCCACCCCACCATCGGCTCTAAAAATAGATGCAACTGGAGGTTGGGCTGGCAGGAGCCGTGGGAAGCCAGTGTGCCACAGCTAAAGACCGTCACCACTGGGTCCTGGATTATTTAAATAGTGCCTGGGCAGGACACTGTCAGGTTTTCAACAGGCTGAAGGCTCAGCTCTTCTTCCCAGCAGCAGAGCCTCATCTCACCAAGTGGGCTGGGACTCCCTCTGAGTGACTGCTGCACCACTTAGCAGCCTAATGGCACCAAAACGTCACAGGAAAAAAAGAAAAATTACCCAACCTCCCCCCGCCAACAAGCTCTTCTCTACCCATGAGCAGCCCCCAGAGATTTCCCATCAGCATTTCCGTGCCAGATCTTTCTAATTTCCTGTACAACTGCAACTGCTGGAAAGGACCAAGCATCCCGAACATTTGGCACGAACTGCTCTGCTGTGCAGCCCGCGGTGGCTGCGAGGTCCTTACCCGCACGGAGCTCCTCATGGGTCCCTGCTCCGTGTTGTAGGCCTCCACCTCCAGCACGTGGGAGGAGTTCTGCTCCCTGTCGAGGTGCCGCACGCCTCGCATCACCAGCCCCGTGCTGGGATTGATGCGGAAGTGGTTGTGCTCATTTCCTGGTGGGGGGCAAAAAACACCAGAGGGATGTGCCCACCGCCTCTGCATCCATCCTGGTGACACACGGAGCCCGCCCTGGGGGGGTCTCTTAGAGGGAGATTACTGAGCAAAACTTCAGCCCCATCACCTCTGGCTACATCAGTCTCAGCTGCATCAGCGTTTGGCCCTGTGGAACTATGGAATCTCATCAAATAAGGAAAATGTGGGCGTGTTGGATTGAGTCCAGAGGAGGCCACAAAGATGCTCTGAGAGCTGGAGCAACTCTGGTCTGGAGCCAGGCTGGGAGAGCTGGGAGTGTTCAGCCTGGAGAAGAGAAGGCTCTGGGGAAACCTTAGAGCCCCTTCCAGGGCCTAAAGGAGATCCAGGAGAGCTGGAGAGGGACTTGGGACAAAGGCATGGGGTGACAGGACACAGGGAATGGCTTCAAACAGAAAGAGGGCAGGGATAGATGGGATATTGGGAAGGAATTGTTCCCTGGGAGGGTGGGCAGGCCCTGGCACAGGGTGCCCAGAGCAGCTGTGGCTGCCCCTGGATCCCTGGAAGTGTCCAAGGCCAGGTTGGAGGGGCTTGGAGCAGCCTGGGATAGTGGAAGGTGTCCCTGCCCATGGCAGGGAGTTGGAACAAGGTGAGCTTTAAAGTCCCTTCCAACCCAAACAATTCTGTGATTTTAGGATTCTATCTAGTTGTCCATCCACGACAAATCCTCCCCTCCCAATGAGCCCTAAAGCTGAAAGTTTGCTTGGGGCTGGGAGAAATGGTTCTGTGGGCTGCAAAGTGCAAAAGGATGGAGAGCACAACCTGCTGAGGCTGGGCAGAGCCTGGGACAAACTCCCTGATGCACGAAGGGGCACCTGGACTTACCCTTGACAATCCTGTACCACACTCTCCCGTTGATGCCTTCATCCGCATCAGTGGCTTTCACCTTCATGAGAAAAGCAGAGGAGGAGAAGTGAAGGGCAGAGAATTCCAGACTAGGACCAGTCCTTCCGCCCTGCCAAAGCTGGACACGCTGCTCCTCCACTTGAGCTGAGCAGCTTAGCAAATACAAACACAAATAAGTTACCCTCCCCTCACCACCCGGCAGCAGGGACAGCGGGCTCGGGAGCGCTCGGTGCCACCTTGACTGCTAAATTGAGGTGGGAGCTGAGCCTGAGGACCACACCACAAATCCCCCGGGTCTGTGTGCTGCAGGAGGTGCCTCCATCAATCCTGCATTCCAACACTTGTCCCAGCGGCAATGCCACCAGGGATGGAGCCTTGCCGGCAATATTTGAGCTGGGCAGAGGGAGCTGCTCCTGGTGAGTCGCCCAAGCAGCAGCACACGGAAAAATCACCAAAGGAAACCTGAATGCAACCAGCCTAGAGTGTGGTGCACTCAGCACTGAGTCCTCCCGAGCCCCCGAGCCAGGGCTGGCAGCACCCCTTGGCTGTGATGCGCTGCAGAGCTCTGGCACGGACCGAGCCTGCCAGCCGCCCCGGGAAAACCAAGGCACGGGTCCCCTCTGGTGTCACTGAGCAAGACTGCAGTGCTTCCCCTACAGCCCCAGCCAGCAGCTGGGAAGCGGGACCTGGCGGTCACCAGCAGGGACAGGGCTTCCAGTCCAGCTGGCACCGAACCCCTGCATCTTCTCCTGGCAAAACCCACTCCCCACAAAGCGCCCGAAGCTCGACCGCAGTGTGGCTGCCTGCAAGGCACCAGGGCAAGGGCGTGGAGAATGCCTGAGCCTTTATTCTCTGCCTGCTTCCCTCTGCGAGGCATCCTCTGCCTCATCTTCTTCCTACAATTTTACCCAGCAGCCTTTCTTTTTCCCCAGGAAGGTTTGCACCCAGACTTGTGCTGCAAAGGATGCACGAGCAGTGGGAACAGTGAGGGCTCCCACCCCCAGCCCCACACAACACCCACAGGAGTCAGAGATGCTCCTCTGTGGTTTCGAGCTCCCTTCCACCAAGGCCCCCTGCATCAGCAGAAAACTTGGAAAATACTGACTTCTATCTGCATTTCTCATCCCTGTGCCCACACATGCTGTTTTCCTCTGTCCCAGACCAGTTCCTATCTTGCTTGTGCCTCATTCCATGTTCCACCATGCACCCAGGCACCTCCCTTCCACAGTGCGGAGTTCTCCCTCCCAAACCAGCTCTTTCACCTGCTGGGCTCCCTGAGACAGAGCTGGGCTGTCTCCTCTCCTGTGGGATGGATGGACCCCACAGCAGCAGGCAAGCGATGCCCAGGCAGACCAGCTGCCTTGGCACAGCACAGGGAACAGCTATCAAGTAGCAGCCAGAGGAGGAAAAACAAAGGGATGGGAGGCAAAACCTCGCAGCTTTTTGTGCCATTCCTTGCCCTGCTGTGCCCAGGAGAATGCATTTCAGGGCGAGCCAAATGCACCTTGCAAACAGCCCTTGAGCCATCCCCTTCCCAGCTCACCCCAAGCATGAAGCTTTGGTACTTATACCAGGTGATATGAATCAGCCCAGGCATTTGCTTTTTACTAAAAATCAGTAGTTTGCATAATAGCAACAGGTGCTCCTGCCAGCCTGCAGCCCGAGGGAAGCTCGGCAGGTTTGACCCACCAAGGCCCCAAAAGGAAAGGTGGTGCTTTGATAAAACTGTCCCAAACTCGGGGCAACGATGGCACTGGAGTGCAAGCAGTGGGAGAAAAGTTCTTTCTGCTGCAAGTGGAAGGCACCTTGTGCAGCTGAGCTGAGCTGAGCTCCAGCCTGTTTTATCCCTCTGCTACAGAGTGGGCTGCAGGCACAGCCAGCCTGTCACAGCCCCCTTCTAACTCCCCCCCTCCCAGCTACTGGAAAGCTGTCAGAAAAGGATGAGGAGGGGCAATAAAACAATGGGAAAAAAGGTAGATTTTCTGGGAAAAGGGGGAGCAGGCATGTGGAGGGCAGGTGCCACCCCTTCCAGCACAGGGGGCTCAGCCCACGACCATTCAGTCATCCTACAGGGACAACACATCCCTGGGGGCTCAACCCCCAGCAAGGGACACAGCTCGGGGGCATCGCAGAGCTGGCAGAGCCCAGGAAGGGGCTCAGGGCCCCTCGGCTTTGCTCGCCCAGGCTGTCCCCAGCCCGGTGCCACCTCTGTCCCACCCTCCCCAAAGGGAGGAGGGGGCTGGCAGCCGGCAGAGCGCGGTGGGAGAGGCGGCAAGGCGCGAATGCGGGAGGCAGAGCCCGGGCTCGGCCGGCTGGTGAGAGGTAGGGAGCCCAAACCCCTGAGGCAAAGCCGCTGCCGGGTCCCTAAGGTCACCCCAAGGGGTGAGACGGACCCCCCCCGGCTGCAGAGCTGGTGCCCTCAGCCCGGGGAAAGGGCTGAAAGTGGGTGGGGATGCAGAGTTTGGGTGGGCGTGAGGTCAGGCATCCCTCCGCAGTCGCGTTGCTGTGTCTCTCCCAGGGAAGGGATGGGGGAAAGTCCTGTGGATGCAGCTCGGCTGTTTAACAGCGAGGGTGGCAGGGAGCAGCAGCACTCAGAGCCCTCTGCTCCTGGAACCCAACCGGCTGGGTCAGGAAACCAGGGGTTTCGTACTGTCCAGCATTTCCTCCTCCTGCAAGCAGGTGGAAAGACTGAGGGCTTTGGGAGAAGCTGGGGAGCTTCAGGAAAAGTGTTGCTAAGCAAAGACAGGGAGGGGAATGGGAGCTGCTTTTCATGGAAGCTGTGTCACAGGCAGTGCCTGAAAACAGCCTTTTCTTTGCAGGAGTTTGAGCAAAGGGAGGGAGAGCATATGGAAAAACTCCTGCCAAACTAGGCAGCTGGGTCAGGCCGGGGAGCAGCGCCTGATGCTGGGCAGAATAACCCTCTCTGCTGCTCATGCACGAGAATAACTTTTTCTTCTTCCTTTCCACCCTTCTCAGGGGTATTTTGTCTTTTGCTACTTCTCTTTTTTCCCCTCTGAACCTCATCTGCTTCGTGCCCAGTGCTCATGGGGATGTGTCATGTTTGGAGCTGATCAGGCAGGGACGTCCCTTCTGGGGGGCATTTCCAGGATGGGAAAATCTCTTATTAACCCACCAGGGTAAAGAATATGGGGCCTGGGCGGGACAGTGATGCTGGGAAGGGGCAATGCTATGAAAGCCCAGACCTTCCAGCTCTGCCAGCTGAGCTGGGTGTGAGGAGAGGCTGGATGGCAAGCAAGAGGAGGACAGGGCACGGCTGAAAAAGCCTGGGAAAACACCCAGTGTGATCCCTTCTGATGGGTTTCTGTGGAACACTGTCAAGTGGATTTAAACGACAAACTCTGCAGCCATGAGCAAGGGAGCAAAAACAGCCTGAAGGAGTTGTCCACGCCTCCTGGCTGGCTCTTAAGGAACAATACAAGGTCACCAAGGTGAGCACATGCAGTCAGTAAATGCCAGCGTTTAGGTAGCCGTGGAAACCTTGATTCAGGCTGCCTTTGCTGTGGGATACACTGCAGCCCTGCCCGCTGGTTTTCATGCCTGGACAGCACAGAGGAGCTTGTCCATGGAGCAGGGGGTCCTTTGGGATTGCTGCTCTGCTCCCAAAGCTGAGGGGAAGGGACAGAGCTAGTTAAGGATAAAAAAATACTTTTGGGGTGAAGAGAGGTGAAAACCTCACTCTGGAGGAGGTGACAAGAACCCCAGTGCCTGGGACTGCCTGCAATACACGCAGGGATTCACCCTCTCACACGCTGACCCGTTTGTTACTGCACTTCCCATTTTCCAGGCACAGACCTGGCTCTGACCCACGGAAACAGCACCACCTCCCCAAAGACCCCCAAGCTATGAGCGGGTTAATACACCCTTAGTGATTAAAACCATGTCACTGATGTGTTCTCGCCACATTTTGGGATGTTTGGCTGCTGCCTTACACACACAACTGTGTGACTTTGGGATGGTGGCTGCAAGAGCACACCCAGAGACCCTGGCAGTCCCTGCAGCCCTCCTAAGATCTTAGTTCTAAATTGGCTCAATCCAAATCCAAGTTTACCAGGAGACTGCCCAGCCACAGACTAGTCACACAGCTCCCCCACATCTCTGCAGGAAAGCCAGCATAATGAAGCTTCACCTCCAGCATACGGGGTGGAGCACCATGGGCATTGCAGAGGGTTGGCACAAATGGAATTTCCCCAGCTCCTCATCTCCTCATCTCCATCTGGGGAGATGCCAGCCTCTGGCACAGCCTGCCTGGGGCTGGGAGGTGGTGCATGTGAGCAAAAAAATGGGTGCAAGCTGCTCTTGGGAGGATGTGACCCAGCACTGAAAGGAGAGGACAATCTCCACCAGCTGTTAGGTAAGAGCTGCCACTGCTGACACTTTGGGAAGCTGGTTTGCATCACCTGTGGCATGTCTGAGCCTGAAAGCAGCTCAGCAAAATGCCTGACACGAGGATTTTTGGCACAAGCAGGGTGAGGGTGTTACACTTCACCAATGCAAGATAACAAAGACAGTGCTAGCACAATACCACAGCTTGTCAGGGCACAAGCTCAACCAACTATCCCATTTCTCTGGGGGAATAATCACAAAACCCCCAAATGACAGCCAATTCAACAAGCCCACATTTCTGGGGAATAGAGAAGAAGCAAACCTCAGCAGCCTGGCGGGGTTCTGAACTTCCTGTAGTACAGAGATATTTATCTCTTCCAGAAAATCTTCACCTCACGTGTGTGTGCTCCCTGAAGGTGTCCTCCCAGGGGCCATGGTGCCACATATAAATAGTGGTAGATTTCTTTGCCAGGTGGTTTTGCACTTCAGTTCAGGATGATACTTTGCAGGTGTAAACGACACCTCTGTGCTTTGCCTCCTGGCAAAGCAGATGGACACCTCCTGTCCCCCATAAAAACATGGCTGGGAGAATCCTGGGCATCAAGGCATGGCAAGCACCCATCAGTTTAACCAGAGGGTGGCTGTCTGTCCAGCTGCCCTGTGGTAATCACCTGTGCCACTTCTCTGTATCACCTTGCACTGCAGGAAGATGAGCACAGAGGACTCTAGCAACGGCACCTCTCCCACCCAGCCTCTCCTCGGGCTTCTGGTTTCCACCACGGAGCCGGTGCCACCCAGCGCTGCGTCCCCTGAGGTGACAGACTGGCTGTCCATCATTGTGGGGCTCGCCTGCATCTTCCTTGTCCTGGCCACTTTCCTCACCTTTGTCAGCCTCTCAAAGCCGGCGGCGCTGGGCCGCTCCCTCTGGGGCCCCCAGGAGCGCCTGCCCCACCTCCCCGTGGATGCCAGCGAGCCCCAGCTGAGGCTCTGGAAGCGCCTGGGCTCCCTGAGGTGCTCCACCAGCAGCTTCAGGAGGAGCCAGCTGGTGTCTCAGAGCCAGCTTGCCTGTCCCAGAAGCTTCTCCACCAGCCGGGACTGGGACATCATGGAGTCCACCAAAATGTGATCTTGCCCTGTGCTACTCTTTCCCAAACTTCTGGCTCAGCTCCCTTCTCAAGCATCCCTTGGTATCCTGGGCAATGTGGCAGAGACCCTCTGAGCAACTCATTTCCAGACAGTGGCCCTGTGAGGAGACAGGATATTTTGCAATACCAGGTTCCCAAATGCTTTCCAGGTTACTGCTTCCTGCCAGGGAAGGTGGAGGCACCCGACCTGCACCCAGGCGCAGCTACCACCAAAAAAATCCTGCTGCTTCATTTCTTTTGGAAAACACTGTGCAAGTTGTGCTCCACCTGAACAAACAGCCTGCAAGGGAGCGGGAGTGACCTGGCTACCTAAAGAGAGGCATTCCAAGGTGAACCTGGCTCCATAAAAAGCAATTCTCAGAGGAGATTCCCCCACAAGCTGCGCTCCGGAGCAGGTGGAGGGAGGCTCGTGCCCCCATGTGCTGCCTGGTCCCTGTCACCACCCGCCCCACACAGCCAGCTGTGGGTTGCTTGTGGGCACTGCATTCCCATTCCTGCTCTCTGGCCCTGGTCTGCCTGGTTTAGGGAGAAAGGGATGGGGAAACATTCAGAAACTCTCTTGCTGCCCTGGGGATGCATTTGAAGGGAGAGACCTTCTGTACACTTGGTTGACACCGAAGGTGTAAATTAAACTAAAGCCAGGTGGTGGCTCATTTCTGTTTCTCTTTGATGTCGTTCTGTGCAAAACCAACTTCCTCCAAATACCTCCCCTCCTTTGCCATGGAGGGCATCCCCCTCTCTTGGGAAGTGGGTTCCAAGAAAAGGCACTTTGATGCCAGTCAGACTCAAGTTCTCCCCACTCCCTCCATTTGCCAAATGGGCTCAGTTTTAGGAGTCCCATGCAGGGACACACCTCCCTCCCGGGACTGCAGGCTGATGCCTGATCCCAGAGACATCATGTACACCGTGCCACAGCACAACAGGTGATGGATGAGGAGCCACAGGATTCCTCGGGGACTGGCTGCCGCGAGCAGGCACAGGGCTCCCAGCAAACCTTTGTTGCAGGAGGCAAAAGGCTCCTTTCTTCTCTGCCGGTGACTCATCCTGCCCACCACAGCCAGGGACAAAGCCACCCCTTTGCCTGTGCCGGGAGAGGTATTGAAGGCAGGAGGAGCCTTCCCAGGGCCCTCTGCAAAGAGCCTTTGGTGCCTGCTCCAGAAGAGCCCTGGGTTTGAAGGGATGCTGGAAGGCCCCAGCACCCGTGTGAATGCCCACATTCATTCAGTGCTCACTGAGCCATTCAGCTCTGCCCACTGCTCCCTCAAAGAGGAACAAAAATGAAAGCAGAGTCCAAATGCTTTTCTCCCTCTCCGAGGGTTCTCCCCCCCTCCCCTTGCCGAGCATCTCTTTTTGCAGGCACTCTTCTCCCTCCCTATGGAGATCTCTGTTTGGGAGGAGGGAGAAAGCAGGGATGTAGCCAAAGTGGCCTCGCCAGCACAGGGTTTGGCTTTTCTCCTCTCACCCCCTGCAGAAATGGGGTGAATTTCTTAATTTTTCCTTGTTCTCTGCTGCCTTCTCCCTGGCACTCACAGCCAGGACTAGCAGAGGAGTGGATGAGCCAGAACACATCTCTCCCTGCCCAGGGGGAGCAGACCACTGACAGAGAGAGCCAACCTCTGCCCTGGGCTGCCAGCAGCTCACGGTCAGGGCGCAGTTAGTGGGGGACTCCCATCTCCCACCCCGGGGTCCCAGGGGAAGGGCCACGTGCCTGCACGATGCTGCTGGCAGCCGGGATGTCCTCGGGGACGCTGACTTCGTAGCTGCTCTGCAGGAAGATGGGCCTGTTGTCGTTGATATCCAGGACAGTCACGTACACGGTGGCAGTCCCGGTGCGCCGGTTCCCGGTGGGGCCATTGTCTGCAGGGAGAGAGAGAGGTGAGGGAGGGAGCTTCAGCCACCTCCTCCTTGCACAGGCGGTGCTGAAATAACAGGATGGAGATTTCCAAACCAAAACACTTCATCTTTGTGCAGCTTTCAAATCCCACACTGAACCATGGGTTTTTAGGTGGGTTTTTTTTTTTCCTTCCTATTTCCAAAAGAAAAAGGAAAAACCAAAACACCCCAAGCTCTCCCATGGAGCCCAGTGAGGCTGGAAATGGAACTGGTTGTTAGAGAGGATTTACAATTCCATGTACCAAGTGAAGGGACTGCTGGAGGCCAAGGATTTGGGGGATGAAAACAACCTGATGAGTTTTCCGTAGCTGCAGCTCAGCTCACAGCCAAAGGGCACCAGGATGGGTTGCTCAGTAGACAAGGACATGGCAGCACAGCTCTTGGGTTTCCCAGGAAGGATGAGGCACTGGGAAGCATGGATTGGGTCTGGATTTTTCAACATGCCTGTTTTGCAGGGAGAGCTAAACCCACCCAGCTGGAGCCCGTGGGATCTGGGAAAACACGGGCAGTGTGATCCCTGTCAGAGGGGCAGAGCAGCCCCTGTGGCCCTTGGGATCCAGTCCTGTGTGCCCAGGCAGTGCTGTGCCCCCAACATTTCTGTCCAGGCCACTTATTTCTCCTTTCAGAAGGGACATCCAAGTCATCTGTGAACAGGCACGTCATTATAAAGCTCTGGGGATGACAGCCAAGCTGAGTTTGGCACACGGGCCCTCTGCCTGTGCCAGGTGGCTCAGGGTTAATCAGCAGCCACAGAGACAAGGGCTGGCATGGCATGAGGGGAACGATGCTGTGGCAATTGGCATTTCTGGGTGGGGGGCTGCCCTGGACAGTGTGGAGCCTCTCAAGAACAGGCCTTCCCCAGCTGGAAGGGAGAGCCCTGGGGCCAGGCAAGCTTGGGAGGTAAACATGCCATCTGCAAGAGTCACGATGGAACCAAGACATATTAATTCACGTGGGCTGTGTGATGTTAACACCAAGCACAGGCTCTGGTTTGTGGAGTGCCTTGGAGGCTGCTGCCCCTCTGACATGCCTGCAAGGGAGCTCGACACGTGCACGGCCACCACACGTGGCTGTGTGGCATCTTCCCACGGGATCCCTGGGAAATCCTTACCGATGGCCTCCAGGATCAGTGTGTAGGATGCCACGGTCTCCCTGTCCAGACTCACGACGGTCCTGACCACCCCGTCCCTGAAGCCGACGCTGAATTTGCCATCCTGGTTCCCACCTGCAGCAAAAGGACAAGTAGAACAGAGACTTGGAATGGTTTGGGGTGGGAGGGACCTTAAAGGTCATCTTGTTCCAACAGCTTGCCATGGGCAGGGACACCTTCTACTAGACCAGGTTGCTCCAAACCCTGTCTAACCTGACTTTTAACACTTCCAGGGATGAAGCATCCATAGCTTCCCTGGACAGCCTGTTCCACCCTTTCAGTGAAAAAATTTTTCCCAATATCTAGTCTTGAACCTTCCCTGGTGCAACTTGAGACCATTTCCTTGGATTCTGCAGCCTGGGCACGGCATCAGCCCAGCTGTGCAAGGATGGTTTTGTATCTTGTCCCAGGCAGAGCACCTTCAGAGCACAGGAAAAATCCAATAGCTGTAGGAAAAGCTGAATGATGTAAGAGTCAGACCATTTCCTGAATGCTTTGGAAGCAAACTGGGGTATCTTTGCACGTGAGCTGTGGTACCTGTGGGACAACACACCCCGTTCCACATGGGGACAGGTCGGAGGGGCCGTGATGTGAAACGCCAGGCTGCTGTTGTGGGAAAAATGACTCTCTGGTGACACTTCTGTTTTTACCCTCTTCCTGAGGGCTCAATGTGCAGTTTGCAAGTCAAACAGTGGCCAGGGGATTCCCCAGCCTCCTGCTGCAGGTGCCGCAGCCGTGGAGCGAGCTGGGCACTGCCCAGGCGGCATCACTGCCCACCCAACCCCACCTGCCCACGGGGCTACAAAAATGCCCCAAAATTCCATTTATGGCTTCCAACACTTGTGAATGCCACTCCAGCCCTTGCTCCCTAGCTGCATTCTGCCCATCCTCATGCTTTTCCAGGGATGCTGGGGGTCAGCAGAGTGGTCAGCACGGCGGGGAGCCAAGCGGGGTTGTTCAGCAGAGGGCGATGCCAGACAAGGTTTGGAGGGGCTGGGAAAGGCAGCGCTGAAGTGCAGAACGCCCTGTCCAAGGTCTGGGGCAGCCCGTGGCTCCCTGCACCCTGAGCTCCCGTCCTGCATGGGGCTCCCACCTGTGATGAAGTAGCTGAGCTCAGCGTTCAGCCCGACGTCGGCGTCCGTGCAGTTGAGCCGGACCACTTTGAAATCGCGGGCCACGTTCTCAGGCAGGGACACGTTGTAGACAGCTGGGAAGAAGGTGGGGTTCTCGTCGTTCACATCCAGAACTGGAAAGGGGGGAGCAGAGCTGAGTGTCCTGCCAGGGCTGCCCCTCCTGCAGATGCCAAGCTGATTCTGCTGGGCTCCCAAACCTCCTGGCTGCTGCTCTCAGCATCCCAGGGAATGCTCTGCCTGACTCTCCCTGCCATCTGTGCAGTGGGGGTGCCTGCAGAGTGGTTGTGGGCTGTATTTGGCTGCCTCTGGTACACACTGATCACACTCCTCAGAGCCAAAAAACCATTACATCACTGAAATTCAAGTTACTGTTTTCACCAAGCCTGTTTCCATCCCCATTCAAAGGAAAATCTGGGGCTTAAATATAAGCTCAGTATTTCCTGGGGCACGGCAGAGAGCTCTGAAGGTACAGGACCAGGAACTTCTTTTCCAAACTCAGGCCTGAGGACACTCCAGGGTCAGTTTATTTCCAGATGACACTTATCCTTTTTCAGCATGAGGCTTGCAGGAAGCCAGTAAATAGCAAGGCATTAAATTAAAGACAGGCCACGCAATAAGGCTCCAGCTCTGAACTGGGATTGCGTGGGCTGTCCAGGCACACAGCTGATGGGAATCACATGCTGAAGCAAAAGAAAAAGCAACACTGGGAATGGGGGAATGGAGAAAAAACAACAGAGAATTTGGGGGCCCTGCCAGAAACACCATGTTTTCCCCCATCCCTGCAGCGTGCTGATAGCAGACACAAAGCCTGTGGGGATGGGAGCCATCCCTACATCCTGCTGCACACAAGGCCAGGCAGGATCCTGTTTTCAGGACTCAGAAACTCCAGGGAGGAGGTGCCTTGTCACTGAGGGACCGGAGGGCTCCCAGTGCACCCACCTTTGACAGTGAGGGTGCTGGTGGAGCTCTTGGAGGGCGTGCCGGCGTCGCTGGCCACCACCCGCAGGGAGTACTCGGGGATCCTCTCCCTGTCCAGCACGGCCGTGGAGGTGACCAGCCCGCTGGTGCTGTTGATGAGGAAATCCATGCGGGGCATGCCCACCTGCATGCGGTACGACACCTGCCCGTTGGGGCCCTCGTCCAGGTCGATGGCCACCACCTGGTGGGGAGAGCACCCTGAGCGTCTCCTGGCAATGGAAGTCATGGTGCAGAAATCCCGAGTGCCTCTGTCCCCAGGGATGCGGGGATGAAATGGCCTCTGAGGATCCTCCCTTGCTGGGAGTGGGCCCATGGAGTAAAGATGTACAGCCCCTTCTGCATCCCCCCAGTTCCACTGCTAGAGGATGGCAAAGAGGAGGAGATGGAGAGGATGGAGAAGATGGAGAGGAGGGTGATGCCTTGAGAGGCCTCCTAGAAACAGAAACTAGACAGGAGTAAAGGGAATAAAGGTGGGGATTTATTGGAAAGGCCTCCAAAGGTACCCCTGGGGAGCCAGAGGCTGCTGCCCAGATGGGCCCCGAGATGGACCCTGAGAGGCCACGAGTTCTTCCCACTTTTCTAGGTTTGGTTCATTTGCATCTCAGGGTTCATTCTCCAATTAAAGCTGCAGTTAATGATGGAATTGCCCTCAGCTTGCCCCCCTCTCAGAGGCTTTTGGTTGATGCTTTTTGGGCCCAGTTTGGGCTGGGTGTCCTTGGAGAGCAGCCCCGGAGAGGCTTTGTTGTGCGTGCCCAGCACAGAGAGCAGCACTGAACAGGGAACAGGAAACTCCAGAGTGACACACTGGGCACTGCAGGGTTGGAAAAATTGTAAAAGTTAAAACCCAAGGCATCAGGGGAGAGGATGCATGGCCAGCCCTCTTTGCAGCAGCAATGGCAGCAGTTCCCTGCAGCGTGAGGAATGGCAGCAATGGGACACACTCACCTGGAAGACGGAGGAGCCCGCGGGGAGCCCCTCGGCGATCTCGGCAACAAAGGGCAGGTTCTGGAAAGTGGGGTCATTGTCGTTCAGGTCCAGCAGGTTGACAAAAACAGTGGCACTGCTGGTGGCTCTCAGGGGTGGCCTCCCACCTGCAGAGGACAGGAATGGGGTCTCAAGGTTAACACTTGAGGTGCTTCCAGCTCTTTCTCCTAAAAAGGACCCCTGACCTACTATGCAGACAGTAGTGCAGGATGGGGTGATGGCCCTGATTTGTCATGGATGATCTGCCATGGATGGACAGTTAGACAGAATCCTAGAATGGTTTGGGTTGGAAGGGTCCTTACAGATAATCTGATTTCCATCCTCTGCCATGGGCAGGGTCACCTTCCACTAGACCAAGTGTCCCATCCAAACTGGCCTGGGACACCTTCAGGCAGACACAGCTTCTCTGGGCAACCTGTTCCACCACCTTCTGAGTGAAGTATTTCCTCCCAACATCTAGTCTCAATCTCTCCTCTTTCGGTGTAAAACTGTTCCCCTTTGTCCAGCCACTATTTGAAAATAAAAAATTATCTTCACATATCCACCTTTTTTTCCTAAGAAAAGTTTCCCTAGTGTACTATTTCCAGAGAAAAACCCATCAGCTCTGCTTCCCTCACCAGCTAAATTGATTTTCTGGGATGCCAATGGAGCAAGGCTGAGGGGAGGGAGAGTTCCTGCCTCCCAGGTGTATTGTCAGGGCTGCTACACGAATGACTGCGCTCACGTTTTGAAGCCTTCCTGGGTTTGTTTGAGCAGCAGCTTCAAAGCTACTCCCATTTTTTAACGTCAGAAACACGCTCAGAGCAGGAGGAAAGAAAACAGAAGGGACTTTAGTCACAAAGGCAAAGTCAGTCAGCGCGGGGCGGCAGCTTACAGTCGGTGACGGACACCACGATCCTGCGCATGAGCTGGGCCTCCTGGGCGTTGGGGTTCTCCCGGTCCAGCAGCACGCCCGTGGTGCGGATCTTGCCCGTGGTGCTGTTGAGGCTGTAGAACTTGTTGGGGGGCCGGATGCTGTACACCACCGTGCCGTTCTCGCCCAGGTCCGGGTCCACAGCCACCACCTGCCGCGGGGGAACAGCACAGGATTACAGCAGAGCGCCGGGGAGAAACTCCCCTGGGCAGTCCCTGCGGAGATTCGCCGGTGTCAGGCTTGGCCTCCCTGCACCAGCAGAAGCAAGAAGCTCTCCCTCCATCCAGCTCTGCATTTCCATGACATTTGTAGGGATTTTGCACCCCCAAATGTGGGGTTACACCATGGGTGTTATAGAAGAGCAGGACTAGGATAAGCCTCTTCCCTAGGCCTGGAGGTGACCATGGAAACACATCCAGGGCACCTGAGATGGGCTGGAACAGGGAATTATGGCTTTGTGGCCTTCTTGACCGATTGAGTGGGAAGATTGTGGTTTGTGACCTTACAGGGAATTGTTCACCTGTTCCCATCATAGGTGATATCCAGGCAGTGCCCCAGGTGACTGGGGGACACTCTGGGAAGCAGCTTTCCTGTTTCTCTGAGGGGATATCCTGTTTGTGGGCTGCTATTTAGGGGATGGTCACTGTGCAATAAACGTCTGTGCACCTCTCCATCTCGTGTGGAGTCCATGCCCCAGAGTGAATGCTGCACCGAGACCTCTGCTGCAGTGTTAAATCTCCCCAAACCTGCCCTGTGAGCACAGGAGGTAATGGCATAACAAGCCACAAACACGCGGAGATCAAACTGGGTTTTCCTCCTTTTGAATAAAACCAGCTAAAAAACAGGGACCCTTCGGAAAAATAAAATAAACAGGACAAAGAGGCACACTGAGGAACTTGTGCTGCCACACTGGGGATGCTGGGAATAACTCCTTGGTGGAGTTCTCCTCCACGCCAGATATTTTGTGCTTTATTGTTCTCCCTGTGATGTTTTTAATTACAGGGGACATTTACATTAAAAAAAACACCCCAATTTCATTGCCCTCATAACTTCCCCAGCTCCCGCTGCTTGTCCTGCAGCTGAATTTACATCGGATTGGTGACAAAATAATTATTTTCCCAGCAACTAATTGGGATGTCAAAGGCAAGATGACTTCAAGCTGGCGCTGAGCAGCAGGGCTGAAGGAGAGAAAACCACTGTGCTCTGGCTCAGGCAGCACTGCCAGACCCTTCTCTCCCTGCAAAAATCTCCCAATTTTTTTTTGCAGCCTTGCTCCTTATATGATTTTGTGGATTCTCTTCACTTTTCCCTCATTTATTTTCCATTTTGTTCCCATCATTTTTCTCTCGGTGTGATGGAATAGAAGCCTCCCCCTCTCCTTCTCTTTTATTTCGCCAGAGGGACTTGAAAGGCTGTAAATCAAAGTCTTTCAGAGAGGTCCTTGAAGGAGGTCGCAGGCGAGGCTAAGACAAGGAGGATTTGGCCAAAATCCACACAATTTGGAGAGGAAAGAAATATCCCAGCAGGGAGAAGAAACACAGGGGATGGTCAATAGCAGGGAGTAAGCTTGTAAATGGCATCCTGCAAGATGGTGCTGGGCTGCAGGTGACACAGGTGACACCAGTTGGGAGGTGACACCCATCTGGAGGTGACCCCCTGCTCCAGCCAGTCCTTTGGTGCCTCATACGTACCGTGGTGACATCCGAGTTGGGGGGGGTCATTTCCACCAGGTTAATGAAGTATGGCTCATCCTTCCAGGTGGGGTAGTTGTCATTGATGTCCAGCAGTGTGATGTTCACCTGTGGGAGAGCAAGGAAGCAAAGCTGCTTCAGGAGGTACAGCTTCCCGAGGCGTGGGATGTCCCCTGGATGTACCCAACACGTGTTTTGGGCTGTGCTGGAGTCACCGTCCCTCTGGGGGTTTAAAAGATGTGTAGTTGTGGCACTTGGGGACATGGGTTAGTGCTGGGCTTGGCAGTGCTGAGGGAATGGCTTAGATCATCTGAGAAACCTTTTCCAACCTAAGTTATTCCAGGATTTTTGTGATTCTGTGTTCACCCTCTGGAGAGAAACCTTGTGGAAAATCAACATCCTGGGTTTTGCTCCTGTGTATCTATCACAGTTAACAACAACCACAAGGCACAAGGTGTGCCTTCAAGCAGCTCCTTCACTGGAAGGAGGATGAAAATCAGTGGGGGACAGGATGCAGTGGGAATGTGGCAGGAAAGGAAGGAAAAACCTGAGTGACTGGCAAAAAGCAACAGGAGAGAAAAAAAAAAAGAATAAAGGATTAATCAGGAGAGAGTGTGGTAACGGGGGGTGGGAGGTGCAAAGACAAGAGCAGGGGTGAGAATGGTACCCTGCAGTGTCACCTGTCTCCATTTCCAGTGTGACAAATGGCATCTCACTGGCAGCAGTGAGCCTGTGGGATGCATTCTGCTGCCTGGGAGTCTCTCACCTCCTCACAAGACTCGTTTCACCCCAGCCTGAGGGGCTACTAAGGTGTCTGAGGGAAAGGGCTGCAGCTCTAGGCGAGCCCTCAGCATCTGCCATCCCTAAGCCCCAGTGGAGCTTTTCCTGGGATCTTCTCTGCTCCACTGTGTCCTGCTGTCACACCAGGCTGAGCTGCTGGTGCCACCCCGTGGTAGAGAAGAGGCCACTCTGGTCACCACAGTCTCCAGGGACAGGCCAGGGCAGCACGGTGGCCCCTGAGGAAGGTTGCTGCCCCATCCCTACTGCTTTATGTCACCTGGGGACCTCGCAAGGCCCCCGAATGGATGTTTATTCCCAATCAAAAATGATTATTTTGAATGCCAGGTGTATATCCCCGGGACAAACTTACTCAGCTGACCTTGTCTCACTAAGTTTTAATATGCTTTAACTTTTCAGGAATCAGGAGGCATTTCCCCCCCCCTTGTTTTGCCTTTTAATGAGGCTATTACGAGAACATAATCCCAGAGGAGATCTCATCATTCCACAGGCCATGCTGGTGCCCAGCCTAGGCCATCACATGTCTCTGGGAGGCTCCATAGGGAGCTTCCAGTCTGCTACCACATACCTCCTGATGGCCCTTGGCAGGCGAGACAATTATTTTAGGGATATTCCTCAGCACAACCACAATTTTTTCTGCGTCGCCCTACGTTGTGTGGGACACCTCTCCTGCAACCCAACCGAGCATCCCAGGAGCAGGAGAGTCCAAATGGTATGAAATGTCCAAAGAAATGTGATGCCATGAATGGTGAGAGAGAGAATCATGGAACAGTTAAGGCTGGAGAAGACCTTTAAGATCATTAAGTCCATCAAAGGATGGATCCTTGGCTTCTGACCTCCTGATACGTCCGAAGAGTTTTACAAATGCTTTGCCAACAACGGGGTTCCCTGAGGCCTGCAAAGGGCAAGGCAAAGCACGAGGCTTCAGCCTGCAGCTCCACCAGAACCTTCCCAGGAGCACAGGCATTTCCAGGCTGGCTGGAAACCCCTGACTCAGGCAGCACGTGGACAGACTAAGGAATAACTAAGCCTACAGTCAGGCTCTCCAAGTACACCCCTTCTCCAGAGGAACAAAGGGAGCTGAACAAAGGGAGCCCTTCCACAGGTGAAATAGGACTCATTACCACATCCACAGGCCCTGCAAAGTCAAGTGGCTCCTGTGTCACTGGTTTTCTAAGAAAGCAAGCTGATTTCAAGGCCTACCCCACCTTGAAACTGCTGCTTGTTGTGAGCGGCGGCTGGGGTAGCGCAGAGGGCAGGGACCATTGTGTGCTCTTGGCACAGGGAAAATGAAAAACACTGCAGCTCTCCACAATCCTGGCCCCAGCTGGGCACCAGAGGCTCGAGGAGATGGAAATTCCCACCACACTCACCATAGCAATGCCAGTCTTCTGGTGGTGCCCCACGCCTCCATCCACTGCCCGGACGATGAGGATGTACTCGGATTTGGCCTCCCGGTCCAGCAAAGACGTTGTTGTGATTTCTCCTGCAGCCACAGGAGATGACAAGGTTAAAAAAGAAACACTTAAAACCAAGGTCAGGATAGTCCACAAATGGGCCCTTTTTTTTTTCATCCAAGTGGATGGACCTTGTCAGCTTCTTAACCAACAGAAACCTTCACAGCCAAGCCTTTCCTTAGGCTCGGGAGCTGAGTTTCCATGGATGCCTCTGCTGAAGCTCTCAGGGTTACTGAAATCTGGTGAACCCCTTAAATTGTGGGTGCCCTAAGCAGGTTGACTGTAGGAGAAGAGGGGAGGGTGGGGGGCAAAGAGGGAGCTGAAAGGAAAAGGGCAGAGCACGCCCAGAGGCTCACCTGAGCGAGCATTGATCCGGAAATGCGAGGAGCCTTCCAGGGAGTAGATGATTGACTCCTGCCCATACTCCCTGGACCGGTCCATGTCAGTGGCATTGAGAAACAGCACTGTGGCTCCTTGGGGGAGGCAGGAATGACAACTGGGATGAGCCAGAACTGCCCTGTGCCCCCACACCACTCCTGCAGGCCACCCAGGGGTCCCTTCTCCTGCACATGCACAGCGCGGCCAAACTCCCAGACTCTACAGCTATGAGACTTTACTGCCCCAAAAAGGGATCACCCACCCCACTCTGGCTGTAAAAATACCCTCCCAGGAGCCCAGAGAAGGAGCAGGGGTGTGCCCTGTACCTGCCATAATGTCCTCCATGATGGTTATCACGTAGGAGGGCTTGCTGAACGTGGGGGGATTGTCGTTTTCATCCTGAAGCAAAGACAAGGTCGAGAGGCTGGTTGGGAAAAAGGCAAAATGGTCAAAGTAGCTGCAAAAGTCGGGTATGGGGATGCTCCTGGGCGACTGCAACTCAAGGTGTGTCCAGTTCATGATGCCAGCCAGGGGAAGGTGGCCTTGGGCCCAGGGTT
This sequence comes from Rhipidura dahli, assembly GCA_013399225.1. Classification (NCBI taxonomy): domain Eukaryota; kingdom Metazoa; phylum Chordata; class Aves; order Passeriformes; family Rhipiduridae; genus Rhipidura; species Rhipidura dahli. Next base: position 446,978 of record VXAC01007994.1, on the reverse strand, counting down.
CCACTGCGGAGGCAGCTGAGGTTGAGGTGAGATGACTGTCAGTGACTCCGCTGAGCCCTGCAGCGGGGATGGTACCAACTGCCCCACCACCTCATCACCCAGCACAGGGCTGAGGAACCACTGCCACTGACAGGGCAGCATCTTCTGAGCTGCTCCTGACTCCACCACAAGCCTGGGAAGCCTCAGGCACCACATGAAGCACCACAGCATCGTGCACAGACCTGCTCCTCCCTCCCCACAGTACAGGGGTGGCTTAGTGTTCCAGGTCATCCTGACCACGAGGCCAGGAGGCAAATTGGACCAGCCAGGGGAGCTGCTGAGCTTTGGATGCCTTCCTTCCAGAGGAGCAATGCTGTGGGTGTTTGCAGAGAGGGCAGCCACAGCATTTTCGAGGGGGAAGCTGGTTTGCATCCCGATGTTCTCCCTCCAAGCCTGTCTCTGCCAGTGACTACGGCTGTCCTGGAGAAACCAGGCAGGAGCAGTTGCTTGAAACATCCCTCAAAACAGATTTTGCACTGGTTTAAAGCTCCCCCCAGGGGGCTTTAAATGCTGTTTAAACATTGTTAAGAATCTGCCTTAAATGAATCAGACCCAACTGCCTGTGGAGGGAAGGACGGAGCTGCCAGGACATCCAAACACCGTTATGGACCTTGCCATTCCCCTGGGGCTGCTCCGGAGACACTTTCTACCCAGAGACCACTGATGGACCTGCAGCCTCAGCTGCTCCTGCTGCCACCCAACTGGAGATTTGAAGCAATTTCATGTGCCAACGATGCCCATCATGGCTGCAATTAAATTGCCAGCCCCTGCTTTCCTTTCTGCGAGCAGGTGGTCTTTAATCAGCCTTTGCGTCACTCAGCTTTCCTGGCGCCTCCTCTGAGGGTAATGAGGAAATTGTTGCCTGTCCCAGTGATGTCCTCGTCATCCCTCCTCCTCTTCCTCCTCCTTCTCTTTCCAGGGATAGGTGGGGGTCATCCAGGGCAAACCCAGGAGGCCTGGGCAGGTTAAAGGCAATGGAGCAGGTTGAGCATGCACCCACGTGCAGCTGGATGGGGCTGAGCTGTGCCGCGCTCCAGCTGGGTGGACCCGAGCCAGAGCAGATGCTGTGCTGTGTCATTAATGTTCCCGAGATCATCAGGCCATGCTCAGCAAGGCCACGGCCCGGCAAGCCTGCTCCCGAGGACCCAGGGTTTGCTTCTGGCTGGCTCTCCATCTGGCCAGAGCTGGACTGCACCTGCCTTCTACTTGAGAAGGACATTTCCCACTTCAGCAACAGGAGCTCCAAAGCTCCCCAGGGCACCTGCAGTGATGCCAGACAGAACCCGGCACTCTTCCACTCCCAAAAAAGAGTTTATCCACTTAACTAGCTAAAACCAGCTTCCTGTGTTCTCCTGACCCTCAGCCTTCCTCCCTACAACCTCACCCTCAGACAGCCACTGTATCACAGAATCTTAGAATGGATTGGTTTGGAAAGGACCTTAAAGCTCACCTTGTTCCAACCCCCTGCCATGGGCAGGGACACCTTCCACTGTCCCAGACTGCTCAGAGCCCCGTCCAACCTGGCCTTGGACACTTCCAGGGATCCAGGGGCAGGCACATCTCCCCCTGGGCACCCTGTGCCAGGGCCTCCCCACGCTCCCAGGGAAGACTTTCTTCCTAATATCCAACCTAAACCTCCCCTCTCCTCCAGTTTGAAGCTGATTCCCCTCGTCCTGTCACTCCCCGCCGCCTCCAAGGATGCTGAGAGTGGCAGACGCTGGCACTAAGCACACAGCCCCTCTCCTCCAGGCACAGGCACGCTGTGAGTCGCCGGCTCATGGCTCTGAGCAGGGCGTCAGTGGCAGGGAGTGAGGCAGAAACTTATTAGCGGTGCTATTTCCCGGGATGCTGGCGCGGCGCGCACTATTAGTTCTGACTCGGCGGCTCCCTCTACAAAAGCGTATTGTCCCCTAATGGGAAATCTACAAGGCGAGTTTGACTTCTTTATTAAAAACCAACAACCAAAGGATGAAAAAAAATTGCCTCCCTCCACACTCGCTCTCTGGTTCTGCCTTCTCACAGCTCTTGTTCCTCAAGTGCCGTCACAAAACACTTCCCCCTCATTTTCTTCCTAGTTTTTGGCTTTTATTTCTTTTCCTTTTCCAGCTGAGAGAAATTCCCTTTGGTTGAGAGTGGGAAAAGTGACAGCTACTTAAACCCTGCCAGCATACAGACCCAGCATGGGGAGATGACCCACTGAAGTGTGGTCTTGAAAAAGAGGTGTTTATGCTGTCGAAAGCACAGTGTGGGAAGGATGTATTTAACCACCACCAACTCCCTGGGCACTGCCCTGCTCCCCCTCTCTGGAGCATGGGGAGGGATCTGAAGGAGAGACATGCTCATGGGACTTCACTCCCATCTCATAGCATCGCTGCCTTTATCTCCTTCACCCTCCCAGACTGACGCTGCCGCCAGCCCGGCACAGATCCCACAGCTGCTGCGAGACTGACGTGTTATCAACCCAACTGTCTCCATCACTGAAACCTCCCTCCAGACAAACCACAGTGTGCCTCAAAGTGACACGCCAATCTGATCCCTCTGAGTCTCCCAGCAGGAACCCCTCCTCCAGAGGGATTTCCACACCAGTCCTGCTCTGCTCCTCACCCCATGGTTAGCTGTGGCATGAGACACGTGCAATCCACACATCCATGGGGTGGGATACTCTTGCTGGGCTATTGAAGGCACTTTAATTTATTGAATTAACAGCACTGCTATGGAGCAGTTGCAGGGAAAGCACGAGAGGAACGTCAGGCACTGTACTTACAAACACCTCGATGGTGACAGGGACGGTGCTGTTGAGCGGCGGGTTGCCGGCGTCCTTGGCCATCACCGTCAGGTAGATGACCCCGTTGGCCACCTGCTCATAGTCCAGGGGGTGGTTCACGCTGATCACTGGAAGGGTGCACAGCATGGGGGTCAGGGGAGCACTCGTGGACCAAGCAGGCAGGCTCAGGGGTGGCCCTGTGGTGCCAGGAGCAGCGCTTACCTCCGTACCCTTCCGATACCGTGATGTCGAAGTAGTCGCGGAAGGCAGACGCCTGCACGATGCTGTAGGAGATCTGGTTGTTTGGAGGGGAGTCCTCATCTGACGCCTAGGGTGTGAGCAGAGGGAACACATGGGCATGGGAGCTGTGCCAGGGAGAGAGCTGAAGGGATGGGAGCTGCAGGCTGGGCCCAAGGAAACCGGAAAAGTGATGGAGGGAGGTGTGCCCATCAGGCACCCCAGCCTCCTCTCACCTGCTTCTCCCATGCAAGAAGGAAAATGGCTGAGGGGACCTGCTTTGGAACTTTAAAATGATCAGAGGCACTGATCATTTTAAACGGACAGAGGGAGGTTTAGATTGGATACTAGGTAGATGTTCTCCCCTGTGAGGGTGGTGAGGCCCTGGCACAGGGTGCCCAGACAAGCTGTGGCTGCCCCATCCCTGGAAGTGTCCAAGGCCAGGTTGGATAGGGCTTGGAGATACCTGGTCTTGTGGAAAATGTTCCTGGCCATGGCAGGGGGTTGGAACTGGCTGTAGTCTAAGGTCCCTTGCAAGCCAAACCATTCTGTGATTCTACTCCACTCCTGTCTCCCTGCTGCACATCCTAAGCCAAGGAGCTGCTGCAGTCCCTCACCCGGAGCCGGACCACCTGGGTGACAGAAGGCTCATTCTCCCGCAGGGCCCCCAGGTAGGCCTCCTTCTGGAAGGTGGGGACATTGTCATTGACGTCGAGGACGTTGATCCTGACACGCCCTGTGGTCTCCTCCCCGCCGCCATCGCGGGCGATGACGGTCAGGGTGTAGCGCTGCGTGGTCTCAAAGTCCAGCCGAGCTGTTAGGAGGATCACACCCGTGTCCTTGTCCAGGGAGAAACTGAGGGGACAGCAAAGGAAGGGCAAGAAGCCTTGGTGACCACACACTGGAGCTGGAGAGGCAGCAGCCTGGCAGCGTGAAGTTCATGGCTTTTTCCTGCGGGCTATTAGGTCCCAGAACACTTTGAAGAGCTCCGCACAGCTGAGCAGTGAGAAAACCTCAGTGCTGCTCCACAGGCAGAGGAAACGGGTGGAGAGGCCCCCAGATCTGTTCTGCTGGGCAGCCCTTGGGTATTCCCCAGTTTTCCACTGCAGGTGTGGCTCCAGCTCACTGCGAAACCATTTACTGGTCTCGAGCAATGCTGGTGCCTGCAGGTCCCAACTCAGCCAAGCAGTTAAACACGCTGAGCCTCGGGCACGTGCTGAACACACCCCTCTGGGATACAGCACAGACAGGGGTTCATGGGGCATCTCACAGGTGTAGGACATAGCCAGTGCCTTTAAGCGCCCTGTGACTGCCCCTGGTGAGGTTTAGAAGAGGATTTTGGAGGGATCAAACTCCTGCCAGTCAGTCGCACTCACCGGTCAGAGTCATCGCTGAAGAAATAACTGACTTTCCCATAGGAGCCCACATCGTTGTCAGTTGCCTGGAAAACAGAAAAGCTAATTAACAAATGAAGGTATTTATGGAAATGTTGCATTGAACACATGACTGCAGGCCTTGTGTGCTGCCATTTATCCCCCAAGAGCCGTGGGGCTGGGGCTGTTTGCACTCCCCTGCTCATCCAGAGATGGCTCTGAAGATGGACATGCTGCTGGCCAAAGCTGGGCCAATTAGAGAGGTTGGTAACACCTCTGTGATAACAGATTTAAGACTTGACTTCTCTCTCTTCCCTGAGAAGAAAACCTCAGGTGATGAACTGACCAAACTCCCCACACCCCTGTTCCCCTGCACTGTTGGAAGGAAGGAGGGACTGGGGGAAGAAAAGGTGTTTTAAGGGCTTTTTTTGTATTTCATTATCCTCCTCTGTTTTTGTTAGTAATAAATTCACTTTGTACTTCTAAGTCGAGGCTGTTTTGCCCTTGGAGTGTCTTCTCCCAGTCCTTATCTCATGAACCCTTTGTTAAATTTCTTTTTTCCCTTCTCTGCCCGGCTGTAGTAGGGGAGGGTGGGCGAGAGGCTGTCGTGGGTGCTGGTGTTCAGCCAGTGTCAAACCATGACAAGAATAGAGGAATAAAAACCTACTGCACTTCAGAGTGGCCCCCCAGGTTAAAATACAGGTCTGGAAAAGCATGGAAGGTGATTTCAATTTTGCTTTCCACAAGGACAGCCCTTCTGGGGGTGCAGTCTGCTCCACTGCCGTGGATTTAGTGGCTCAGGATGCTGTGGGATGCACCACCCACTCCACTGGCAGCTGCTGGAGCTGCAGCAGGCTGGTCATGGCTAAATGACCAGCACCTCCTGAGGAAGGTGTTCACAACTCACTGTGTCAGCTCTGGATGAGCAAGGCAAGATTTATTTATGTTTTAAAGTCTTTGCTCTAATGAAGATATAAAATATGCATCAGTGGCGGCAGGAAAAAGGAGCAGAAAATTTTATTTTTAGGTGAGGAAGGTGGAATGCAATACTCAAAATATCCCTCTTCTCCCTCAGTATATTTTCTAAATTGAGTCCTGTCTGGATTACTTGGAGACCAACAGGTCTGTGAAGAAGCAGGGTCAAAGACACATTTTATGTCCAGGTACTGGCAAAAGGCTGTATTTTAGGAGTGGCATGGAACACGACCTGTTCCTGAAACCTTCCTGATTTATCTATGGCCTTGATTACCCTTGACAGCGGAGTGGGAGCTTGAGCACAGCTTTGCCCCCACGTGCTGCTCACCTGCCACACCATGGGGTGCCAGAGAGCAAAAGGCACGAAAACCACGCAGGATTATTTAAGTTTTTCTCCCCAGACATTTCCCCAGCCTGAGCAGCGAACTCCTGCTGCCTGACGCCAGCTGAAGGCTGCTCTGGTGGATCCAGCCTTCCAGACCTACTGATTTTGCTGATTTCCCTCTCCACTGCTACAATGAGATTTCCTTTCCGTGGGCATTGGAATTGCGTTTGGCAAAATGGAATAAAGCTGTGGAAATCTGCCTGGAGAGATGCCCAGGGAGCGAGCAGCACCCACTCCTGGGGGACAAGTCCCTCTGGGGTACTCCTCCTCCTCAGAGGACATCCATGGAGGTGCTCCACCCCAGGCAGAGCCCGGCAACTTTTCCTTATGGAAACACCTGGAGAGAAGGGGGGTGGTCAACCCACCATCTGCCCACCCCAGCCAATTCACACTGGGGTTAATCCCCCACCCTAACACCTGCCACCAGCCCCTTCTTTGGGTCCTCTCTTCCCAAAATCCTTGAGTGCTTTGAGCACCCTCAGCACTGCCAGCCCTCAACCTTCAGCCAGGGATTTTTCCTATCCCTTACTTCTGTGCCCACACCTGCTGTGAATGCCTCGGTCCCATTAATTCCTGAGTGGCTGGTGCGAGAGCAGAGTCCAGAAAAGCATTTTCCATGCACCTGGATGGGCTGGTGATGAGATAATGATTTACAGGGGGTCTGACAGTACCAGAAAGTACGAGCAAAACAAATTCCCTTCATTTGGCCCCATACAATTGCACTCCTAAGTGCTTATTGCAGTGACAGACAACACTGGGAAAGTGTAATTTTCTTCAGATGAGAAAAAAAAAAAAGATAGGGAAGGAGGAAGGTTAAAAGAAGGTTAGTGAGGAGGGAACGGGAGCCCTGGGGAGAGGGGAGCCAGGAGGGTGGCTGGACCACAAGCTGTGAAGACATCAAAAGTGCCAGTGAGGCAAAAAGCCCCTCTCCGGAGGAGCCAGGACTGGGAAGCCTGACTCTGTCCCATCCACCACCTCGCCAGCCGGGCTAATTAATGCCCCTGATTTACACCAGGGGAGGTGGAAGGTGAGGCCAGCTTGGATGGCTTTCCTGGCAACTGAACATCACAGAGATAACGCTGGGCAATGGAGCAGGTTAGTTGAGCGTGACAGAGAACATGCAAAAAGAAAAAAAGCCAAACCGTGCACGCTCAGCATATTTAATTTGGGATCTCTGCCTGTTTCTGCATTACCAAGCTTTTTCCCCCTCTAAGGGTAAAAAGGATGCTCAGCTGCTCAAGCCCCTGGGGAGGAACACACACTCGCTCTGCAGACCGACGCCGAGGGCTCCCGGGGAGCACAGAACACCCAAAATCCCACCGAGCTGTCAGCAATCCCTGGGTACCAGCTGTTTTCCTGTGGCTTTTCCCCATCACTGACTGGTTTTTCCCCCCCAGCATGCAAGCATCCATTCCCACAGCCCGGGGAGGAAAGGCATCTGGCTGGAAGTTTCTCGGGGTTCCACCTGGAGAAGCAATCAAATGGCTTTTACGGCTCTCCTCTCCTGCCCGGAATATTAAAGCGGGATTTGCCCACTGGAGCCTGCAAAAGGGCAGGATGAAAACGCAGGTCCACATCTGTACTTTTATGAGCTGTCACCAGCGCAGACCATTTCTAAAAAAATCCCACATTTGTGCAGCTAAACTCTGGGAGAGTGGCAAGAAGAGGAAGCCTGGATAACCCAAAGGATTAATTTACTGAGCTGCAGCACGGCGCGGGCACCCAGCACATGAATCACACAGAAATACCCACTCTCTGTCCATCTGCATCCCTCAAGCACAAATATTTGGGATGTCTCTTTTTGTCCCACCAAGGGCCATCACATCCACCCTTCCCCACCCGCAGGCCAGAGACAAAAGCGAGGAGCTGGCGAGCGGTTCTGCTCCCGTGGGCAAATCTGCAGGAAAAGGGCATGTCGTCCAATTTGTTCGGGGAAACAATAGCAATGTTTGACATGTCATCAGGATTGATGGAGCAGAAATCTACATGGGAGAATTCCGTTTTAAACAGCTCCGTGGAGCTTCACCCGGTAATGGTTTAGACATTCATCATCCGCCAGACCCACTCAACGACTCCTTAAACTGCCGCAGATTAACTCTGCTCACAGCAGCTTCAGGGAGCACGGCAGGAGGAGTCGGCCAGGGCTCCAAGAACCAACAAGAGCCCTTCAAAGTGGCTCAGATCCCCCACGGAGCCCCTGGGATGGCAGTCCTCCCCCCAGAACTGTCCGACGGCGATGAACAGCTGGAAGTTGGTTGCAGGGATGAGCAGCGCTCACTGGAATGATGATCAGGGCTGCCAGGTCCTGCCTGGCTGAAGAGCCAAACCCTTCCCACCTTTCCCTCAGCCCGGTGCTGCGGGAGCAGGTCCCAGCTCTGTTTGTTCTCCTTCGCCCTCTTTGTTTTCCCTCCCTCACATGCACAAAGCAGGAAATAAAAATTGATGGGGAACAAATTGCTTTGGCCAGGAGCTCTCTGCTTAAAAGAGTCGTGGCAGGAAAGCAATTACAGGACGTCAAAAAGCTGTCAGGGTACCGGAATGACCCGGCAGAGCCTCGTCCCTGACTGCTCCTCTGGCTTGCTCCAGCAAGATGCCTGAGGCTTGGGAAAGCAAACAGAAGGAGGATTCCCATATACTTCCCAGCTTTTTTTTTTTTTTTTTCCGGTTTTCTAGGAAAGTGAGGCAGATGCAGTTGCTGCCTGGGGCTGACTGGGCAGCCACGGGCTGCTCAGACTGTGGTGCAAGAATTCCAGAGTGGGGAGCCATGCCCTGGCATCCTGCTGACTTTTGGAGCCACCAAAACCTGCATGTGTTAACCGGGCAGCCATCCAAACATCCCCTTCCCCAAGGCAACCTTCAGGTCCCAGGGGAACAACAGCCAACTGCTGGTAGCCCTGGGATTGGGATTTGATTTGCAACTTGGGGGGAGACAAACGTGAAGGGCCAAGGGCTTCCATGAGATGCAATCACCGGGCCGTGGAAGTGGAATGCAAAGCCGATGGAAAACCTACTTAAAGCTATTACAGAATGACTTCAGTCAGAAAACAGCCCTTTGGTCGGCACTGCCCGGCCCGGCTGTGTTCTTTCCCAGGCTTTTAAGGAGGCTGCCCGGTGGGAGGTGGCAATCAGGGCGAGCAGAGCCGGTGGCTGGCTGGCTCTGGAGCCCAGCAGCTCCAGTGATTAGGTGGGAAAGAGGGAGCGGGAATCAGGGCAGTGCCGCTGCCCCCGCTTCCCCAGCAGCTCCAAACCCTGCCCGGAGCCAAGGAGCTCAATCGGCGCTAATGACCCCAGAGGGCTGCGCTGAACCTGGCTGGAGGTGGGGAAAAAAATAGTCAATCAACCCCCCTGGGAATGGCAGAGCTTTTCCTCACCTCTTCTGCCAGCCACAGGGGAAAACAAGAGCCTCCCTGATTGTGTTTTATAACAGCAGCCCCTGCAACACCGGCTCCACTCAGGCAAGGTTAACACTTGCCTGGGCAGCCATGGTTTAGCAGTGATTTACCGTAGCCAGGCTGTTGGAAGGACTAGAGACAGGGCTTTAAAACATCAAGTGCCAGAAGATGGGCCCAAAAGTGAGATGAACAGGCTTTACCAGCATGGGTTTTCACTGGTGACACCCAAGACCATTTAAATGCCCACCTCGGTGGGTTTTACTGGAGCTGGGTGCAAGTCCTCCTGCACTAATGAAAAGCAGTGATTTCATATTCTCCTCTTGTCCCCCTAAATGGCAAGTGGCACATCTGAGCAATTAAACAACCCCACAACTGCCTGGCGTGACATCTCAATCACTTTGCTGTTGGGCCTCCAATGAATTTTACAGCCCAGCAAAGTGGAAGGAGTTAGGGTCAAAGTCTGGTGGAAGAAATATAAATCCTGAAGCGTTCGCAAGGGCTCTGGGAAGCCAGTCATGCCACCCACCATCTGCAACTCAACTCACCCAGGGGAGAGGCCCAGCAGGCAGAGGGGGGATAAAAGCAAAGGAGGAGGGATGAGCTGAACAGGTCCTTGCCAGGAGATGGATGTGAACGCGTTGCACCCCAGCCTGGAGAAAGGGAATGGCAAAGCCCAGCTGATTTGCACATCTCACAGCTCCCAAATGCCCAGCTCAGGTAAATTACCCTCCCCTTCACACCCCAAGGTCAGCCTGTCAGCAGCACCAGGGGCAGCTCAAGGTCATCTGTCCAGGGGTGACACTGTCGCAGTGTCACTCAGCCAGCAGCATCCGCTGGGTGCTGATTCCCATGGGAGCCTTTTGCTCGAGGAAACACAGCCTTGGATGCTTTGGGAGATGTGTGGAGGCTGAGGGCAGCTTCAAAAACAGATTAAAATCCCAGGAGTGCTGCTTCTACTGGAACTTAACAGGTGTAAAAGCATGGGGAGTCTGGGAGGGGATGTATCAAGGTGAAGACAGCGATGGCCCTGAAGGAACTGCTGAGAAGGAAGTGTGAGGCCAGGGTGGCAAAGAGCACCACCTCAGAAAAATTCTCCCCTGGACTCTCAGCCACATCCCGGATCACCAGGCAAAGCCAGCAGCAAGGGAAAAACACCCAGCCCTGTCTCCTGCTGGGAACACTGGGAGGCACGAGGGGGAATCCCGCTGCCTGGCTTGTGCTTTGCAGGATGCAATTTGGACAGCAGCAGGTCTGCATTTGCTCCCTGATTTTCCTTCCCATCTCACAAGCTGGGGTATTTTTCTTTTTTTTTTTTTTTTTTTTGGGTTGGGCAGGGGGAAGGGGCCAGGCTGTGATTTTGTTTTGCTTTCCTGCCTCTGTGCTCTCGCTGTGCATTTTTCCTGACAGCTCCATCAGGACAGGGAGCGGCTGCACAAGCTGCAGTAAGTGTCTCTCTCTCTCTCTCTTTCTCTCTCCACAGCGCTTGGGCTGTCATGATTCCCATTCCACCCCATTTCAGTCTCACGGATTGATATTTAGATTAAAGAGATAAACACAGCCAAAGAGCACTGGGCCCTGACAGAAAGATGAGGACTTCAGATCTGTCAATCACGCCTGGTAACTCCCTCCTCCCCTTCCCTTTATTTACAGAGCTGGCTTGATAAGAATATTTAATGGGAACAAGGAGTGCAAGCACATTTTTATACTTGTAAAAACCCAAGGAGCACGCAGGAAGAAGCCAAGCCATTCATGTTTAACTTTCCAGGCAATTTGGAATCGTCTGCTTTGATTATTTAACTCTTTACTGTTTCGTGTGTTTGCAGTTTTCCTCTCCTCTTGCAGATAAAGGATTCAATTTTCTTTTAAGCGGCAGGGAAATTGGAAGAGATTTTGTTCTGTTTAAGCACAGCTGGAGACAGGGCACTGGGGAGGGGGGGACTGAGAACAACAAGATCAATTAAGATGCTGACAGGGAGGGAGAACTGTATGGGCCATGGGTGGGGAGAAGGGCTGGAAGAAGGGACAAAGTCCAGGCTTGGAGGACATCAGAAATGTCCAGATGAGAGTTCTCCAGCCTCCATGAGCTGCTGCTGAGCCATGCTTTCATATTCCCACCAGTGCCCTCCGAATGCCCTCCTGCTTTCTTAGATACTCTCCCCACGTCTGAGCCTCTGCAACACCCAGCTTGCCCCAGACATGTGGCTGGCAGTCCCCAGTTACCACCACCCTGTCCATTCCTCCTCTGCAGCAAGGACTTTCCAGGATATTTTCCATTCACTTAAAGCATAAGGAAAGGACGGGGCTGGCCTGGGAGCCCTCCCAGTATTTCCCCATCCTGTACCTCCCCAACGCATGCAAGAAGGTAGAGCCTTTCCATCCATCACTGATTTGCAAGGGATTTCCCCACCTTACTCCCTGCCCTCAATGGCTGTGTCCTTATTCCATGCAACCTTCCCAAAATCAGGAGCAGTGGAGGTTTTCCCTTGAGGGGTTCCCTTCCACACAGTCACTGTCACCACGTGAGACAGAAACACAGCTCACGGTGAGCCCCTCACCCAGCAGCCTCTCAGAGCTGCAGCCTCTACTACTGCCTTTGACTGCTTCTGCCCCTCTGCATTCATTTCTTCTCCACAAAAAAGGGGAAGGAAAAGCTTTGGAGATCGCCAAGGAACAACAGACAGCGGCAGCTCCACGGATGTTGGGGGACAGCGAGTGCCCTCGGCCCAGGGGGATGGGGGATGTAGGGTGGGGTGAGTGCTGAAGGCAACCAGAGGAACCCCCAAAGGCTTCCAAAGCCTCATCCCACCCACATCAGGACTTGGAGTCGGACAAACCCAGAGGGCTGCAACTCTCTGGGCATCCCAGAGTTGCTCTGGGATGGCTGCAAAGCAGCACGATGGGACGTGGGAGCGCCGTGATGGGGTGCGGGAGCCCACAGACCACGGCATCATCCCTGCCAAACTCAAAGGCTGATGGCTGATTGGGAAAGTGATTTGCATCCTAAACAGATGTTTATTGATGTCTGCAACTCTCCTTGCCAGGGTGGGAAAAGTACATTATTACTTTCTTGTTGACTGGAGTTTACAGTTGGCTGGAAAGAAGGGGGAAGAGAATCAGGCTGGGATTGATTTTCCCATCCCCAACACGAGGCCAAAGAGAGATCGAAGCAGCAGAAGAAAACTGACAGCTGGGTGGTAAAGGAGAGGAACTCTGCCAACCAAATTAAAGGTTGATTTAATGAGGAGAGTAATGGAAGGTTAATTAGCGCATTTACTTCATTAGGTTCTTACTAACAAGGCTTCTCCTGAGGAAGTGCAGTGGCAGGGAGGGGGAAGAGGAGAATCCAGGTGAATGGTATGTTGGGGATGATGCTGAGGGAGGGGACAACCCATGGAGGGTAGGAAAAAGGGACTGCACAGGAATGGGAGTCCATGTGTGTGTATATATACTGAGTCCACAGATTACACACGTATGTAAGAATACACAGGCTAATGCACTAGCCAAAAAGACAGGGAGACCATCTCTTCACCTCCTCCTTCAAATAATCTGAAAATTTAAATCCAGATTTCAATAAAAAACAGGGAAAAAATTGGTGGTTTTTACACACAAGACTGCCTTAGAGATTCAGGTTATCAAGCCCCAAAGGAACATGGTGCTTGTTTTACCTGCCTTGCCACATATCACAAGGTACAGAAAATCATTCCTGTGCTGAAATCAATGCCTGTTGGTTGATTCAGGCACCACAACTGAGGTCTGCTGAAGATGCTCACACTGTTCCTGAGGGTCTCCAAAAGATAAGTCTGGAAAGCCCAGCAGCAGCTTGCCCGAAAGTATAATGTGTGTGTGTGTTTGTGAACACTTAAAGTTCTGAAAAGTTTCCACATCCCTTTCAGACTTCTTGAGGGTGGTTGTTGTGAGGAGAAACCCAACCCCATCTCAGACCAGAGGTATTTCAGGGTAAGGAGGACACCAAGACAAGGCAGAGAGCGTAACCTCACAGGGATGTGGGAGGAGGAGATCCCACAAGAGAGAAGGAAGTCATTAACTCAGCAAGGATTTGGGACAAATAGTTACACAGACCATCCCAGAGAGGTGTTGAAGTGATTTCCAAAGCATGGCTCGTCTGATCCATGCCTGGCCTGTGTGGAGTCAGGAAGAGCTGGCAGGAGAGGATCAGGAACAGCAGGGGCTAATGCCTGCTGGGAGATGCTTGTGTGGGGCTTGAAGGAGGGTAAGTGGGCAATCCATGTCTCCCTGCCTTTCCCCCCAGCTCACTGCTGCTTGCCAGCCAGCTGATGGAGCCCACAGCCACAGATCCCAGCCCATGCAGCCAAGCCAGAGCAGGGCAAATAAAGCGGAGAGGAGGGATCACGGAGCGAGGATTGCTTTCCACACTTCCCCGGAGAACCGTTTTTCTCCAGACCCTCCAAGGCAAATCAAATGCATTGTTGTGTTAAAAACGAGTTACTCTTGGTTTGTTTGGGCTTTAATGATTTTGGTTATCGGAGCTTTTCAGGAGGACTTTGCTGTGCAGATCTGTAGTGCACAAGGAGCTTAAGGAGATCTCCCGCCCCTTAATTCCCACCTCCTGCTGGGCTGTCTTAGGCCCCTTCCCCATTTCTCCAGGTGTAGCACATCCCCCAGCAGCTGGAGCATGGCTTTTGGAGCCCTTGGCAGCTGCTGGCAAGGCAGCAGTGTCCGAAGGCAGGTCTGGAGGGGCTCTGTGCTCTCTGCTGTCACACCCTGCAGCTCTGCAGCAAGGCAGGAGCCCGAGATCCTCAGTGTGACAGGCGTGAACACAGGCTGGCACCTTCCCTGAGCTTCCCAGCCAAGCATCACCCAAGGAACAGGAGGGGATGCTGGGCTGAACTCCTCCTCCTCCCCCTGTTGGAGGGAGCCCACTGCAAGCTGGGCTGGGTCTTGGTGACCCCAGAAGCAAGGCCATGCTTATTGAGCTTCTTCCACCAAAAAAAAGCTTCCCAGCTGGAAGCTCCATCCTGCTTTCCCCCTGGCCAGGTGCCACAGAAGAGCTCCTCAGCCCAGGGGACTGCTTCCAAACGCTCCAGGCACGGGAAAGGAAGGAGCAGAGATGTGGGCAACTATGTCTGATGCCAGAGCAGCATCAGTTCCCTTCACAGCAACTGGGCACGGCACCCTCAGGCTCCCCTCTCTTCTCCTGTCCCAGCTGAGGTGCTAAAGGAGGGCTTGTGAAGCAGTGACACTGCAGCTGCTGGCAGTAAAGGGGCCTGGAGCAAGATGGGGAGTAACAGAACAGGTTTTCCTGCCTCCAGGACCTGAGAATTAGCACAAGATGTCCCTGCCCAGGGCAGTGGAGTTGGAACTAGATGGTCTTTAAGGTCCCTGACAACCCAAAGCCTTCTATGGCTCTGATCATGGCCACAGCTGGACACAGCCATTCACCTCCCTTAGCAGGGTCCTTCCCCAGAGCTTCCTATCACAGAGCCCCGAGTCCCCTGCCCCGAGCCACAGCATGCACCACACCTCTCCAGGGACCATCCTTTCCTGCTATTAGGCGAGCCAGCACCCATCAAAAGCCACTGGCCACCAGGCAGGCAGGCCCTGGCAGGGGTGTCAGAGCCCCAGTTAATTCAGGGTGCAATGTATGTTCTCGCTGCCTCGTTCCTGGAAGGCATGAAGTTATACTGGCTGCCTGCTTGCTCAAGAAGTGTGAAATTCTTTCTCTGACCTTTTCTGTTATGTTATTAAAAGGCTTCATGGCCAGTTGTTTCAGTAAAAAAAATGGTATTTCAATATCTGCTGGTAGCTGGGGCAGAACTGGCTCATCTCTTCAGGCTGAGCTCTGCTCACCTCCCTGCTTTGCTCCAGCCTCACAGGAAGTGTGTTTGCTGCTGTGTGGGACCTCCAAGCCTTTCCAGCTTGCTTTTTCCTGGCACAGCAGAGTCTGGGGCAGGAAAAAAAATGAATTTTGCATGGAGAGAGGCCTCTAACAACTGCAGAGCCCTGGACAGGCTGCTTGTTCTTCAGTCATCACGGACACGCAATGGACACGTGACTCCAAACAGCCACAATTTATGTGACCTGGAAGCTTTGGCTGGAGTAAGGAGCCTTTCACACTGCTCTCTGCAAAAGCAGGAATCCCTGGCCTAAGGGGATTATCACATATATGAACAATCGTGGAATCATTAAGGCTGGAAAAGGCCTCTGAGATCATCAAGTCCAACCACGAACCCAGCACCGCCAAGCTCACCGTGCACCCAAAACCCTTAACACCACATCTATGTGTTCTTTGAACACTTGCAAGGATGGTGTCCCCACTACTTCCCTGGACAGCCTGTTCCAATGCCTCACCACCCTTTTCACTGAAGAAATTTTTCCTAATATCCAATGCAAACCTCCCCGGGCGCAACTTGAGGCTGTTTCCTCTTGTCCTGTCACTGAGAAGAGACTGACCCCCACTTGGCTGTTCCCTCCTGTCAGGGAGTTGTGCAGAGCCACAAGATCCCCCCTGAGCCTCCTTTTCTCCAGGCTGAGCCCCTTTCCCAGCTCCCTCAGTTGGTTCTCATGCTCCAAGAGTATGGAGGCAGGAGAGAAGGCTGCCTTGGGGCACACTGTGGGCTCCCTGCACGGGGCAGGAGCTGTTCCCACGGAGCCTGGGCTCTCCAGATGTTCTTGTGCAAGCAAATGACCACCTGAGTCTAAACAATAAATGCATTCCAGAGACAGAACTGAAGACAGATGGATGGACAGGGAGATGGAGGCAATGCTAAGCAGAGAGCAAACAAAATCCTAGAGGGCGAACGAGGTTGTGCCGTGCGAGGGAAGCGGCTGAGGCTTGGCCAGGAATCCACGGATCCGAGCCCCGGGCAGAGGGAAGGAGGCAAGGAGTGGAGAGCAGGCAGCAGCTCTGGGTCCCTGCTGGCTGCCTGCGCTTGGGGCTGTTTCACAGTTGATTTATATGTGTAACAGGCAATGTTTCTCTGCTGTCACTGACATGAGGAGCTGAAATGCTGCAGGAACAAACGGCCATTTGTCACTGCAAATGAAGTCTACTTGCTCCTTCCTTTTGCCTTTCCCTTTCAGCTGGCCAAGCTGAGGGCAGCCTGGAGAGGGTGGCATTGAGGAGAGCCTTCCCCCTCACCTACACATACCCCATCAGGCACAACCAAGGGGGAACAGCCAGGATGCACTCACTGGAATATGGGCAAACAGCCCAGGGGCTTTTGGGCTGCTGGGAGCAACTTGTCCTCCTTCCCCAGAACACTGGGCTGGGCAGAAGATTAGCAACCTCCCCTTGCCTCAGCTCCCGTGGTTTTAGCTGCTTGTCTCCCTGCCAGGAAGGTGCTGCAGGCACTGCTCTGTCCTGCCAGCTGTGCCCGGCCATCTCCAGCAGCAGCTGGCACGAAGCCTCCTGCCACCCTTCAGCAACCACTCACCCGGCCCACGCACTCCCCCGTTCATCCCAATCCCACAAGCCACCTCATTTATCCTTAGCACCCTGAGCCCCACCACCTCTCCAAACGTGCACTTATTTGCACAAAGAAGCGCAAAAAGGGGAGGCAACAAAAGTCCCCTTTCATGAGGAGGCCATGCAGCAGCCACCAAAGAAGTGGGCATGCCACGTGGCTGGCCAGGCGTTCTCCAAACCCCCATCGCTAATCCCTGTGCATCAACATCCAAGACTTCTTGAGCAAGCGGAAAAGAAGGAAGAAAAGGAAAGGAGGAATTTACTAGCGTGGAAAGCAGGCTTTTTGTCTGCAGCATGTGGGACAGGTGGGGAGACATGGCGCAGACGGGCAGAGGGCTGCAGCTCAAAGGCCGCAGCAGGAGGAGCTGGTACTTTATGAGGGTTGTTAAAAGTTTGGGATCAGCTGGGAGGGCAATTTGGATTTCAGTGCTAATTACATCCATTCTGATTTATCACAGAAGATTCAACTCCTGGCATTCTGTGCTCGCTCTGAAATGCTGGCATAGCTGGAAGTTGGGGAAAGAGGAGACGCAGTAACAATCTCATTGTTTAGTGTCTGACGGCCTGACTAGCTAAACATCTGCTTGAAATATTAATAACTGTCAGATGGGAACAGCTCGGGGGCTCTACACAGTTTCACACCATCTGTTTGTAAAGTAAACACACTTACGCGCAGGCACATACACCCAGCTCCTTTGTCCGGGCTTTTATCCTCTGAATGGGCATTCCTGCACGGATGGGAGACCAGGGGCTGTGCCTCGGGAGAGCAGGGGGACAAGGAGGGGGCAGGAGGGCAGCTGGAGCAAATTCATTGGAGAGGGAGCCAAGCAAACTCATTGATGACTAAAGGCAGGGGTAGTGACGCACCCGAAGTGTACCGGGGGGTTTGGTGCTCCCTGCTGGGATATTCCCCATCCCAAAGGAGCTTTGATGGCTATTCCAATCATATTTCAGCACGTGGTTCTTGCTCTGCCCCACACTGGCACCGACACCCCTCTCACACACCAGGAAATGTGTCTTCTCCATGAGGATTCCAACCAACCCACAGAGGAAGAAACGAGCCCCATGGAAACGCCTTGGGCTACCACCACCACCTCTGCCTGCCTCTGCTCGGCTGCCAGCCACGTAATACCACGCTCTGCTAAACAGAGCCATTCCCCCCTTTTCCATCCTTCACCCTTCCAGTGGCTCGACCGACCTCGGTTTGCTTGAGGAAGATGATGCTTCCCAAGAAAAGCCACGCCAGGGTCACCGTGACCACCGGGATCAGTATCTGCAGGTGAAATGCGGTGCAAGACTCTCTTGGAATTCCTGGCATGGCAGGAAACACACACACACATCTCCCAGGGAACAGGAAAGGTCAAGACAACTGCTCCAAAAGCCTGTGAGAAGGCTACACCCCACCACCAGCACCTCCTAGTGCTCCCTCCCCAGGCTACCCCTCGGTGAGGGACACCACAGAGCCAACGCACGTGCCAGGGACTCGGCAAAGGGAGCTGGGATGCTCCTACTCACGTGGACCTGGAGGACAGTGGTGCCCACGGTGGTGTTCTCCCAGAGGCTGACGTTGTAGAGGACCTTGCTGAAGACGGGCCGGTTGTCGTTCTCGTTGATGAGGTTGATTTTCACCCGCGCGAAGCCGACGTGGTCCGGGACGCTCTCGTTTGCGAAGAGCTGGGCAAAACGGGAAGGCAAGGGGAGGGTTGGAGGCGCTGGGAAGCTTGGGAGAGTTACCTGTCCTTCTTTAGTGGAGAAAACAAGGCTCCTCACCAGCTCCCTCACCAGCTGAGCCAGCTAAAGGCAAACCACCAACAGAGCTGGAGCAGAAGGATGGGGAGGGTTTTGGCGCCTGATAGATGCTCTTAAACAAAGTTTTATGCTCTATAAAGCTTTTATGGCCCTGCTCTGCTTAAGCTCTTGCAGCTGAGCCTTTGGATGGTAGAAAGTGCAGAGCAAATCTCTTCCCCACCTCCTTCTTTATTATAATTTCCCATTTTTTGGCTGCTTTGTAGTGCTCTGCTGTTTCATAGTGGGGATTATCATAGAATGGCTTGAGTTGGGAGGGACCTTTAAAGGCCACCTGGTCCAACCCCCTGCCATGGGCAGGGACATCTTCCACTAGACCGGGTTTCTCAGAGCCCCATCCAACCTGACCCTGAGTATTTCCAGCAATGGGACATCCACTACCTCTATGGGTAACCTATTCCAGCATTTCACCACCCCCATGGAGAAAATCTCCTTCCTTACACCTAATTTAAATCAACCATCAAAAACCATCCCCCCTTGTCCTACTGCAACAGGCCCTGATGAAAGATTTGTCCCTGATGAAAGATTTGTCCCCACCTTTCTCCTAGGCCCTCCTCAAGTACTGAACAAGAGAGAGGAAGATGGTCAGTGGTCACTCTTAGGTCACACTGAAAACCATGGCTGTCCCACAGAGCCCAGGGGTGCAGCCTCACCGAGAACTCATAGCGAGGAATGGTCTCGAAGTCCAGCGGCACCGCCACGCGGACACGGATGTCTGCCTTGCCCTGGATGGAGGTGGGCGAGATGATGAAGTGGTTGGAGTTGTTGCCCACCAGGTAAACCTCAAAGACGCTGTTGGGACCCTGGGAAGAGACAGAGAGAGGCTGGTGTTTTACACAAAATCCACGTGCACATGGGAGGATCACCCCAGGCCATCCCTGCAATGACCCCACGCGGCACACGGAGGAGAAGCCCCTTTGGCTGGTTGAAGGTTCCCACACCACACAGGGTGTCACACCCTGGGGGCACAGCGTGGGTGCCTCTCCCCTGCAGAGGGCTCTTTTCAGGAAGGCAGCTCAAACTGGGAACTGGAACAACTCCTCTCCCAAAGGCTGGTGCAGCAGCAAGGCCACCAACACAACAGTAACTTTCAGAGCCGTGCTCTGAGCGTGGCCCTCTTCCCAGAGCACGGCCCAGCAGAGCACATGAAAAGCAAGCTCAGAAGCTGCCAGAGATGAATTTCCAGTTTTCCCTGAATGACCTCCCTCCTATCAGAAAAAGTGGCCAATTAAATGCACGAAAGGGCACTAATAGCAAAAGCTGCCTAAGTGTGACCGCTGAGAGCAGGTGACATGAGCAGAATCCCTGCCTTGCCCTTCTCCTCGCACACCTCCATGCAATCCATGGAGCTGAGGGCACACTGAGCATCTCCCAGTGGAGCCCCAGAGTAGGAACAAGCTCCAGGGGCACCCACAGAACCACACAAGGGCACCCAGTGCCTCAAGAGCCCAGCAGTGCTCTGCTGGTGGCTGGTGGGAGCATCTCAGGGTAGACTGGTACCTTCCACGAGCTTCTTTTAGTGCCAAACTAGGAGGTGAGGGATACTCCTGACACCCCAGACCCACCCCTGGGAGGGAGGGAGCAGAGGATACAGAGAATGGCAGAAGGAAGCATTATTTCCCAAGCTGTTTTGCATCTTATCCTCAGGATGTCGATTTGCAACAAATGACCATTTTCCACCAGTGACAGGAAGCTGCTTCACTGAGGAATTTCTGCCCATCTCTGCTGCTGAGCCCTTGGGATCTCTCCCAGAGCCTGTGCCCTCCCTGCAGTACAAGAAAGCACCGTTTGTGGCAGCGAGATGCGAGGGATTTTCTTGGAAGCCAGAGACGAGCCAAATTGTTGGAGGTGTGAGATAAAAGTTGAAACATCAAAAGAAATCCAAGTATTTGCAGGACGACAGTCAGGTGGATTAATTCCCCTCTAGCTGGGGAAGGAGATCAGCTTCAGATACCCACTATCCCTAATTAGCAGCCCCTCGAGTGCCTCAAACTTCCCGCGTGAGGTCTGGAGAAGGGGGATACAGCTGCCTCTCGGGAGGGCTGCTGCGAGCTGCCATTTATATATTTATTCAGCTATTTATTTTTTTGCCTCGGCCCCCATGCTGCTTGCCTTGCTCCTGGATCCCGGAGCTTGCGAGCCCCCTGCGGATGCCTGAAAGCAAATCTGAATATTCAAATTGTTATCAGCTGCCCAGCAGAAGGGCCTGGCTAAGCCCGGCTCACAGCAAGGACCCCCCACTCCAGAGGAAGCCACAGGGAGCTGCTTACATTTCCTTCACCCCCTCCCTACCTGCTCTTGCCACCCAGAGCAAACAATGGATTTGAAATGTGATTGGGAAGAGGAAAAAACAAGCGCTGCATCCCCGGGCTCTCAAAGGTCCTGGTGTGCAGCGATCACAGCCAAGCATCATTTCCTTGCAGTGCCAAGGATGAGGATGTTATCAGTGACCTGCTTTACGTGCTCATTCCCCTCTCCATCCCCTGACCTCCCAGCTCCTGCACAGCTTGAGTTTTTCCCCACTGCTGCAAAAAAAACCCCGAGTCTTTTGCCTTCCTCTAGAGCCACAAATTAAGGAGCAGCCTGCCAAAGCTCAGCAACCTTACAATAATAAACCTGTCTCCTTCCGAAACAAACTGATCCATAAAAAAAACAGGTTTTGGAGAGAAATTTGCTATTGCCCGACGCCGGGATGCAGCCACATGTTTTCCAGCTCCCCTCATCCCACGCCAGCACTCGGGGCTCACCCTCGCCGTGGCTCGAGGCTGCTGCCTGCTGCCTCCTTCCCGGCAATCGAACCTCTCAGCCAACGATGGAAATTTCGTGTCAGTTCAGCTAAAGGACAACTGGAGCTGCAGTGGGGCATCATTGTAATTTCGGCTTCGTTGCTCTCTGCGCGCGGATTCCTCGGTGCGCGCAATCGGAGCCGCGGCCCCGCTGCCTCACCAACCTCACACCCATCCCCTGCTTCCAAAAAAGCCACCCCTGGCTGATCATGCTGCAGCTATGGACAATTTGTGACAGGCCCCACGTGCCTGATACCCCTCTGAAATTCCCGGGGGAGCACCCTGGGCACAGGTGGGACTGGCAGGCAAGGGCAGGAGCTCAGGTGTGAGTTGCCAGCAGGTGGGTGCAGGTGTCACTTCCAGAGGTCTGAAGCTTCAGGTGGGACCCACTCGTGCACCTGCTGTGAGTCATGGCCAAAAATCTGCTCTCCCAGCTTGCAATCCACACTCGCATGGCAGAGTTGACCATGAATCAGGAAGCTCCCTCTCCCATCAGGAGGCTGGGGCAGCCACATCAGCTGTTTCAGCTGGGACTGAGGATGGAATATCATTTTTATTGCTGTTTTTTCATCCGCTTTCACCTCCTGGCTTCATCCATCACTTCTGCTCCCACCTAGCCCCTTCCCTCATGGGAGTACACCCGGAAATGCTCCAGGAATTACTCCACCTTCCAGCAGTCACAGCAAGTATTTAGCATCACTTACCAAGGGCTACACAAGAAAACAAAGTAAAGAAAAAAATTAATTGAAATCCCTAGACAAGCAGACAGCCCTTCCTCAACCACACCATTCCCTGAGGTGCATGGGGAGGTTGATTTCCTGCAATCATTTTCAGCACCAAGTGAACTAGATTTGGAAAAAGCAGGTCTGGGAATCCTCGGTTTTGTCCTTTCCACGCTGCCTCAGTACAGGTCTGCCTTTGGGTCCCCCGGTGCAGTTTGCTTTTCCAAAATGGAGAGCCCTGCCTTCCTGAAGCACAAAATCCAGTGCAACTCCAGCTTTCCTCCCAGTCACTTTCTAGACATGGGCTATGAGCTATTAAAATCTATGGAGGTTTGAATATTCCTCATCCTGGGAAGTTTACAACGAAAGGAAAGAGCTGAGAGTTCAGGAGCCGAGGTGAAGGAAGGGGGAAGAAGAAATTGGTGGTTTTTTGAAAGCAATTAGTGCCTTTTTGCACAGCTTGGATAACTTACACCGAGCTCTAGTCAGTCAGACACAAATAATGCTTAATCCCTGTACCCATTTAACTCAGGACACCCTCTCTGCGTGGTGCCTGCCTCTCTGCCACTGCCCAGCCAGCTTGGGCTCCCAGCACCCCTCTCCCACCCAATGCCAATAACCCTTTTGAGGGCTGGGCACTGGAGCTTGTCCCCTGCATCCCTGAGGAACTCACTGGGCAATGCAGGATGCCTGCAGCAAAATGCTCCCCAACCCTGCTGATCCTCCTCCCCACGCTGGCAGCCCTATTCTCCCATCTTTTTGTCCATCCTAAGGGCCAGTCCTTGCCCATTTGCCTCCCTCCTGGAGGAGTTTTCTCCTTCCCCGCTCTCCCCAGGTTATCTGCTGAATTCCACACACGCCTGCACAGACGGGATCAATCTGAGGCTGCCTCGCCTTCAGCTTATCTCTGCTCCAAATGATTGATTTTCCCTCTTTAAGGGTAATTTGCTGGTGAATTCCATGTATTGCAAAAACCCCCGTGAAATCTAATTCAGCCCGACTGGCAGCTGGCACTTTTGGGAGAGAATACTTGTGCACCGTCAATTCCCCTTTACAGTTTCTTGCCATGTAGATCATATTTATAGTGCTTGTGCCTGTCATATGCATATATATGTCCTGGATGATTCATATATTGCCACCTGCACACGCATGGGCACACAGGATATCCTGGTGGGGGCTGCTGGTGGAGCTCTGTGCAACAAAGAGAGCGTACTCCCATGGCCCGGGTTTCCCTTGTTTTAAATTCCCCATTTGCCTTCCTCAATATGATTATTTTAGAGAATTGTTCCAAAATGATTTTGAAATGTCAGGCCATCACAGTGGCGCTTCAGACAGCCTCTGCCCTTTTCTTCCTCTTCGCTCAACCGCGTCGGGGAAAATCAAGTGGAAGCCATGGTGGGAGAGCTGGTTCCCCTCGCATGCCCTGGGAGAGGAGGCTGCTGCTTCCCTTAGCACTCATCCATGGATCTCGGAGCCACAGGAAATGGGGGATGCCCAGAAGGATGCCCTGTCCTTTTTCCTGGATGGCCAAACCCTTGCCTTCTCCCCGTGATCAAGCCACCAGGTACAGAACACCAGCATATCCAAAAGAGACATCTGTGTCCCCCCAAATCAGCCAGCCCAGGAGCAGATGAGCCCTCTGAATTATCACCAACCCCTTCCACAGCTCAGGGCTCCCATTCTCAACCTGGAAACAAACTTTTAATGCTTTAATCTTCTGCCTCATACACAGGATTTATTCGTCCCTGCCAAACTTCAACAACGTGAATGAGAGGAGGAGAACCCAACCACAGCCCAAGGGTTGTCCAGCTGAGTGTAGGCTCAGGCTGAACACTGGGAAACTTCAATGGATTTTCATAAACAGCTCTTGAATGGCTTGGGAAAGCCTCCTCAAGGGCCTGCTCTGTGTCTGGCAGAGAGAGGAACTCAGCTGCACAGCAGTTAATGCTTTTTTCTCTTCCAGTAAGCCCTAGAGAATGCAGAAAGGAAAACCAGTGCACCTGGTTGAACACCTCTTGGCTGCACCCCAAATCCACGTGTGGGGCCACCTCAGCCCAAGCTGGCTGCATCCCTCCTGAGAAGCTCCCCACTCCCACCTCGCACCCCCAGGCAGCTCCTCCTGGAGCAAGACCCTGGCCACATTTGGGGGGTGGAAGCTGGGAGCTCGCAGGGGCTGGACTCCAAGGAAGGGCTTCTCCTTGGAGACACTCGCTTGGGCACCTTGTCTGAGAGGTTAATGCCAGCCAAGCTGCAGAAAGGCACTTACAGCACAGAGGGAAACCCAAGCACAGGCTTTCAGTGTGGTCCTGTGTGCCTCGGAAATGCACTTCTAAGTGCTTTGCTGAATTGTTTCTACTGACTCCTTCCAAAAGCCATCATTTCAGTTTGTGCAAAACACACCAGAAGAAAGGAAGACCGAAAAGCCCACAGTTAAAAAAGGCTGTGTGGGCCTGGTTATAAAAAACCTTGTTTAACAGCCTTGGCAGCCCACACAGTGTGTTTTAAAGGCCCAGCTTTACAAAGGCACAGTGACAGGAAGGCTCCCCAAAACCACCCAGCCCCACAGGACCCCTGCACAGAGCAAGGTCCAGGCGTGGGCTGCTCCAATCCCAGCAGGACCTCAGCAATCTGGAGTGCTGAGGGAGCACAGCCTGAATCTTCTGGAGGGGCCAGAACAAGGCTGGGGGGCTCGGCTCAGTAAAGAAACCAATCTGCCAGGGGACTCTGCCAGGACTTCATGACATAAGTTGGGAGACAGGAGACAAACTCGAGCAAAGTGATCTTCCCAAAGACTCCAGTTCTGATTTCCCATGTCTCAACCCATCTGCTCTCATTTATTTCTCTCTCTGCTTTCCCCTGGAGATGTGTATAGTTCTCTTCTTGTTTCCCTCTGCCCCTTACACAGACGAGTCGTGTCATCTCCAGTGCTGCCAGAATCGCTCCTGTCAGCCACGTCCTCAGTCACATCCCTGCCTGAAGACCTCGTTCCTTGCCAAGACATCCACAGAGAGATGAGAGAGCCCGGTGCCACCTCGGCTACCTCAAATCCAGATGGTTTGTAAAACCCTCACAGCTCTCACGGGGTGCTCAAGCATCCAAAATATCACTGCCAGGCAACTATCTAACCCTTCTGTAGTTTTTCCACTGGAAGTTGGTGGGTCTTCAGAGTTCTAGAAATAATTCTCTGGGAAGCAGGGCTGGCTGCAGGTGCTGTTCTATCTCATACACCTCTTTATCACAACCTGGGCATCTTCTCCCCATTTTTTCCCTCCAAAGTGCTACCTTGATGGTTAACCCAGTTGCAAGCATCCATGAGAGGAAATAAGGAAGATCCATTGCAGGATAATGCAGGGGAAAAAAAAGTAACCAATTGCTTGTAACTTTCCTCCCTCCAGACATTCCAAGAATCAGTTCTCCTCTGCTTCTCATCAGTGAAAATAATGCCATGGTCAAAGCAATCCGTGCTAATATGATGGTCTCTGAAGACGTGTACAGTAAAACTCCTTCAGACTCCCTCAGCACCAGAGATCCTCTCTCAGCAGTTTTAAAAATCTCAGCCAATTCTTTTGGGGAAATCTCAGGAAGTTAAAGAAATACATCAAAAGAACAGCATCTTTATTTTTTTTTTCTGCTGGTGCGATGGGGGAGGCAAGGCTATTTTTTATTCTCCCATTTTAAAATTAGCAAGGCTGAAAAGTGAATTCTTGAATGGGAGTCACTCCAGTTAAAATGAGCTTTTAACCAGAAATAATGACAGATCCTTCATGCTGGTGGCACAAACAGAAGTGCTACAATGCCCTTCAAGAATGGATCTGCTGACATCTCTCAGAAAGCATGACAGCGGCTCTATTCAGAAACTATCCTAAGCATCTGTCATATCCATATCTTCTTTATTAGCAATTGACATTTTCAAGAAAAAACAGTCTCTTTATCTGCTTAATAGCTCATCTGCACCTCTTCAGGCTGAACTCATAACTCCTGGACAGTGACATCATGTCACCGGGAGATTATTAGCTCTGTGTCATAATCACTTCAGATGAAAAAAAATGGGATTTCTGGGTGGCTTGACGAGATCGGGTGAACTCCACCCAGGGCTGGGAAATAGCAAATACATCTTCTGAGCCAGAAAAGGCATCTTAAAAGATCCACATTTTAACTGACCCAACAGGATTTTGGGGGCTAGGGGAGGATGTTTTGTTTCCCATCACCTGAAGCAGCAGGAAAACACCCTGATGATGTTTTGCCATGATGTTTGCTGGATGGAGCTCTGAGCCACCTGGTCTAATGGAAGGTGTCCCTGCCTGTGGCAGGGGGGCTGGAACAAGATGATCTCTCAGGTCCTTTCCAACCCAAACCATTCTGTGATGCCACTTGTTCTGACAAATCCTCTCCCCTCATCTCCTGCCCAGCCTGAAGCAGAATGGGAACAGCAGGAGCCTGCAGGCAGAGCCTTTCCAAAGGATTTTGGACAGCACACCATGAGGTGTCAGCACTGGTTTGGAGCTTTCCACCAGCAGTGTGGCGGGGCTGGGCGGGGGGGACCAGCACACGGGAGCAGCCAGACGTGAACTGCACAAGTCAAATAATCAGAGTAATTGAAGGCTGGGAGCCCAAGGCTGGGAAGCAGGCTGCAGTCAGCCCCCAGCACGGCACGGGTCGGGGCGTGACAAACCGGAGCTCCGCTGACACGTGGGGGGAACAAGCCTCCAACACCCCTGGCTTGTTTGTGGTGATGAACTGGCATCCCAGTCCTCCCCGTGCTGATGGGCACCCCTTCCCTCCTCTCTGACAGCAGCAGCACCCGTGCCTCGTGGGGCAGAGAGCTCGGGGCTCCTGCCTTCCCTGTCCCTGGCAGGTTCCCTTGGGAGCCCAGAAGAAAAACTCCTTTGCTAAAGCAGGCTGGCAAAGCACTGCCCGACAAGAGCCCTCGGAAGCAGGCGGGGTTCAGCCTCCCAGACAATCCTGTTTTCTGCCTCTCAGGGGCTGTACAGTCCTGACTGCACAGTCCTGACTGTACATTCCTGACTGCACAGTCCTGACTGCACTGGAGCTCGTGCCATGCCTGCACGCTGGGGAGGGAAAATGCACTTGGGGTACACAGCAAACAGAGCAGCGATAAGAACTGAAAACGGGGATCTCGGGACAGAACTCTGCCCTTCATCACGGAAGGTTCCTCAGTGACTCCTCCCCTGCACACCCCAAAAGCAAACCAGTGCTACCCCGCAAAGGAGGGGCAGGATACCTCACCTCATCCTTGTCCTGCACCTGGATGAAGAGGGGAAGGGCAAAGCCCACCTGGGCCAGCTCTGGGATGGCCACGCTGTACTCGGAGCTGTTGAACTCGGGCGCGTTGTCGTTGACGTCGATGACCAGGATGTTGAAGGTGGTGGTGACGCTGGCGTTGGACGGGGTGCGGTCATCGTTCAGCTCTGTCCCCTGCAAGGAGAGGAAACAGGGAAGCCTCTATTTTTCAGGAAGAATAAATGTAAAAGAAAGAGTGCATGGTGTGGTGAGAGACTCTTGCAGCTTTTTCTTCCTCTGCTTTGCCATGGGAGCGTGCCCAGCTGGCTCTGCCACTGTCCCATTAACACACAGATGTTGGCCCAGCTCTCCCCTCACCCATGCTGTGGTCCCACAACACTCTCACAAAGCTTCCCAGGGGTTCAACATTTCCCTTGGGATGGCTGTGGCCAAGTTCTCACTTGCCTCTATCACGCAACGGGCTGGCAGGATCCAGAGTCACAGAAGAACAAGTAGGAGTTTTCTTCGCCACGTGCATTTAAACAAAAGAAAATGTCCCTTGTGAGATGCAGGGGACAGTCCACAAAATAAGGGAAGGTTCAATGGAGCAGAGAGCACTCCTGCTCTCTCCTCAGCCATCCCTGGGGTGGGACGGGGAGCTGACAGTTGAACCACACAGGATGCTAGAAAACATAGGGATGGAAAACTAGGGCACCAGAGGAAAAGAAGATTTAGACCTTAAAATAGGTTTGGCAACACGTGTCTAAACACAGAGCTGAGTCATGAGTCCACATCACACCTCTGTCTCAAGAAGGACTTTAGTTCTGCCTTCCCAAAAGGAAAAGAGTGCAGATTTTAATGCCAGAGAAGCAAGACTCGTGGAACAGCCTTTTCCAGCCGAGTCCCTCCTCCTGTCCTTTGGATAATCTTGCTTTGCTGTGGGCATGGAAAAGCGACACTATCATGACCCACACGGCTCATTGCTATTCACTGCTTCTGCACACAACAGCAGAACAGGCTGATCCCAGCGAGGAGCAGCCCAGCTGTATTTTCACTGTGTGCTCCAGGATGAGAGCAGCAGAGAACATTTTGGGTCCTGGGGATGCGGGGCACAGAGAGCTGGCATTTGCAGGAGGATGTGGAGTTTGTGGGGGATAGGACACAGAAATCTACCAGATCAACAGAATATGGCTGGGACTTCATTATCATGCAGGGAGGAAAACGGGCAAGTTTTCAGGCTCACAAACCTTTCCAAAATTAAACAGATTATTTTTGTCCCTATTAAAACCAGACAATCCTCCCTGTCTTGATTTTTGAAACTACACAAGCCTGAATGAAGAGACACCAGGGACGGGTGAGGATCTCCTCCTCACACACAAAGCCCCACGGCATGAACTGTGTCTGGGACCTAGAGGGGTGATTTCTTGTCCCTTTGCCCCCACTCCAAGAAAGCATCACACTTGCCAAAACAAGGCAGGGCTGCCTCCCTCCCAATCAATGACGCTTCCGACACCGCTGATTTTCCCCCAACCCAACCCAGCAGAATCTATACTTCTAAATGTGTTTCCAACCAGCTGCCCAGCTCAGTATTGATTTTAATTACAGGGCTGTGAGCAGAGCCAGGGAGCAGCTCTCAGGTGGGGCTGGAAAGCCACGCTCCAGTGCCTTTTCTTGACAAGGCAACTTCCAGCATCGTTCCCTCCCCGTGCCCGGCAGGCACGGATGATGCCCTGCTACACCACTGCCTGCTGACGAGACAGAATGTCATGTTCACCCAGGGTTTTGGTGGGGAGAAAGAGGGGAAACGAGCAAAAGCAGGCACAGTTCAGATGCCTGAATATGTGTCTGGTGTTACATGCAACCTTGGGGTATCTGCATGCTGCCAGCAGACACGGCCACAGGCAGGGCACCAAAAATGCCCTCATACATCCGTATCGAGTGAATCATGTGTTGGGCCACCAGACAAGAGGGCTGTGCTTAACCTCTCACCTGCCTGGGCCAGCACATCATGGCTCTGGATGCCCGAGAGAACAACCTATCCCAGGTTTGCAGCGCTAGCTGGGAGGAGCTGTCCCCGGGCAGGGATGCCCTCCCCACCCTGCTCTGTCAGTGTGCTTCCTGGCTGGAGGAGGGCTCACCTTCACTGTGAGGATGAATCCAGAGCTGTAGAAGGGGTTTTCCCGGTCCAGGGGCCCATTCAGGGTTAAGGCTCCACTGATGTAGTCCAGTGCAAAGATGCTGTTGGTGTTACCTGAGAAAAAGAACAGGAATGTGAGCACAGGCAGCTAATCCCAAGAAGCGCTGGGGTTAACAGAGGGAGAGAAGCAGGGGGAAACAAGCTCCAAGATGGGCACTGTGCAAGTCCAGGCTGCACTGGGCTCTGGGAACCTGGCACACCATTCCAATGAGCTTTAAAATGGCTCTAACACTCCTCTCCTCCTCTCACCTGCCCCTGTTTGGGGCTCAGAATGGGGCTCTCCCTCCATAGCCAGAAGCTGCCCATGCTGGAGGCAGCTGAAGAATTTCCAAGGGTTTTAGTTGTTAAAACATGCAACAGCAAAGCTGAAAGCAGGACCAACTCCAGCTGCTCCCCTCTGAGTGGCCACCTGCATTCACAGGGGTGTTCCCGGGGTGGGCATGGCCTCTCTCCTAAAATACAGGAGTTCAGGGACACCAGTCCAGGATAATCATAGGGAGGCACAGATGGACCAAGCTCACAAGGAATTCTCCACATAACAGGTGGTGGTTTAGCTGTGGGACCTCTTGCCAGAGGGTGCTGAGGGGGATACAAGTCCATACGTGTTCAAGGAGAGGCTGCAGAGCTTAAAGAAAGAAAAAAAATTCTATCAAGTAGCAGAGAAGCCTCACACAGCTCAGGAATTTCTTAGCTGGATGTATTTGAAGCCAGTGAAAGTATCAGCAAAGTAGTGCAGGCGCTTGCCCTGCTTTTCTGCTCCTGCCACATGTGTTGACCTTGTGCAGCTGACTGGTTTTCCTCTGCTGGGGCCAAATTTGGCCCCTCTGCCTGTCCCTACATGCAAGCAACCAGCCAGGATGCCACAGAAGGCTGGGCTGCCTCCACGGACCATCCCATCCCCAGCTTGAATCCTCCTCTGGAATTCGACACCCAGAGAGAGGATTACGACAACACTCAAGTCTCATGGCCAGCAGATACTAAAAGGACAATGTCCTGTGCTCTGGGAATGCACTTGTGACAACTCCAGGTGCTCTCCCTGCTCGCCAGACAAAAGCCAAGCAGTTGGTGTGTGGAGCCTGGGACACCTGACACCAGCCTGACACAAAAGCAGAGCAGGCTGCTGAATTAGTGATGACCAAGGAGGTGATACCCAAGCATATATGGTCACCCACACAGCTCCCCTCAGCATCTCAAGGCATGCAGAAAGCCCTGATCCAGACCCAGACAGGAGCCAGGAAACCCTGCAGGTACGTTCCAGTCATCCCAGTGAAAAGGAAGTAAAAAATAAACCCTGTCTCTTCAATACATCTCAGCACGAACGAAGCACACACAGCATTTGTCATTTCCCTGGAAGGGAGCTGCAAGACAGATCTGCTGCCACAGAAAGTTGTTTCCCGTCACTCAGCATCCACCTCGCTCCCTTCCAACCTCTGTTTGATCACAGCTGCACCTTCCTCAGGATGGCCAAGGTCTCCAGGTCCTGTCATTCCCTCTCTCCCACCCCAGGAGCCACCCGGCCTCTCCTCTCTCTCCCAGAGCCCTAAATGCCTTAATGCCTTTCTCCCCATTACTGAGCCATTCTATCCTCCTCCTGGACTGAATTCCACCCATTCCTGTCCTTGGTCCTCTCTTCTCTCCATCCAAAATGCCCCACTGACCTCTGGCCAGCTTCATGAGCTGATGCCAGGCTACTTAAAATATTAGCAGCAGCCTTGCCGGGCTTTTTTCTTCCCTAATCTTTTTCCTGCTGTACATGAAGATCTCCAGTCTCCTCCCTTGGACAATCCCCCTCCTTCCATCCTGACTTCCCACTCCTGTGCTGTAATTTATGGCTGACTCCTTGGGAAGCTTCTCCCCATCCTGGCTCTGAAGAACACTCCACAAGATGGATTGGACTGTGCTGCGAGGCATTTAAGTGCTCCAGGACACCAGGGTGCCACGGTCAGGTTTGCACCTCAGGGTCACCTCCCCCTGATATAAAGTGCAATAAAATGCAGGAACAACGGGATTTAGTGGAATTAGGTCAAAGGGCAGGAATCTGACTGAACACAGCTCTGTGTTCCACAGAACTGAAGAGGGTTATGCATTTCAGATTTGACCAGTTGCTTTTTGAAGGATGGCAACTAAACTGGGGACCCAAAGGCCTCCCAGGCTGCACACAAGAGGCTTTTCTCTATCTCAGCCTCCCCAACACCATCAGATACTCATCCCATGCCCACTGGGGCTTCCTTTCTACTAACAGAGAATTCCTGGCTTTGGGAATTTGCAAATTTAAGGAAAGAGGTGTCTCCAAACTTATCTCCCAGAGCCCTTTCATGTTTTCCTCTACAATACCTCTCCAACCACCACCTCCTCACTGCTCTGACCAGTAATCCCTGCTGAAGCTCTCACACTGCTCAACAGACACTTTTCTTGCAAAATCTCTCTAATCCTCTTCACGTGCCTCCACTTTCCTGAGAACAAGGTGGGAAAAAAAAAAAGGTTGGGGCAAATTAGCCAATTGTGTCTTTCTGGAGTGACCAGAGGGACACGGAGGGACCTGGCAGAAATTAAAGGATGGGAAGGGAAAGGCTGGGCAGCAAAATGGGAAGAAGAGCAGACAGAAGGAAAACAACGCAGAAAATGTTTTAAATCTCAAGAAAGACAGAGGGAAAGGGAGAATGACAGCAACAAAAAAAAACCTGAGAACTTTGGGACAGCAGTATGAATCCACTTCTGGCAGACTTGTTGCTCCTTCCTGGCGAGGATCAGGCTTGCTCAGAGCCTACAAACCCAGCTTTTTGTTATGATACAGGTCAAGTAGAAGGAAGTGCCCAGGTACAGGGACAGCAGCAGCTCCTGCATACCCTGCAGCTGAGCAGGGGCCTGGGAAGGCACGGACTGATGGGATGCTGGGCTGGGAGCAATGGGATGGATCGCAGGAGCCCATTCCCAGTGTTTTTCCAGGCTCACTGAGGAACGGATGGTGGCATAGGCATCATTGTGGAGAAACACCGCTATAACGAGGGCTTTTATAGATGAGAGCCATAATGTTTAATTGCCCTCAGCCAAGCTCTCAGTTTAAAAAGGCCATTAAAAGTCCTGGCTCAAACCCAGAGAAGGGGAGGGGTGGGGGGAAGAAAAAGGAAAAAAAAAAAAAAAAAACAAGGGGGAAAAATAAAGAAGACATCAATATCTCCTCCTTCCTTCCTCATGCCTGTGAGCATGTTCCAATTGTTTGGAGGCAGAGATGCAGCTGCTGCCCTGCTCTGGCGAAGAGCTACCTGTCAGTCAGGGCAAGCTGCTTTCCCAGGGCAGGATAATTTCCCCACCCCTTCCACAGGAAGGGCTGCTCCCGCTGGGAAGCTGCCGCTGAACTTGGAGCGGGTGACTTTCACGAGCTGTGAAAAGGGAGCCCATCGCACACCTTGCTCCGGGTAATTTATTAATCAGAATGTGCTCCGTCAGGGCTCCTCGGGCACCGAAATAGATGCTGTTGGATGTGGTTCATGGAGTCAGCAACAGACACCGTTATTAGCGTATAAATAGTCCATCAGCTGCCGCCAGCACCTCGCTGCTCTTCACCTTGAGTTTCTGCCCCCGGGCCGCAGGCAGGGAAGCACTGCCAGGGCAGGGACCTCACCCCGTGCTTAAATTCAAAGGCAACAAGTTATTTCTGAAGGAAAAGAGATTGTTACAACCTGAGCTTTCCAGGAAATGGAGTTGTCCCTTTCTCCTGCTCGGGACTTTGGTTTGCTGCTCTTCTGGGAAGATGCAGCTCTTTGGGATAAGGGATCCAAGCCCAAAGCTGTGTGCCAGCGTTCCTTCTCACATGCCTGCTCTGCAAAAAGGCCCTTTTAGTGTCTTTCCCAAAGGATTTGTCCGTTCTAGCACAACCAGCAGAACTCCTGATGTTGCAGATCAAATGCTCGCACAGTTCCGTTTTTCAGAATGGAATGTACAGCACAAGGAAATAAAAGGAGGCATTTATCACCCAAGGTTGCAATCTCCCTCCCAAATTTCCTGGGAGCTGTGGCCAAGTACCAGAGAGGAGAACAGAGCCTGCAGAGTTTCTGCTCTGAGTGTAATTCTTCACACAAAAGGATGCTGAGTCTTGGACCACAACCATCATTCCCCCCATCATCTAAAATTGGCTTTTTGATGTAAACCTCACATCTCCAGGCTCCACAGCTTTCTAAAATCCCTCCACTGAAAACCATCT
This sequence comes from Rhipidura dahli, assembly GCA_013399225.1. Taxonomy (NCBI): domain Eukaryota; kingdom Metazoa; phylum Chordata; class Aves; order Passeriformes; family Rhipiduridae; genus Rhipidura; species Rhipidura dahli. The sequence continues at coordinate 413,413 of VXAC01007994.1, read as the reverse complement.
CAGAATCAGTTGTTTTTTACAGCCACAACACAAACAGAGGCGGTCCAGGTTCATCTTTCTCCACTGGTGGTCAACACTGAATTCCAGACCTGTTTGGGTTGGAAAGGACCTTAAAGATCATCTCATTCCAAGGCAGGGACACCTTCCACTACACCAGGTTTCTCAGCCTTGAATACCCATTAAATCCCAAGAAGTTAAACAGGAAGTCCCAGAAACTAAACAGAAAACACGCTTTTGTTTCCTGTTTACACATAAAAGGGAATGTATAGTTTTAATTACCGGAGGCCGTTTGCTGGGGGGACCACCTGCCGCGCAGACCATTATCCCAATCATCTCTCTTCCCAACGATTCCTGGATTGCCAGGGAGCCCAAGCCAGATGCCAGCGTGATAACAAAACATCACTAACAGCGTGGAGAAAGATGGGGAGCGACTGAGCCAAGGGAAGGGGGGCTGTGACCATCATTGCTTTGTGCTGCCTCGTCCCCTGGCGTCGGCAGGGTGGGAAAAGCAGCTTTTGATGGATAACGCGGGCGCAAGGCACTTTTCCACCCATCAGTGTGTCCTCCTACAGAAATGTTCTGCTGTGATGGCTGCCTTTAAATCACGCTGGAAGGCCCTCCCAGCAGGTGTAATTTAAGAGAGCTTCAACACCCTGCTGGTTGCCCGAGCGAGTCGAATGTGGGAAAAAGCCAGAGCGATGTAAGGAATAGTAAAAGGAGCGGGTCCCCACTTCCAAGGGTTCTCACTGATGCCCAGGTTAAGGGTTTTAGGGAAGGGGTTGCTTTGCTCTGCCTTTCTTATTAAGTCAGGTCAAGCTACAGAGGGCAATGCCAGCAGCTGAGGGCGTGGAGACCTCTTTGGCCACTTGACCTTTCCTCAAGGATTCATGCTGCACCCTCAGAAGGAAGGCAGTGGGGCACTCTGGCTCTGTTAACAGCATGGGAAACATGTTCTGAGAGCTACTGCACTGATTTTTACTCATTTATGTATTTTTTTTTAAATATAGAAAAAAATATCTATATGTATGACATTTTATTCCTTAGCAGGAAATCCAGAAGGTGGAGAACAATTCTCTCCAGCTTCCCTCACACTTTTGTAACCCACACTTGGACTGCATTGTGCAAATAGTGGTTTTTAATTCACATTCCCCTAGGGATGCACCACCTTAAGGAAGAGAGGCTTTGCTAGAAACTGCATCAGTGCCATAAAACAATCCACTTATGGGGGCAGGCTTTGTGAACAGCCCTAAGGACCGGCTCTCTGACCGAAAAACAGCTCACTCCCCTCTCTCCTGAAGGACTTCCCAAGCCCCAGGAAGGACGCATGGATTGCCCTTGTGCAATCTCCCACTGCCCATCCATCACCGAACCTGAAATGTGTCAGGCAGGCACAGACTGACATTTGGGACCCTTTCCCCCTGGATTAACCCTTCAGTGCCTGCCCAAGCAGCACAGGTCACCTTCACATCCTCCTGCCTGGAGACTCCGAGTCTCCTGACTATCCTGGAAATAAACGAAGCCCAAAGTTGTACTGCTAGCCAGCAACACGTGAGTCAATACGTTTTCCTAGCAAAAGCTTGCGGGCCGAAGTCTCCTCCCGCCCATTAATTAAATTGCCACTTAAGTCACGCTAAAAATCCTTCCTTTAAAGAGCCAGAGGATTCCCCGTGCCCCAGGCGATGTGCAGCGGCAGCAAATGTGAAAACACAGTGCCGTCTGCAGGGCTGATCCTGCCCAAAACGCCGGGGCCCTCCCGGTTTCTGCCGGGAAAATCAATCTCTGTTAGCCCGGAGAGTTCCCCTAAATGAAAAGCCTTATCTAGCACAGGTCGTGTTATACAACAAGTCACTCGCTTTGCCTGGGAAATGAAAGATGATGAGGCAGAGTCCCCGGTACAGAGGCTATCTCCATAAATCTGCCAAAAAGGAGCTGTGGATTACTTGGCTGGATTAATTATCTGTCCTTCAAACAGAGTCCTGACCTCAGCGGCTGAGCATCTCCCAACCTGTCACTGCAGCCGGGGAGGGAGGGCTCCCACAGGGCTCTGGCCACAGGAAAAGCAGCAGGAACACCCCTCGGAGCAATGGAAGCCCTGGAACTGACCAGCCTGTTGGCACAAGGGGCTTGGATTGTGAGGTCTCGATCTGGATTTCTTTTCCAACCAGGTAAGTGAGCCCACTCCTTGTGAAGTGTAAAGCGAAAAAGTACATTTTCCTGGAGTTAAAACGCTCTGATAGGAAGGAAGGGGGAGAAACAGATGAGTGGCTCTTCCCTGGTAGGTATGGAAATGATTCCCAATTCGGGAAAAGCAGCCATGGCACAGCTACACCTGTGCTCCTCCATCGCCTCAGCCTCAACAGCTTTGTAAGCTGGCAGCATCAAGTTAGATCTCAAGCCTTATTTTATGTGGTTATGGTTAATCTTTTAGTTTTATTGTGCTCCTCTCACGGGAGGACCTTGTGCTGGAGATAGCTGTATAAATAAGAGCTGCTGCAGCACATCCCTGGACGTGGCTGCCTGCGGGATGGAGCCCAACAGGACAGCAGCAATTCCAAATTAATTTTTAAACCCCACCTCCAAATCACACCAACGCTTTAGGTGTTAACACCAAAGGTATGATGGACGGCTAAGGCTGCTTCTCAGCTCTCTGCTGCTTCATATAGAAGCCCCAAAAGGAAAATCAGAGCAGCCACATGCTAACCCTGTGCCCAAAAAATGGGAAAAGGCATCACCCATCCGTGCAGGGAAATGGGAGCAGCATCACTGCCACCTCCCCTCCTGGAAGGGAGCTGGAGAGCCAGGTATAATTATTACCTCCACCAGCCACTTTCACTTTTGCTTACGGTCGGTTTCTAATTTAATTTGCTTCCCTGTTCCCATATGTTAGGCTTTTTTTTTTTTTTTTTTTTT